>CM071643.1:17683749-18283749 GCA_036419045.1 Scirpophaga incertulas | reverse complement strand
ATAATGTTATTTAATTAGCCTTTCGCTAATCTTTGGAAGCTTAATGTCATTTAAGTAGTAACAGGTGTGAGCGTCGGTGGCGCTGTGGTCTCGGCACTGGTTTGTGCGCCGCATAGAATCGGGAGGCCCGCGATCTAATCCCCGCCGTGTACCAATGTGTTTTTCGTTCCGAATTTCATATGTACATTTATCCGACGCTCCTACGGTGAAGGAAAACATCGTGAGGAATCCTGCGTACATCTGCGAAGCGATTCAAAGGTGTGCGTAGTCAACCAACCCGCACTGGGCCAGCGTGGTTGACTAAGGCCTAATCGCCCTAACGTAGTTAGGGTAGGCTCGAGCCCCTCGGTGGGGACGTATATGAGCTGTGATGAGGTGTGTGATCAATATTAGAATTATTGAAATCGATGTCACTCGTAATATGACGACCTCCATAGTCGAGTGGATAGTACCTACACCGGTTTCAAGGTGTCGCCATCTCTGAGGTCCCGGGTTCGAGTCCCGGTGGGGGCAGATGTTTGTGTGATGAATGCGAGTATTTGTACCTTAGTCATGGTTGTTGATATATATTTCTATAAAAATTATTTATATATGTATAATATATGTATGTCTATCCGTTACCCTAGATCCCATAGCACAAGCCTTACAGAGCTTAGTTTGGGCTAGGCTAATTGGTGTAAGTGTAACAAATATTTATTTATTTATTTAATATGTGCGTTGTACAACTTTGATTTGGCAAAAGACGGTAAGAGGTATATGTTGGGGTAACATAAATTTGAATTACTTCATACGCAATACAGAGCTAGTGCAATGTATGTTTGTTGTTAATGTGTTTAATATTGTAAAATTTAGTTTAATTTTATATAAAAAAAAATTACCTCTTCATGTTTTAAGCTTAAACATCGATATTCATAGAGCGTCTCTTGTAGGTTGGTTATTCTTGATGGTAACGCGATAGCGGCAATCGCTTGCGGCGTATATGTTTCTTGGCTGGTTCATTAAGTTATGCCTTTGTTATATATTGAAGGCGCTGGTTTTACCCGTACGTAACATACAATAAATCTTTAGTGTACAGTTATTTATTATTTATGTATTGTGTACAAAGGCGAACAATGCCATTCCGCGTGGAGGTTGGATTTATTTACCACTGAAACCATAAGTAACCGCTGACCATTAGGTGGGCAATATTATTGTTTCTTAATATAATTCAATAAAAAAAGAAATAATTTTCTTGAAGTGTTGAAGTTAGCTTGCACTCTTTACTATCTTGTTCCAGATTGCTAGCTTTTATAAATATTTAGCTAAAAAGATTTTAGTTACGTTAGTAACGACAGCGTAAAATTTACGACAGTTCACAATACTACTCGTACATCAATCAATACATACATAGTATAAAACAAAGTCGCTTTTGCTGTATGTCCGTATGTATGCTTAGATCTTTAAAACTACGCAACGGATTTTGACGCGGTTTTTTTTAATAGATAGAGTGATTCTTAAGGAAGGTTTGTATGTATAATAAATGCATAATATAGTAGAGAAACACTGATAAATTTAAAGGTTTCTAATGTGATGTCGTAAATAAGCACGTTTTTTTGCGCTTATATTGCAAACGCTGGCTGAACCCTACGAGATAGACCAAAATAATGTACTACAGTATTGTACAACTTACAAAAATCCACAAAAAAGTCCGCGATGGTATATGTCTATCTCTTAGGGATAACCCACCATAACCATTTTTTCACTGCACCCGTGCGAAGCCGGGGCGGGTCGCTAGTTACTGATAAAATAGTACAACTTGTGGTCACCGTTTGCTTATTCTACGCGTATATCACAATGATGAGTAAACGGAAGGAAATAAGCACCGCATTGTACTCAACTCTATAGCGCGCTTCTCATTGATTCACGGGGAATGTCCGTGTGGCGAAGTCATTATTTGTAAGTAGGTAGAAGGAATACCTCAATGATTCATGGCAGCAAGATGACGACTTCTGACCTGCGACGGAATTAGAACCACATTAGTATTTATTGGTGTATTACCGCCGTAGTAATAAAATATTTATGATTTAATCCGTAATATGTGATTAACTGTTATTGGATTCTGCTTAGTTCGATTGTAGTGGCATGCGATTCATTCGTTATTTAATAATTATAGTTCGAACATTTTTTTATAACATTACAAAAAAGATTTAAGTAAATTTTTGTGCAAAAATAACATGCGATGTCATGACTATACAATTGATTTATTATTAACTAGTGACCCGCCCCGGCTTCGCACGGGTGCAACGCTGACACTAAGTACTTTATAATATTCAGTCATCTCCTAGGGCTCTGCGTTTGCAATTAAAGCGGAAAAAATGTAATTATTTACGACATCACTAGAAACCTCAAAAATAACAGTATTTCTCCACTATTTAATGGATATTATTATACATATTATAAACCTCTTCAATTACTCTATCTATTAAAAAACTGCATCAAAATCCGTTGCGTAGTTTTAAAGATTTAAGCATACATAGGGATAGTTATATTATGTAGAACTAAAGGCTTTAAATTTGTGCCAAGAAACCAAGTTATTAAACAGTCTGCCATACCCTGTTAACACATAATTGGTATTTTAATTTTTTTCTAATGACGTATACTTTAGGGAGCTCATTTTAATTGCAGTGGGACGTTTTCAGATCGCAATCTCCAATATAAGGTCTCGTCTTTTTTTTGTATAATAAAACGAAGGGATGTGCGGGCCTTGAAATTGTCAGTGCAATAAAAGTAATTAGTTCTTTACAATTGAAAAGAGCTTAAGTTTGGAAGCTAAAGGGTATAAATATTTCTCGAGTAAAGCCCCAACAATGCCATGACTAACGACCATTTTGATATCTTTTGTTTATTAGAGTGGCAAGCTAAGCTGTATCCCAACTGATATTATTAATGCGAAAGTAACTGTCTGTCTGTCTGTTACGCTTTCCCGCTTGAACCTCGCAACCGATTTTGATGAAATTTGGTACAGATAATCTTTAGACCCTGAGACAAAACATAGGCTACTCTTTATTTCGAAAAAAAGAGATGAAGGGGTTGAAATAGAGGTTGAAAGTTTGTATGCGATTTCTTAATTTTAAAAGATAAAACCATTAAACTTTATATTTGAGCAAATCATTAAACATTTGTTCTAGCTTCATCAAATATCACGTCATAAGAAACAAAAAATCGTTTGTTCTAGCATTTTGAAATTTTTACCAGTGTGGGGATGAAATAGGGGTTGAGACATAAGGGACCAGGATTGACAAAAACTAATTTCACGCGGGCGAAGCCGCGGGCGAAAGCTAGTTAAAAACATTTAAGGAATTTTTAATTGACAATGTGTAGCTTCAGGGTGGGAAGAATTTTATATTATTTTCTCAAACATATATAAATCAATTAAATAAGAATACCTTGCACCGGGATAATGTGCGTGTATGTGTTTATGAAGCGAACATAGCATATATTTCTCTAATATATATTTACAATATATGTCATGTAATTCCCCATCATTGCTTGCGAAACACCCGTATGTTGAAACTCTATATTAGAACGTGATGACTCGCCTTTGTATTTGCTATTATTAGTACAGGCCTTGGACCCACCGTTATGGGCAATGCTACCATAAACGAGCCACTTACGTTTTGCCGCGAACACTTTTAGCTGCGTCGTTGCTCATGCAGGGGGGCCGCGGGAGACCTTGGTCGTTGTTTCCTTGCTGCGGAAGTAGTTCCAGGTCCGTTGCGAGATTGAACAGTTTGCTTTAATAAGGATTAAAATTGGTATTGTAAATGTCATATGAATAATAATAAGTCACCAATTCATTAGGTGAAAATACATACAATACATAACTTATCAATACATAGTATAAAACAAAGTCGCTTTCGCTGTATGGCCGTATGTATGCTTAGATCTTTAAAACTACGCAACGGATTTTGACGCGGTTTTTTTTAATAGATAGAGTGATTCTTAAGGAAGGTTTGTAATGTATAATAAATGCATAATATAGTAGAGAAACACTGATAAATTTAAAGGTTTCTAATGTGATGTCGTAAATAAGCACGTTTTTTTGCGCTTATATTGCAAACGCTGGCTGAACCCTACGAGATAGACCAAAATAATGTACTACAGTATTGTACAACTTACAAAAATCCACAAAAAAGTCCGCGATGGTATATGTCTATCTCTTAGGGATAACCCACCATAACCATTTTTTCACTGCACCCGTGCGAAGCCGGGGCGGGTCGCTAGTCAATAATATTGTCCTCTCAACTACTAACGTGACTGTCATTAACCACAAATGAAGCATAATGGAACATGTACAGAAGTAATTTATGACAGCAAAGGACACTTTTAAGGTACAAACAATTAACATCTTTCTGCCTTTATTCCTCTACCAAGTACGTTGATATTCTTCTTAACTCTTGTCTAATAGTAATGTAATAACTTTTTTTAGAGCACAAGCTAAAAATTTGAGTTTATTATACATTGAAATAATTATTGCAATACTACGCAAGTTTCGCTTTCCACGGATTACTTGAT
The DNA here is from genome assembly GCA_036419045.1 of Scirpophaga incertulas. NCBI lineage: Eukaryota > Metazoa > Arthropoda > Insecta > Lepidoptera > Crambidae > Scirpophaga > Scirpophaga incertulas. The sequence goes on along the minus strand of CM071643.1, from coordinate 18,279,195 downwards.
ATATATATATCAAGTAATCCGTGGAAAGAGAGTAAAGAGTGGAGATACGGGACGAGGAAGACCTAGGCGAACATATTTCGAACAAATCGAAAGTGTCCTCAAAAAAGGCCAGGTCAGAAGTACCCGCAATTGTCGAGCATGTATGAGGAATGTTATGAAAGTAGATGAAGCGAAAGAGATATGTAAAGACCGTAGCAAGTGGAAAGACGTAATCTCTGCCTACCCCCATGGGAAAAAGGCGTGAGTGTATGTATGTATGTATACTTGATATATATATTGATATATATTATATATATATATTATATATATATATATATTAATTATATATAACTTGATATATACTAGACAGAAGACTACTAGGTTCACTCTTTTCTGTTCTGCTCCACGACCTCTGGCGTTTGTCGCATATCAGCCGTCTTCGCTCTACTGAGTTCCGCTTTAAAGGGTAGCATGATGTTAGTATTGTTGTCACAAGATGGGAACGTACATGTTTGTATGGTTGGCAGATTTTCTCCAAATACATACGTACAGAAACTACTCGTACATGTGCTGTTTGCTTGTTTGCCAATGAACAATTCTATTATTATGTATATAAAAATACTATCTCATGCCACGATTTCGTCTGCGTAGGACACTTATCATATATTTTAGACAATTCACAAAATATATTTCGAAATTGTGCTATATTATTGTAAAGTTTTATTAAAATCCATTCAGTAGTTTTTATGTAAAAGAGTTACAAACATCTATCCATACTTACAAACTTTCGCGTTTATGATATTAGTTTTATTTCATATATGTTTTAATATATTATTATTTTAGCAACATAAATTATTATAAAATGATTTCCGTCCCGTAATTACGAGTAAGAAGATTAGAAAAGTTACATAATCTAGCATACCTTCGTTACGCAAAAACAGCGAGACGTAACCGTCAAGCATGAAACCAATAGATGTCAGCATTATTCGTGTATGTAAATCCATTGCTTGCTACATAGGAGCGTAGCTGTTATCTCATGCACGAACTTGAAGACAAAGGAACCCTTTTAAGGGCAACATGCGTCGACGGAATGTTAGTCCCTTCCAAGGTCGAGTTGATGCGTGATCTGCTTATAAACTAAATGTTCAAATTATGTCGGTCATGTCTGCAGTACGGAGAATTAATGTTAATACAATTACTGTTGTGTAGTATTTGCTTTGTGTGTGCAGCGATGATTCGGTTAACCCTCAATTTTTTATAAAAAGTACATATACCTTTTTGAGACTAACCAATGTGGGCATTCGTTTGTTCTACATATCTTTTCGTATTCTTTTTCATTGCAAATGTTTGTATTTTTGGAGGATTTGGATTGGAGAAAAACAATACATTGAATAGGTATATCTGGTTCTTGGTAATATATTAATTCTAACGTAAAACAAATCACTCATTTAATATGTTATTTTTAGAGATTTTGAATTATCTGACTGGACTCAAGACAATTTAATCAGCTCCCGGTGCACCCTTTTTTTTGTTCCGCTGAGGAATATGCATTAAATTGCATACCCCGGCTGCGGAGAGCCGGCGATTATTTGGGGTCCCCTCCTCAAAAGGGGGAGGCCTACCCACTAAAAACTTCAGCAATGGCCTTCCTCAGGCATATAGGGAGCCCCTGGGAACGCTAAGCGACTTACGGAAACGACTTCAATAACTCCCCCGATCTCGTCCGCCAGCCAGTCCGCCAGCAATCAATGCCGGCGGAGACAGATCTCGCCCGATCCCTGCGACCAAGACTCGGCGCTCGGAGGCGCACGCGGGACACTCCGCCAGCGTGTGCTGGGCCGAGTCGAGGTCGGATGCGCAGTGAGCTCGCGGTGCACCCTGCCAACCAAGGCTCTGGCGTTCCCCACCATCCCGCCAGCGTACTGTGAGCATTATTTTGCACTTTGGAGAGGAGACGCTGAGAATCCTCATAGATACCAACGCAGCTAAGTGCCACGATGATTATGTCGGACTCGCGACCGATCGAGGCAACTCGACCGGAATGAGCTACCGACTAAATTCTGAGCCTGGGTCATAAGGACTCTATGGTTTGGATGGAGTCCTGGCAGTTAGTCCAAAACTACCTATTTTGTGGAGTCCAGCAACGGTGTCTCTCGGCTGATATGATTAGGTTGGTGATGATTCATGTCATATGATACACTAGCTGTGCCCACGACTTCGCGTGAAATCGTAATATTTGGCAGCATTTTTAATTATTGAATGTGTTATAAACGTAAGAGTAGACAAATATAATCAGAAAACTTCGAACTGCTAAGCTATCAGGAGTTATGTGTTATTGTGAGTCAATCATAAAATATAGATATATGCTGTCGTGGGATATTTTTTATATAGTTTTAAGGAGAACATTTCCGTCATACATGATTTCTGTGTAGCTTTAACCATTAAGGTTGCACACGCGACAGAAGCTTAAAAAATGGAGTAACTTCTCCCGTTTTCCCAACATTTCCCTTCACTGCTCTGCCCCTATTGATTATAGCGCGATGAAAAGTATATTATAACCCTCAGGAGTAAGAAAAATAATTGCACCAAACGTTAAAATTCGTCGAGTAGTTTTTGTTTCTATAACTGTTATACAGACAGTTATACAAAAATTTTCCTGATTGCATATTTGGCATCAGTATCGATCCCTAATCACCCCCTCATATTATTTTTGAAAATATATTTCATGTACAGAATTGACTTCTCTACAGATTTATTATAAGTATAGATTAAGTATACAGCATATTTATCAATAAATAATAAATTTGACTTAAATGTTATTAGTACTATAACGAAAGCTTTATAAATCTAGGTAATACAATTTATCTCGATGCACCAATTAAATCTCCGTACGATTTAGTGAACATACACGTTTTTAAAAGGTCATTCGTGCACTCGATAAAATAAATCTACTCCAAAGGTTTACTATTCCGATAAAAAATCATAAAAAAATTTGTAGCCCTATTGGAATGTTGATTTCAAAGTAATCACATCAAAATTAACTTTATTCAAATAGGACTTTATAGAAAGCTCTTTTGAATCGTCCAATTTTTTTTCCTACCACCCAGTCAGGACGTATTTTTTAGCTGATAAGAAGAATGGGCGCAAGAAACTTATCAGCTTTATCAAAAGTAATAACAATATTTACAATAAATTATGTCAGTATCATACAATGTACATATACAATTTATACGGGAAAGCAAATATTTACACTTTAGAATGTATCCTCAAATCAACACCAAGCATTGGCATCATTTAAATAACCATTGACTTTGTAATAGCTCATTAGCGTCTTTTTAATGTGTACCTTGAACTTATGAAGAGGCAATTCAGCTACACGATGTGGAATCTTGTTATAAACATTTATACATTTGCCCATAAACGAACCTCTAGTTATTTGTAGTACGTTGGAACCGCAAGTTAAGTAGCTATGTAATACAGAAAGCCAATTTGCCACACAAGCTGTTTGGTCCTTTACGTAAGGTCAAACTCGAAGGGAATCAATAATATAAGTTTGGAACTATGTCTACACAATTTCACTCTCTTCTTGGCAACTATTGCCCTGTCTTTGATATCGCACAACTTGTTGTTTTACTTGGAAATATCACATGATCGTGTCATGTACTATGTGTATAAGTTGTTACACTTTGGGCTTCCAACTATATAGAGAATTCTAAAATCTAAAACAATTCTAAATAAATTATTTTTTTACTAAATAGCAATTTATATCCATTCAGTGTATGACTGAGAGAGACTGAGTTTAAACAAATCTTAGCAGTTTAAAGAGCAGAGTTTTAAACAATGATCAATGTAAACATTGGAACATTTCAAATGTCGTTCCAATACCAGTAGAAGTCAATCAGTTTCTGTAAGTATATAGATGTCACTTTACCACGGGCACTTTTATTCCAACGTAAATCCTATTCGCGTCTCCACGAATATTTATTGAGCAAAGAAAATCCCGATTTATAAGTCCGTAATGCTCCAAAAAATCAACAGCCAACTTGAATAACTGGATTTATTTAATCTGGCCTTTGTAAAGCGTCAGAGGCGTGGCGTGGCGTGGCCCGGAGCCGGCGAATGAAACTCGGATAATAATATTGGTAGACGTGAAGAAATAATGTTTTTCCAACTCGGTGCCTTGGGTTCGCCTTCGCTAGAAGTATTTATATAGCTTTGGCGGGAAGGCTTCACATTTTTTTTCGTGACAAGTGACGTAATTTGTTATGGAGCTCCAAGACGTGAGAGTCCAAAGTAGTTATTCACTGCACTCTAGAAGATTAATGTCAAAGGAGATATATGACAGTAATGTCGTTTAAAAGAGGAGATATGTTAAAAGTGAATTATTACACTGTCGTAGTAATAAAATTTATTGGTGTACGTGTTGGTTACGTGTATTACGTGTGGTCCTTACGTAATTTCCTTTATTCACCTTACGGAGTAAAAAATAAGTGTTTCTAACAATATAGAAAGTCCTACTTCGGTGGTCACACAATATATTTTGTCTATTAATAATATTTTATTTAATATTACAATGGTTCAGTGTATATGTTAAGACTTGAATCGAATCTTTGTTTAGAGGACTAATGTTGTTGTATACCTCGCTTGGGGAAAGCTCGAGGTTATGTCGGAGTTTACTCGGACTTTGGAGCCGAAAGTCAGCTAAAGTTTGCTGTCTGCGAACTAAATTTCTGTGCCTCTCACAGAAATTTAGTTCGCAGACGCAGACTGCTTGGTGCAAGCGTATCCATCACTGCGATGCCCCCCTCAGCCCATCAGAAGAGGGCACAGCATGCGTTGGACAAGTTCATGGAAACTCGAGAGAACAGATCGACTTTTAGTGGATCTGTTCTCGAACTCTTCTCACGCCCAAATATTACTATCATATAAGTAATTTTGTTTCCTTTTTTTGCTAATAGATATTGGTGTATTTAACATTACTATAAAGGATACATAAAATCTTAACATATTCACACGAAATTAAAAATAAATGATGAGCTAAAATAATATAATATACTAAATAACAGTTGTGTGCCCAGAGTGCTAAGAATAAGAGAAAGAACCCAAAAATAAGAGATTTAGAGGGAAAGGTAGTGTGCAACCGTCTGGTCACATCTTTATTAATACTTAGTTCGCGATAATTATCATGAAGTGTTATGTAATATATTAAACCGCAAGAATAAATTCGCAACGTGCCAAAATAATTCATTAGTTGATCTGAAGTTTGAACTTAGAATAATCCAGAAGGCCCTAGATTTCCTAATTCAATTGTCTTGTTTTCTGGCTATTTCTGTGGTGTCGAAGCTATTATAGTATGAAAAACTATAATATTTTCTCCGGGTTTATCGACAAATAATATTAATAAACATAATTTATGATGCATCCTAAAATACAAAAGTAACTTATATTCCGTTTGCGTATATTTTCAATTCCATAATTCATCTTGTTGAAACTTCCGGGATAGTCTTGGGCATGACACCTGTGATCCAATTTACATGCAAAGTGGATATCATTAAAATTGGTTTGGGGGTGTAGCATGAAAGGCTAGGTAATAATGGGCAGTCAGTTTGAATCATTCGCATTTACTTGCATACTCGTAAGAATTTGTAGAAACGATTCTTCCATCAATCATTCTACCATCGCACCGCTCGCCATCGGCAGGGTGTTCATCCTCACATGCTGGAGCCTAAATGGTTACGCACAGTGTGGTTTCAACGTAATTTCCTTCCGCGCACGCTCCGATTGTGGAACGAGCTCCCTGCTGAGGCTTTCCCGGGGGATTACAGTATGGGGTTCTTCAAAAAGGGAGTAAATAGGTTTTAAAAAGATCGGCAAAGCGTTTGTGATGCCCCTAGTGTTGCAAGCGTCCATAGGCGACGGTGACTGCTTACCATCAGGCAGGCCGTAAGCCTTTTGCTACCGGTTGTAGTATAAAATAAAAAAATCTTAATGAATTAAATAACTCCGTAAATTGAATTTAACACAAGAACACACACTTTGACTTGAATTTTTTTTGTACTAATAAAAAAAAAAACTCTTTGTATGAAACTTTTACAATTAAACATTTCTAATCAATGGTTTGGAAAAACATTCTTTATAACGAGCACTTGAAGCTTGAAAGTATAAAGAACAAAGAAACAACAAAGTTAAGCAAAATAATTAAGCAACCAAGGCGGGGAAGTGCTTCCACCTTTCATGTGGCCAGGGCCGTACAACTCTTTGCTTTATATAAACAGGGCTAATTATACAATGTAGCATAGTAACCTAGATGAAGCTGCTGCTAATGAGCAAGCAAAGTAAGTCGGGTTCTGTGAATATGGAACTAGCTATTTTTCGACTGATGTACGTAACCTATTCTATGCTTAGTGCAAGCAAGTTCTGGGTACATAAAGCTAGAGTTACTAGCTTATTAGTTTGCGAATCTAGCTTACTCTGGACATTGCATTTTTTAAAGTTGGTAACACACGTTTGATCTACGTTTACCTACGTTTGCCTACATTTGTGTTTTCTGATCAGTTCGTAGGTACGCGGTAGTTCTAGGATTCGACCTAAGTAGGATCTGACTTAGATACCTGATACCTAATATTTAGGAAGTATTGACTTCATAGTTTATACACTTCTAAATCAGCCCTGCCACAGAATCTTGTCGGTTGTACTAGTGTGTGGTGATTGTATGCGCTAAATGTAGGAATCTTGTCAGGGTCACGATAAGTATACATGCAGAGGAGGAGGAGTATTGACACTAACATTTCACTATTTTATCAAATATTTAATACACTAGAAGTGAAAGACGCGTGAGCTTGTCGTGGCACAGGTGGCAGACACGTCTCCAGTGCACTCTCGTTTTGTTTAATGGACGAACGTATTGAGGGGCGTTCAAGTATTACGCAATTTGAGGGCGGGGGGGGGGGGGGTCTCGGTAAAATGTTACGATGCGTTATAGGGACAGGAGCGAGTCTTTCTTACAACACCGTATGTAACATTGTTTCTTTTTTTATAACAAATTGGCAACCCTTTTCGTTTACGTTTTACGGGGAATCCCTCGATTGTATTAGTCTGGTCGACATTTTTAATTTTTTCACGCAAGTTGTTTAACGTTACGGTGCGTTACAGGGGGGGGGGGGGGGTCAAACATCTTCAACAATTGCGTTACGTAATACTTGAACGCTCCCTTGTACAACATTTACGGTCTAATTTGGTTTACGTAGTGTAGCTTATATGTAGCATATACGTGGTATATGTAGCAGTAATGAGCCCCCCCGGCAGTCGTTTTCGTTAATGTAAGCGGTACTCACCATTTATAATGTGCTTTTTTTGTGCTATTTATAACATGTCCCATAACGGTAAAATTATTAGGCATAATAGTGTAAAAGACAATAATAGTAACTATGTGTCTAAAGTCAAAATTGCTCTTAATCTTTTTTATAAACTGAATAATACAGTTACGGGAACCGGAAAGCGGGGTGGACGAACACTGAGTTTATTGAGACTTAAATTCGCGTAGTGTTCAAACATTTCGGGTGTGATTTGATATTGAACTCAATGCCTTTCGTGATACGGATACTAGATTTGATACGAGTATTTAATATGCGAGAGTCAATAATTCAGAATATAGGGTTTGAGGAATTAATAAGCTGCGGTGGCATTAGTGAAGAGGATTACGTCGGTACACCCCAAGCAATAACGGCACGATGATGTTACCAGCTCCTAACCTAGTAACAGAAGGTCGGAAGGCTTAGTATTAATCAAACAAGGAGTAAGACGGCTGCAATATTGGCCGAATGCTATCCCAAAGACCCAGATGGAAATATTAATTCGGGTGAATGACCAAGAATTTATTTGATGGATCTAATAATGGCTAAATAACCCAGACGGAAATATTCTTTTAAGCGGATAATTACATTCGATTATTTTTCAGGTTACAATTACGTTGTTATATCGATTGATTTGTATAGTAAAATGGTCATAACTAAAAACAAATATTATTAATAAATCATAACCTGACCATTAATTTGTTTTAATGATTCGACAGTATTGTCATCTGTGGAATGTGTTATTTGTGTTATTCCAGTCATAAAGGAAGTGAAATTAAAAGTGGTTATTGAACAAATTTGTGTTCTATATTAAAAGATGCGCTTATTTTTTGACTTCGGACAGATCTTCAAAATGATGTAAGTCCTTAACCGGTTTAGGGTAACGAATCAGGACACGGTTGGCGTATCAGTCCAGTGTTCCGTTACTGTGTTACGAGCCGCTGGTTCTATTCCTGCATGGAACTAATATTGTCACAGTTTGAAAAACATTGCGTTAAATTTATTAGTAAAAGTATCAATCTGTCGTGTGTTCGAAGCGTAATTAAAAGTCTTTATTTTCATTATTACTTCCTTGAAAACTCCTTGTATTAGCATCGCAGAGCCTCAACCCACTGCGTGGAATTTCTATCGTGGCAGCTTCACAATTCCATATTGACCCTCTACCTCTAGTCTTTGAAAACCCTCTTGTGATAACTTCGCGACCTCCTTGAAAGTCTTATTTTAGTTACAGTTTGAGAACCCTAGTGGCAGCTTTCCGACCCCTTATTACACGTCAACCCACACTTTGAAATCCCCCTGTGACTTGTGACAGCTTCGCGACCACATACAATGATTAAGTTCTTAACCAATATAATTAATTAAAAAATGTATCTTAATTTTCTAAACGTAGTGCGATTCCTGTTGTGCCTAGGGATGAAACGATACAAATAAATATGAGTACTTCGTCGATACTTTTCTTCCGATACCAAGTACTTTTTTCGATACTATTAAGCCATGTATCAAGTAGGTATCTGTTAATAGTACTCATACCAGTAAATGCCCAAGTCAATATTTCATTTTAGCATTAATTATGAGGATGTTTACCTTGAATTTAAGTGATTAAACGCATCCGTTTTTCGCTTTCGCCCAACAGGCAAACTGATATTTGATATTTTTATGAAGCGCTACCAAAACGAAAAACAAGACTTATTTTCGTAAATACAATTATTAGTATTGAATTTTAATACTTTTTATGGTTTTATGGTTTTGCTGGTTTTAAAATGTTCCAAAAATTATTCGATACGAGTCAGTATCGATACCTTTTAAGCGATACCGAGTTAGTATCGATGCTTGACGTGCGACACTGTATCGAGTAAAAGTATCGATACCTCAACGGTATCGCTTCACAGTTTAAATGTTGTCGTACGACAGGATTATTATATTATATACTGTCACATTATTATTGAATCGCTTACCATATCCAAAATAGAATTGAAAGAAGCATTCGTGAGCGTGGCAACGGTTTGAAGGAAATTTCTTTGTGCTTGAACAATCAGACGGTGACTGTGTGTTTAGGTCGCTTGATCGATAAGCGATTGATAAGAAATTAATGTTCTATTTCTGACCTTATATTATAATGAGGAGCACGCTCCGTGTTTGATAGTGGATTACTTTTTAACAATGAAGGAATTGAATTGATAGTGGACTATTTGTGAACAATGGAGTTATCAATTAATAGTAGATAACTTTACACACAATAAATTATAATTTATAAATTATAATTTATAAATTGTTATTTATATATTGCTACTAATTTATATACGAGGGCGGCACTGAACATTTCAGGAATCAAGGAAGTGATACAACATTACTATTTAGATATTGTGTATATTGTATTTATTGCTTTTCGAAGTATTCTCCGCGAAAATTGACACATTTTTCCATACGATAGAACTAATCATTGAAGCAACCATTCCATTCGGAAGTTAGGGTCTCCAAAACGGCTATTTTGTTGGCGTCCACAGCTTCTTCAGGTGATAAAAATCTTTGACCACGCAATTTATTATTTATTTTAGGGAAAGTATAGAAATCATTAGGGCTTAGGTCGGGGCTGTACGGCGGATGGTCTAATAATTCTACGTTTTCTTGCTCAAAAAAGTCTTTTGTTCTCACTCGGTGTGAGAACTCGCATTGTCGTCCTCATCATCATTGTCCAGATGACGCTTGCAGTTCTCTTTACGGAGTTCAGATACGACCTATGGCAAACAAATGCTAGCATACCATTCTACATTAACCGTTCTTTGTCACTCAAGAGGACTAGTCGCAACGTAACCGGTTTTGGAGACAAACGTGGTCACCATTTTTTTTGCAACACTCCGTGAACGAACAATTTTTGTTGGCTTTAACTCATTTTCGAACACCCAAACTGTACGTAACTGTTATTTTTTTTTGGGGTTCGTACGCGTATATCCAGGATTCGGCACCTGATACGACTTTGTACACATAATTTGACAATCCAGCGTGGAATCTTTCGAGAGTTCTGACGTACCAAGTAACGCGAAACGCTTTTTGCTCTTCACGGTGCGAATGTGGTCTCCATCGGGAAAACAATCTTTTTATACCTAATTGTTCATGCAAGATTATTTGTATTTGACTCATGCCAATGTCTAAAGTTGCCTGAATTTGGCGGTATATCACATGTCGATCTTTCTCAATCAGTTTACGCACAGCAGCAACGATTTCCTGCGTGACTGCAGTTTTTGGACGACCATGACGAGGATCATCACTGTTTTTGTGTTAAATCACTTCGAAAGTCATAATAAATCATCGCTCTTGAATTTTCTCGAGTCAATTCCATTTTCTCAACGACTAAACAAGTTTAACAAGAGCTTGTTAGAAGACCGAGAATCTTTTTATACGTAAGTAAAAGATAATCGATGTGTAAAACCATGGAGTTTTCAATTAAAAAGTTTTTAATATGACAGGATTAGTGGAAATATTCCATTCCCGATATTTTTAGTGCAGCCCTCGTATAATACAGAAAATGTATTCATAAACTGTGAACTAATTTTTACTATTTTGTTTGTTTCAGGTAATTTCTAAATGCTAATAGATCGTTATGTCCTATTAATAACTTCTGGTCTACTGGTATCGTATAATAATACTTATTATATATAATGTGATTAAAACTTGAATGCTCAGAGGGTTGGGAAAGACGACTGATGAAAGAAATTTATGAGGCTAATATGGTAGAGAATGGCCTAGACCAGATGTTCCCAAACGTTTTTGTGTCGTAGTAGACCCTTTGCCATATTTTTCCTTTGGTTTTGGGTAGACCCCCTACTTACCTAATAAAAAATAAATTTATTACTTTTTAGGTACTTTTATAAATCATTTTATGTCATTATATTAGAAGATAGTATAATGTAAGTAAATAGATACTATCAGTGTATGTCGAGATCCATTATTGTGGACCCCCGTTTTCATTTCATGGACCCCCAAGTTTTTGTTTCGCTGACGTAGATCCCTTGCAGGTAGTCTTGGACCCTGAGGGGTCGATATAAAACACTTCGGGAATCACTTGGACCAAATAGGTGATATATTGAAAGAACTTCAGGTCAAGAGTAGCCGTAACAGACAGACGCGCATGAAAGTGTTCCTGAATGGCGAGGAAGAAGTATGTTTGGATAGTTGGAAAACTGTGATCTCTGCCGAGTGAGTGTGTGAATATCCTTTGAAAAAGCAGTATGCCTCCAGCATATATACTGTGTCGTAAAACAGCAGTATCCGATAACTTACTGTCTTCCTGCGTGAAGTGTAAGATATACAGTTACGTTACTGGGTATCGTGACTTTGAACCTTATGTCTCAAGTTGGTAACGTACGCTGTGGATTTCGTGGGGTAGCAGATTTCCTGCTAGTCTCAAAAGAAGAGCAACTACTTACAATCAGGTGACACTGGTTTTTGTTCCTCTGAAATCTCCTTTCAGCTGGCTGAGAATCCTCATGGATACCACCGCAACCAAGTGCCACGTGGTGATTATGTTGGATTCCAGACGGATGGAGGCGGCTCAACCGGAATGAGCCTGAATACAGCCTCAGCCGCTGGTCCTAATGACCCCATAGGGTCACGTCAGGTCTCCGCCGACATTGATTGCGGCAATGCTGGCGGCAATGCTGGCGGACGAGGGAGGTTGGAGGGCTGTGGCCTCCTTCTGTGAAGCAGTAATGCTCCAGAAGGAGGCCGCCGAGCGGGGTCGGGAGATGGCCGATCCCGCTCGAAGGAGGCGGCGCCGGGCTCGGTAGCACAGCTGCGGCGCCGCCGCGGGTCGCCGGCGGGCGCGAGGAAGTCGCGACCGCTACGGCGACCCGGGATGGACCACGCCCCTTCCGTGGCCGGGGGGCGTCGTCGGTGGAGGGGACCGGGGAAGGTGGTAGCTTCCCCCCCGAGGAGGGCTCCCCTCTAGAGAGGGGAGCGGAGGCTGGGGGTTCCCGGAAGTGGCCTTTGTGTTCCCGGGGGCTCCCTACATGCCTGAGGAAGGCCATCCCTGAGGTTTTTAGTGGGTAGACCTCCCCCTTCTGGGGAGGAGAGCCCCACATAACCCCGGCTCGCCACAGCCGGGGTATGCAATTTAATGCATTTTCCTCAGGAGAACAAAAAAAAAAAAAAAAGGGTCACGTCAGGTCAAGCTAAAATATAAGCGCTAATCAAGTAACTTTTCTTTTATAAACTAACTAGCTTTCCGCCCGCGGCTTCGCCCGCGTTATATTCGAATTTCCCACAGGAAGGATATATTTTAACAATACTGCCATACAACCTTTCACCCCCTCCTTTCAACCTTTTACAAACCTTTTCTGCTTTAAAAGGTAGCCTCTGTCCTTTCTCAGCCTCTAGACTATCTGTGTACCAAATTTCAATTAAATCGGTTCAGTGGTTTTAACAATATTTTCATACAACCTATTATCCCTCCTTTCAACCTTTTACAACCCTTTACAACCTTTTTTATATAAAAAAGTAGCTTGTGTCCTTTCTCGGGCTTTAGACTATCTGTGTACCAAATTTCATTTAAATCGGTTTTGTAGTTTTGGCGTGAAAGCGGAACAGACAGACACACAGACAGACAGAGTTACTTTCGCATTTATAATATTAGTATGGATTACACAATTTTTTGATGCTAAGTGTCTACAGACCTACTTTGGCGTACGTAAGTATATATAAATTAGAAATATTAAATAAATTGTTCTCCTACACACAGTACTCGTAAATAAATTATATTTCCATTTTAATTATGGACGCCACAGACAGACTGTATCAACATATTATGAGGAAATACTATGCGGCAATCTATTGAGAGCTATTGCGTCTGCATATAGCTTTTGTGTTAACAGCTTTTGTATCTTATATGTGTCTTTATATAACTTTTCGGCATTGAATCACACTCTATGGCAATAAAAATACAATTTTTTAAAGTGTATATTTCCATATACATATTTATGAAATCCAAATGAAATGCTTTGCCGGCGTTGTGAATTATCGCTAATGTGAACGTAAATGTTCACGTGCGAAGGAAATTGATGTCTGGATCACGTGACAAAACCCCGTTAGATAGAGGCCTGCTTCACTGTTGACATATTGATTTCAACTGGCGGAAAAAATACGGATATTACGCCGACCACGTCACGTGCTCACGGATTACAAGATGGCAGCGCCGGTCAGGGAAATTGGTATGCAAAGTGTCCGATGGACATTTCTTTTTGCAACAGCGTGTACTTAACTTTCGGTATATTTTTAATAGTATAGTCAATAACAGGTTTATTGTATTTTATTTATTTAGGTAAATAATTAAGTAATTGATTGAAAGCATATTTTGTTGGCGCGAGAATTGTGTTTTAATCTAATTAAATATCTATGGTTAAAGTTTAATAATTTATACATGACTAGCTTTCTGCCCGCGGCTTCGCCTGCGTGGATTTCAGGATTGGGTCCATAGAGGGTTAAGGGTCATAGCTTTTGCCCACGGCTACATATGCGCGGAAGTCGATTTACGGCGCGAAGTTTTATCGCGCTTCCCGTGGGTCTATCCGTTTTTCCAAGATAAAAAATACCGCAATACCTTGCTCAAGAATCACTCTATCTATTGATGAAAACCGCATGAAAATCTGTGCAGTAGTTTTTGAGCGAAGCTTTTATTGCGCATCCCGTGGGATCTGACTATTTTTCCGGGATAAAAAGTAGCCTATGTTACTCGGGGATAATGTAGCTTTCCAAAGGTGAAAGAATTTTTGAAATCGGTCCAGTAGTTTCGGAGCCTATTCATTACAAACAAACAAACAAACAAATTTTTCCTCTTTATAATATTAGTATAGACTAAACAATGAAAATGGTAGTATAGACAAAGAAATTTAATAAATCAGCATACACAAAACAAATTTCATCGATTTGTCAAATCGATGTATAAATCAAAGTTAAATGCAATAAAATAGCAATAAAGTACGTTCATATAAAGGGCGCAGTAAAAGTTATTTATAAAACACAATTAAATTATGTACTCAAAACGATATTGGAAGCACCCGTTTGTTTGGGTGAGTGCCTCATGAAATGTTAATCGAATTTCGTCTCGGCTAACTCGTACACTTTAAAACCGTTTCAGTTTCAGTTGCCAACATAAACAAATTATTAGTTTATCGGGCATGTCCAAGCAGCAGCTGCTGCGATCCTGCACCCGACTTGGCACCGCGAAGTAGGAAGCGGTGTGCCAATATTAAACTTTGCATATTGTATCGCTATGGAGTTGACGGACGCGATGTCGTAAAATGTTTTGCGATTTAAATGTTATATTGAACGTCGGTGCCCACGTGCCAAACTACGTCCGCCCCTTGCATAGCAATGAACACTGGATGTGGTCCAAACTTTGCGATATGCTGTGTCTGAGCGGCTTTTAATGGGCTTGTGTCCGGTGTTTTGCATTGTTGCTTGCCATGTTGTGTATGTGATTCAAAATCAATCAAATTAAATATGTATTTGCATGGAATGTTTGTAAGAAAGAAAATAATTTTAATGTCCATTACCGCATTTTAATGACCAACCTAGTTTGGTCATTGTGTAGTCAAAATTATTATGTCTAATACCACACATCGCAATGTTTCATAAATTGCCTTATTAATATTTGCATATTTTTGAGTTACATTTAATAATAGTTACATTTGTCCATAATAATAATAGGGAATAAAACAATTATAAACACTTTATATATATAGATGTAAAATTATAAAATAACTCTCTTCTCTTTTTCTTAAATTTAATACTAACAACACTTACTTACTACTAGCAATACTGATAATACAAAATTTTTCAATTTCTATATTATACCATTAATATATTTAATAAATCATCTAAGTGTATTTCTGTAAATGTGTGTATGTGTGCGAATAGAAATAATCTTAAAATTAAGTGAATAAGTGTCTAGATTAAGTAAATACCTGTATGTCTGCGGGAACTCTGCCGACAAACTGTTACACAGTTTGGCAGGTTACTAGTATTAAGAATATTGTAACATTACTCTGAAGAAATAAATAAATAAAAAATATATATAAATAGAGCGTAGGGCAACACTGATGGCGATACTTTCCTGGACAACATCATAGAGTGTATTTTATACCCCTCAAGAAAGGCAGACAATCCTTGCAAGGCTGGGAAATCCACCCAGAATATCTCTGAAGCCAAGTGCCGCGGAGATTATGTCCAATTCAGTCTGAACCAAGGCAGATTTGCATTGTTGAGTCTTGGTTATAATTGTAGTCAGGGTTATCGGATTGCACTTTACTCTGCGATCTCGCTATACTATAAATCCTGTCTTAAAAGTACGTATATATAGGCTTCAATTATCATAATAAGCAGGCAACCACCTTGGATTTACATTTCATCTGCATTTGCAGATTAGCTCAGGTCAAATGCCTATTAAAGCTTAAAAAAATGTAATCTCGACATCGCCGCAATCAAGAACTGTCGAGAAAGGTACATCTTCCAAGATCAAATAAATGAACACCAGTGTTTCCGTCAACAGTATGTATTCCGAGTTGTGGTTTTAACTGTTTTTTTTTTTGGTTTAAGAACTCGCCCCTGGTTGAATACTGCACGCAGGGGTTTTTCCAGTGACACCCTATAAACAGCTATTCCCCTCCCTACATCAATGCGTGCCATTGGTAAATAAATCCTCAGTGCCTGTCTAGACTAGGTTATTATATGCATAATTCAAGTATTATTGAAATTGGATATACATAACAGTAAATAATCTCATAATCACTGTCTTCATCAGATTCGTAACCAAAATTTGATTATTTTTAAATCAACTGTTCTAAATTCTCACTATAAATAAATGTTGAAAGAAAAATTAATTAGGTGAGGAATAAATAGTAGATATATTTTCTATAAAATGTTCAGCGTTATTTATTTTAATTATATCAAAGTCTTCTTTACAGCAATGAAGGGAAGGCAAATTGTCGTAACGAACCAATACATAATATCAGGCTCCAAACGATTCCTACTTTATTTACAATTTCATTTAATTTCGAACGCTTTGAAGCCGCTCTCAAGTAACTTTTTACTTAGAATTATAATAAATTTCCTCATTTTAGACGATAAGAATTTACATTTATCAAATAACTAGCGACCCGCCCCGGCTTCGCACGGGTGCAGTGAAAAAAAATGGTTATGGTGGGTATCCCTAAGAGATAGACATATACCATCGCGGACTTTTTTGTGGATTTTTGTAAGTTGTACAATACTGTAGTACATTATTTTGGTCTATCTCGTAGGGTTCAGCCAGCGTTTGCAATATAAGCGCAAAAAAACGTGCTTATTTACGACATCACATTAGAAACCTTTAAATTTATCAGTGTTTCTCTACTATATTATGCATTTATTATACATACAAACCTTCCTTAAGAATCACTCTATCTATTAAAAAAAACCGCGTCAAAATCCGTTGCGTAGTTTTAAAGATCTAAGCATACATACGGACATACAGCGAAAGCGACTTTGTTTTATACTATGTATTGATTATAAAAGAAACATCAACACACTACAATTTTAGTATAAATAACTTCAAAGAAATGTTTAAAATTAACGTTGTTTAAAATATTCGTTGGAAATGAAATCACCTACCAATTTTAAAACAAGTATTCCTTATAAAATATGCGTCGTTCATAAACAATTTCATTGTAGTTGCTATCAGTTAAATGACAAAGGATAAGTTGACACCCAAAAATACTTAAGCCATTTAATAATTTATATGACAAAGACAGACTTGATAATGAAGTTTTTATTTGAACGACGAGCTTACGAAGAATGTTAGCAAAGTAACACATTTGGTAACACATTTGCTGAGGCTCTTCGCTAGGGTCAACGGCAAAACGATAACGGCTCATAAATATTTCCATTCCAACCTGATTTAATAGAAACATATTTTGACCACTGCCTATTATTATTTTTGATGGATGAAAACAGTGGTTGGTCGGGCAACACTTTTTCTGAGTGTCGGTGATTAATTACAACGCTTGCTTTTATCTAGACTCCATTTCGATAATGGATTGTGCGGCGTCGGCCGTTTCTGTATTTTTGTCGGAAAATCTTTTTCAGTATTTCGCGATCCAGGTTGTCTTGCTGCTGAAGTTACTTATGCTAGTTCCAACTTTCTTTGTTTGATAAAAGATATGAAATGAAGCTTGTTTAGTCTATTATGGTGGATTTTGCGTCTTGAAGTAATTTTATACCTGCACATAAAACACGTGTTTATATGTCATGTAATGTTTGTATAAAGTGAGACTGGGGATAAAGTAATCAAAAATTCCCTAGGGAATAAAGTAATTTGAATGTCAACTAAAAACACAATAGGCAATTTTTTAACATAATTCTGCTTTTCAAACTACTATTTTTGGAAAAATTTTAATATTTCGTTACAATTAGAAGGCATTTAATGCCTAAAGAATGCCTTAATCCTAAAGAATGCTTCAAAACGCATAAGAATATATTAGAAAACATTGAAATGTATTAGTATACATGAGTCTACAATTGAAATTATACATTTTGACTTTGAGATCTACTCTTGTACCTATATCTTGACGTGCTGTTGGTTGTTATCTTAGTTGTTTTTTGGCGTTTGTTCTGTTTCTTTTTTTTTTTTTTGTTAATTTGTCATATCCTATAAAATACAAGCACATATTGTTTCGTGTATGTGTTAAAATTAATATATCTACTAATGTAAAAATAAAATTCTAATGTGTACCAGACACACCATCTAACCCAGTGATTCCCAAAGTCTAGCCTATATCGACCCCTAGGGGTCTATGACAACCTGCAAGGGGTCTAAGTCAGCGAAACAAAAATTTGGGGTCCATGAAATGGACGATAATGGACCTCAACATACTCTGATGTACCTATTTACTTAAAATATACTATCTTCTTATATATTGTTACGAGCTGGGGTCAGTAAATTAAACGGCGGTCTACCAAAACACTGAACTTTTATTAATTACCACACTAACTCACTAATCACTTCACTGAAAGCACTGAAAGTCGCTTCTTAGTTCTCCAATATCACTTAGATGTTTTCGCACTGTATCGCAAAACAATAATCTTCCCGGCGGCCGGACACAGCCTTATATAGTCCCCTAAGATACTTGCCACTCTTGCCAGAACATTCGCGGACACACTCGAATGTGTAGTCCAATACGTCGCGCGTTCGAGACGTTTCGAGTATAACTGTCTCGATACTCGAATATTCTCGATACACAATACTCGAATATTCCCGTACTATCTTTCTCGAACATTCTGTGTTTGTCTATCTCTTTCTAATGATGTTTTCTCATTCTAATACTTCTCGAATGTTCTAACTATCTCTGTCTCTTTCTACTATTGCTATCTCTTTCACTCCTATTGAAATTTATGTCCTTTTACTGAAGTAGGCTTTAATGGCTCATAAGGGGTCCTGAAAACGCCTGAAAACGGGTTTTCAGGTTATTGCGGCATTGGATAGAGGGTAGCCTGAAACGTACTGAAAACATGTTTCAGGCGCCTGAAAACTACTGTAACTTGGGTGTAATTTAGATTTTTTAGAATGTGAAAGAGCTACTTCTGAAACGGCCTGAAACGACATTTCAGCCTGCTGAAAACGTTTCTAAGTCACAGAAAATCACTTTTGAAGTTTTACTAAGCCACCGGCGTAACAATATTATATAAAGTAAAAAAAATATTATAAATGTTCATAAAATTTTGTATGTTCCTACGTAAGCATTCAATGTCGGGTAAGTAGGGGGTCTACTCTACACCGAAAAACATGGCAATGGCTCTACGACACAAAAAAGTTTGGGAACCTCTTATCTGAACTAATGCTCAATACGCCTTTTTATAATCAAGTGAAGCAGAAAAAAGTTTGTTGTTAGGCTCTATGAAATTAGGCTAAATATTAGGCTGTATGAAATAGATTTAATATTACGACATTGTCAAGTCATAACTTTATTTTAATAGTGTTTACTTCTGTTGAAGCAATAAAATTATTGACAAATTTATGTGCGTGAAGCAGTTTTCCATATATACGTGCAGAATTACTGCTAAACCGCGCTACATAAGCTAATATTTTAAACTATTATACTAGAGGAGCTATAAACGTAGAAGCCAGCACTCCCCAATGCAATTCGTTAGTTGTATGAAACATTACTTTGCTGCTTTATTCGGCCATTCCTATGCCGGCTCCTAAAATTAATTTGACACTTATTCAAGCTATGTAACCCGTTGTTTTAAGGTATCACAGCGGATTACATGTGAAAAATGACGGCACATTCTTTACCGGCTAATTTTAGCTCGCGGACAACGCCCGGCGGTGACATTAGTCTATTTATAGGCGGCGTTTTCGAGGGCACGGCCGAGGCCGCCGACGATTGCTACGGCTTCGGACTAATTAGAAGAAATGTATCTTTGCTCCGGCTGATTATGTGGAATTACCATCGATTAGCACACCTCTCGCGGCTTCGCCCATGTTACATGGGATTTTCCCATAGGAAAGATATGTTTTCCCGCGGTAAACATTATCTTATGTCCTTTTCCTGGTCGGCAACTATCCGTACGAAATTACATCAGAATCCTTTCAATTGTTTTTATCGCAAAGGAAATTTTCCCAGTGGTATAAATTATACCCACTTCATCAAAATCGGTTCAGTTGTTTTGGACCCTATTCAATTTTCTCGTGCAACTATTACCCTATATCCTTCTTCGGGTCTTCCTTATACATACTTTTATTAAAATCTATTAAATAGTTTCTTTCCTATTTAATACAAATAACAATCACGTCGTTCCTCTTTAATGTAAGTATTTCTCAGCAAGTTGGATGATGTAACTTGTTTGAGTCGTTAATAAGTCCCGTTGAAATGAAAAGAGCGTTGATTAATTTGTATTGGTTGTATTCCATCACGACACGCTTAATCTTTGATGTATTAAGCTATTTCAGGTGTAGTACATCGCTTGAAACTAAATACGAACTCTTCAAAATAAAAATGTCATCGAAAGAATTACGATTTTTCACACGTTCACATTGCTGGCTCGATGAATAATAAATGTGCTTCGTTTAAATTAAGATATGCTGGAGAGAGCTTTAGAAAGGTCTCCGCGTGGAAATTCTCGTCGAACAAATAAAAGAAAATTTAGTTAGTGCAGTTCAATTAGTCAGTCCTTCAGGACCTTTTTTTTCCCCTGAGGAAAATGCATTAAATTGCATACCCCGGCTGTGGCGAGCCGGCGGTTATGTGGGGCTCTCCCCCAGAAGGGGGAGGCCTACCCACTAAAAACCTCAGGGATGGCCTTCCTCAGGCATGTAGGGAGCTCCCGGGAACACCAAGCTACTTCCGGGAACCCCCAGCCTCCGCTCCCCCGCCGATACAGGGGAGCCCTCCTCGGGGGAGGCTACTACCTCCCCCGGTCTCCTCCACCGACGACGCCCCCCGGCCACGGAAGGGGCGTGGTCCATCCCGGGTTGCCGTAGCGGTCGCGACTTCCTCGCGCCCGCCGGCGACACGCGGCGGCGGCGGCGCCGCAGCTGTGCTACCGAGCCCGGCGCCGCCTCCTTTGAGCGGGGTCGGCCATCTCCCGACCCCGCTCGGCAGCCTCCTTCTGGAGCATCACTGCTTCACAGAAGGAGGCCACCGCCCTCCAACTTCCCTCGTCCGCCAGCATTGCTGCAATCAATGCCGGCGGAGACAGATCTCGCCCGATCTCTGCGACCAGTCCTTCACGACCTGTGACTTAGGTTAGTTCTTACGACTAGTGTGTTACTCATTTTTAGGATAACTATGTAAGTTCAGGGTAGGTAGTCGCTCCATTGAAACGAATATTGTGAGTGAAATTCGAAGGAAGTACTAGAAGGATTTATTATATGCTTTACATCACGTTGATGATGAGGGTTTAAGAAAATGCAACCATTGTCTATTGATGTCTTAGCTATGGCTGACGTTATCTTTAGCTGCAATGTAGTATCCCAAATTAATTATGAATAATATATTATTATAGAAATTATGTTGATATGGAGATGGTAGTGTTCTAGCAGTGGCAGTGACGAATGTACAAATATATGTAGTCTTTTTTGGATCTTATTTTTAACAAAATCTTATTAGTTATGTCACCATTTGGGCACAGCTGAAACGACTTTAATGACAATTTATTTGTTTGATGTGTCTCCGTCAAGAATAGCAGAATAACCATACAAAAACCGGAAAAGAAATTATAGAAATACATATTATAGTTTATGCTAATATTAATCTTGTCTTAAATTTTAGCAATTCTTTTGTATACTGGCTACGTTGTTTTACTAATAGTAGTGAAGGCTCCTTAATCTACATGTTCCATTCCATTGCTGTTTACCAAGGCCGGGAACTTGGCCGCGGTCCGTGTTGCTGACAGTTCTTCACGAGATCTGTTTTCCCCAATTTCCCTGCTTCCACCGATCGCTATTGGCTGCGGCGTAACTGCAAAGCTCACTAATATTGAGCATTTGCAAAATTCTTGTGGGACTATTTGGAATCAGGCCAACGAATTTGATTTATTTCATGAATCATGTTTCATACTATGTAATTTATATTGCAACAGGTGTATGTATGTCAATGTGCTGGTATTTTTATTACAGTTTAATACATCTTTTTAAGATATACTTCACTTATTACTACACAATAGTAGCTTAGTACGTATCATGATTCTAAACATTTGCGCAATGAACTGATATTTGTTTTAGACTCGCTGGTGCCCGCGACTTCGTGTGCGCAAGATCAGTATTTAGAGTAGCTTATTTATATTATATATCTTTATACATAGTAGCTTATGTGTTATTCTGATGTATAAGCTATATTATTGTAAAGTTCATTAAATTTCATTCAATAATTTATACGTAAAAGAGTAGCAAATATCCATCCATATAAAAGTTCGCGTTTAAAATATTAGTAGGATTTTTAACACTACAGTCTCATAAAATATAGAAAAATATTACGACATAATTTAATCCAGATTGATGTAATTAGATAAATATCAATTCAATGTATGTGTCGAAACTTTTGTTTCGTTTACCCACTTGACGGGAATTTGAGGTGACGACGTTGTCGCATTCTTTTTGACTACAGAAGTCGGAGTGGCCGTGTCCTGGGCCGCGGAGAGAGACTGAGTTAAGATACTATCACACGTAGGTAATAAGTAAATGCTAAACGAAGAGTCAGTCGTTATTCCGTGATTTTTTACCCCAACTGAAATATTATCATAGAGGAGTATGACTGACTGAATTCTACTCGCCTTCTGTGTGCGAGACGGGGTAACCTTTCAGCGCTAGGTCCCTTTTGGTGGTTGCATTCGCCACTTATTAAGACATGTGGGGCTTTAGGTGAGAGTGCCATTTTTGGCTTTCTTTATATGCCTGTTAGTGTCAGAGACTAGGCATCTCTATGAAGAATATGAGCAATCTAATCTAGATATAGTAACATTGTGTCGAATTTGCACTTTTAATTGAAATGAAACGAGATGACTTTCTCATCGTCGTGACTTCGGATGCTGGAAAGCATTAGTCAGCAGAAATATCGGATTAATTAAATAAATGTGCTAACACCAAAATATACACGAGATAAGTCCGAAAAGTTATTTGGTTTCAATTAGATATAATCGGAATCTATGAAAAAAATGCCTGTTTAGGCATTTTTAGGATTTGGAGTTATATTAATTCATTGTTCATTTCGAATAAATAAATCAACCCGCTCAGCTATATATGAGAGCTGCTTGGTATGAATGGTCCTGATTTTGCCGGCGTTAATTGCTTCGCGGCAGCGCTCGGCACGTTCGGAAGTACGTTATATTTTTTGCTGCACGCCACTTCAGGTCGAAGCTAACGACTTGAAAATAGGCTCTGAATAGAACGCAGTATTTACACTAATGATATAGCTTGGATACCGATCGTAGCCATCTCCAGAAAGTGTTGTACATGAAGTGATAGGGAAAGCTTTAACTAATTCAATTGGCTATTTGCTTGTACAAAATGGTGTTCCGTATTAGTTCTACTAATTCAAAACATTAATTACACTTATTTTTCCATTTTCTGTAATAAACTGGTGTAATTAAAGACACATCGCCTATTTTTTTTTTGCC
The DNA here is from genome assembly GCA_036419045.1 of Scirpophaga incertulas. Taxonomy (NCBI): domain Eukaryota; kingdom Metazoa; phylum Arthropoda; class Insecta; order Lepidoptera; family Crambidae; genus Scirpophaga; species Scirpophaga incertulas. Next base: position 18,255,721 of record CM071643.1, on the reverse strand, counting down.
GCCCTGCAATAGGGGGCGGGTTGCCGCCGGAGCCTCCCGGGTCAAACAAAAAAAAAAAGGGGGCGGGTTACTGTCACTGCCGGGTGCTTCGCAAAGATGTAATTTCTATAAATCCTTTCAGTTAGCTTTTGCCACATTCACGGAGAAAAGGGAGCGGCGTGAATTCAATGTTTACTTCAATTCATGCTTAAATATTTTGTAAAGGATCTGGATATAAAGAATGCGAGATTATAAACAACTGATCCTTTGAAATCCTGGTTTTGTTCGTTTGTATTTTTGTTTCTTTTTTATGTAATGTTTAGATTTTTTCATGTAATTTTATGTCTACACGTCCTTTATTAGAAATAATAAATACACGTTTTTTACTTCTACATACACGCCATACAGTTTTATATTTACTCGTCCAAATAAATACGGCTGCGCACGTAATGTGTATTGGAATAACATTGACACCTGGAAATAAGCGCTGGTAATAATACAAACCCTGGGTTCGCCGCACTGCATATTAGATAGATTAGAGGACAACGTATATTCTCAGGAAAATCACACAACAGTAATATTTTTTTCCCACAAATCTATGACTTCTGTCTATGTTTTTCTTCCGCCTTCGTGGAATAGGTGATGTTAATAGTAAGGTGCTTAGGGTTTGAATCCGCATGGGATAATGATAGCGCCCTTCTGACTAGTTACCTAAATTTTGACCATTGTAAGTATCACTATTGTGTACCAACAATAAGAGGTGAGTTAGCCAGTTCCAGTTTCATGTCATATGAAAAAAACATTTGTATTGTTGCAATTCTGCCGCGTATGGAATACTGCTCTCAATTCTGGAGCTCCCAATATCAGCTCGACCCTCTTGACTCCCTGCAAAAGTGTACTTTCTGAATCGACAGTAACTCCAATATAACGGCCTCAATAGATATCTAGAGCAGTGGAAAGCCCTCCTTTTTACTTCTTCCAACAGAGAATGCTCACATGTTTGCAATGGTGCCTTCGTCACCTTTTTACCATACCACCCGTTCGTTCTGGCTTAGTACAGTGCGACCTCAGCCTCAGCGACGCTCATTTGGATGATTCAAAAGAGCTTTCTATAAAGTCATATTTGATTGACGTTAGTTTTGATTTTGATTTCTTGCAGGTACGTACAAATTCTGGAATGAGTTCCCAAGTGCGGCGCAATGGTTTGTTCTACTTCAACGAGGGTGAAAAAGCGGTTTTTTCTATAGTAGGCAGTGATTGAGCTGAGCCACGTGGCATTGCAGGCCACGAGTGATGGTTACCGCTGACCACCAGGTGGGCCATTTACTCGTCCAGCACCAACAGCATTATAAAATCTCTTCTACTCTTAGTGATTCCAGGAAAATGTTTTATATGTATAGAATCTGTTCACACAAACAAACCTTCACCTCACCATCACACCTTCCATCCTCACCATCTCAATACTTGGCAGTCCACCACTGTGCGTTTCTCTAGAAACTTTCTGCCTCGCACAGCTAAACTGTGGAATGAATTGTCGCCTGCAGTGTTTCCGAAGCGTTACGATATCCAAACCTTCAAGAAAAGAGCGTACTCCCATTTCAAAGGCCGGCAACGCGCTTGTGACTCCTCTGGTGTTGCGGGCGTTCATGGGCGGCGGTAATTGCTTACCATCGGGTGATCCGTCTGCTCGTTTGCCCCCTATCACATAAAAAAAAAAACAAACAAATCTTTTAAATTATGCGTACGGAAGCCTCGCTAGTCACTGCTCACATCATTTTCGAAATGTTGTCATAGTCGGTGTTGTATGTGTGATTGGAATTATTTTTGTATTTTACACTTTAGTAGTAAAATAAATAAAAACTGTTAAAAGAGCCGATTTGTATTCTACCTTTAACAGACGTCCAACATTCTATTTTGGGTGAACTGTATATCACGTGTGAACTATTAAGGATCACCATAATAGTGGGTTGTGTTAATCAACGTATAATTTTCAACATGGCTTTACATGTTGACCTTGAGACAGGTTTTATGTCGTTTATAACTGTACAAATTCAAAACTGTTATGTCGAAGTTTCATTGAACATTTGGTCGTGATTTTTTCTTGAAAATAAAATTAGACGATTTTAGATTTTGTTAAGATTTTTTAAAATTAGGGAGTTTGCCAGGAGCTTCAGGTTATTCATAGGCAAGGTGATAATCTCATCATTATTTCTACTGAAGGACACCCATTGCTGGACGTAGGCCTCCCATAAGGATCTCAAAACCACTCTGTCTTGCGCTATTAGCGTCCAGCTTTCTAATCTTCGGTTTTCTATCCATGTAATCTACACATAGATAGATAGTTTTTGAAACAAGTTCTGAAAAATTTAATATTATAAGATGTTAATAATATTTTACATTGGTAAAAAAAGTTAGGAATTATTACCCTCTTAGAATATCGGAGTATATAGTCGCATTGTCTAATGTAGTTTTAACGGCATTAACGCGATTAATTTATATTTTACTATTTTTATTAACCAGCGCTCATTCACTCACACCCGATCCTCATGTTATAGCTTTGTTCTTACTACAGGGAGAATTATTACTTTTCTGATTACCATCAGTAATTACTCTCAATACAAGGATAATAAGAACTGAAAGCGGTAACTCCAGAATTCCTCAATAACTGCACAACCTCAACGCTACCTTTAACTGTTGTAGCATTGATGTTTTTATTATTTTGCCGTCTTAGTTGCTTGCGACAAAATTAGCAGACAGGCCAGTCAACATCTGTAGAAAAAATGTCATCTCTACAATATACGATTGCCACGTAACGACGATCGCAATGCACGTATGTGTCACCCCGCCAACTCGCGGTCAACCGCGATGAGTCAGTGCGTCGCATACGCAGGCCCGCTCCGCCGCTCCCGCGCCGGCCGGTACTTGGTGATTGTTGCAAATCGCCGCCCGATGCGTGGTGCGTGACCTCCACCAGCATTATCTCAGTGACCTTTCGCTTTCACTCTTGGGCTGTTAATGAGCAGTGAATACTTCAGCAATTTCTGCGGTTAAGTTTGTTCAAATATTCTCTCCTCGAGCGCGATTTGAATAAACGCTTTCAACAAGTCGTGTTTACACTATAACTGAATATTCCTCCCACTATTTACACAACTCCATTGAAACTACTTTATTGAGCCATATATATAAGCCTCTAAAAGCTTAATGTCGAATGAAGAATTGTTATTTAAGTCGAATAACTCGTCCGAATAATTCAAGTAATAATTGGCAACCAAATAATACGTATTTGAAGAATATAAAGTCTGTAAAGCGAATTACCAGGCAACAGGGTCAATTCCTCGAACGCTATTGAAATCGTGAGAACTGGCGTCTATGCCGCTACTGATTTGCGATCGCGTGAGTCGATTGTTTGAATTCCGCGCGGCAACAATCGGCCGATTATCGATGCAGTAACATGTCGCGGTTATCGAATACCGATTACGCGGTCGTTCAACTCGCGTCTCGCCCGCTTTTGCGGAAAGCTGACGGAAATACTACACTGTCTATTTTTGACACTGGGTATTGCTGGTACTGTACAACGAAAAGATGGATATCTGTTTATACCTAACATTAACAAGAAGTAAATGTGTGAGTTGGAGATGTTTAGGATAAGTAATTTACAAGAAAGTAATTATTATGAAAGGGTAGTTTCAAACGAAAGAAAAGGCACAGAATTTCTTTTTTTAGGGGAATTTATCTTTTCTATGCGAAAATGTGAATTAACGAGGCTGTGAACGGATAAATAATAACATAAACAACTATTGCACTACATTATTTTTAATGACTTCACTTATGTTTAATTTAACTTTACATTGTAAGCACTTCAGAATCATTGTTTGAAAAACGTGATCTATCGAGAACTGAAAGAAAGGTAACAAAGAATGTGAAACGAAACAAAGACAAGAGTAACTTAGTTTCTTTCCACTTGTATATTTTATATGAAGCGAGCTCAGTAAACCCTAACTTAAGTAGCAGAAATTTCTCGAAAGCGTAGTTTTGTGTTGCAGGTAAGCGCGTGTGTGAATTTTAAATGTACGTCAGGGATTTGGAAAAGAGGTATATTGGGATTACTAGGGCAGCAGCTATTCTCGATTGTACCGACACGAAAGTTAAGTACAGTTGAAATACAAGCCAAATACAGCGCCCGCTTAAAAGCACAGTTTCACGTTAAGGTATGTTATATATATTCCATTTCATAGTGCAAGTTTTTGCTAATCATAAAAAAGAGTGTTATGCGAAAATATATATTGATTTATTTATTTATTTTTTATTAAGGCTTCCCAACTAAATACATAAACGTTAGTACTATATTATACTTATTTCAATAAAAATAATTATTATATTTGTATTTAAATTATAGGTGTGCACAACATACTAATTAAAAAAAAACGTTCATAATTTACACAAAAATAAAAATTACTATAATCTAAAATCTAGGATAAATGCGAGTTATCGGAGATAGAAATTCAGAACCGTCGTCCGTCGGAAAGAATGCATCTTAACCGAAAAAATGTCTATATCCAAATTACGGAGAGTGACTTCCGAATTTATTTTTTCTAAAATTTAATCTTAATATATATATTTCTTGTGTGCGTGTGTATGTGACTGAACTCCTCCTAAACGACTGGACCAATTTTGATGAAATTTTTTGTGTGTATTCCAGGGGGCTTGAGGATGGTTTAGATTCACAATACGGTCATATAGATATTGTTTTTCAGCTAAATTATTTATTTAAAAACATTTGAGACAACGTGAGACAACGTGACATTTGAGACATTTGACATTTGAGACATTTGACAGGACAACGTCTGTTGGGCCAGCTAGTATAAATATAATATTATAAAGAGGAAAGATTTGTTTGTTTGTAATGAATAGGCTCCAAAACTACTGGACCGATTTCAAAAATTCTTTCACCTTTGGAAAGCTACATTATCTCCGTGTAACATTGGCTACTTTTTATCCCGGAAAAATGAACAGATCCCACGGGATGCACAATAAAGGCTTCGCTCAAAAACTACTGCACAGATTTTCATGCGGTTGTCGTCAATAGATAGAGTGATTCTTGAGCAAGGTTTTGCGGTTTTTTTTATCTCGGAAAAACGGATAGACCCATGGGAAGCGCGATAAAACCTTCGCGCCATAAACCGACTTCCACCCATATGTAGCCGTGGGCAAAAGCTATGACCCTTAACCCTCTATAGACCTAATCCCGAAATCCACGCAGGCGAAGCCGCGGGCAGAAAGCTAGTTTAATATAAATGGCCTATAATTATGTATACGGCTTGATACATGACACTTTCCGTTAAGGTTATAATAATAATAACATAGTTTATTTCGAGTTCACGAATTTTTTTTACTTTTAACCAACCATAAAAGATATTATTGTAGAAAAAACTGTTTTTAATAATAATATTCAATACTCTATTCGATTCTATTTATACATGAGCTAGATCAGAGGCGCCCAAACTGTTTGCGTCGTAGATCCTTTGTAATGTTTTTTTGGTTTTAGATAGACCTATTTACTTGATATTGAATACCTACATACATTTTTTTGTGGCGGAGGAAATGCCTATTCCTGGGAAGATTTTGGTCTCCGGCGCATTATCCCTCCTCGGGGGTGGAGAGGAGGGGGAGTGTGGGGCTTGCACCCACTAAAAACTCCGCCGTGTTCCTTCTCTTCATTTCGCCGGAAGACGCGGGGACTACCGAATGGTATGGCTTCGACGCGACTCCGGCGATGCTGGCCTTTGCATAGGACGCGCGGGAACACCGCGCGCGCCTCTTCGTACCGTCAGTGGCACTGAGTTCCCCAAATCACTGCCACAGCTTCTTGTGCACTGGTGTTAGTGCTCATTGCGGGGGTAGTTGGCGGATGTAATCTGCCCTTCTTCTCCCAGTTCTCCTCCGATGGATGCTCGTATTCGCGGCTGGTTCACGCTCTACATCCTACAACTTACAAAATTTTATCACATATATAATATTTTTTTTGCTTCATAGGTACTTTTATGAATAATATTTAAGTTTTATATTAGAAGATGTATAATGTAAGTAAATAGGTACTATCAGTGTATGTTGAGATTCATTATCGTGGACCCCCATTTTCACTTCATACATACATACATAATATGTCACGCCTTGTTCCCAATGAAGTAGGCAGAGTGGTCTCTGTCTACCCCATTGGGAACAAGGTGAGGTGGTCCTTTCTCCACTTGCTACGATCCTGGCACAGTTCTCTTGCTTCCTCCACTTTCATGAGCGTCTTCATGCATGCTCGTCGGTTGCGAGTAGGTACTCTTGACCCGGCCTTTCTTTAGGACATCTTCGATTTGATCGAGATATGTCCGCCTAGGTCGACCTGCACCGATTCGCCTTATCATTCTTACCTTGTGTATCTCTGTCGTTAATCTTCCTTCATTCATTCTTTCAACATGGCCGAACCATCTAAGCATCCCTTTCTCTATCTTTGTCACTACATCTTCAACTACGCCGCATCGCTCCCTTATCACACTGTTCCTGACTTTGTCCTTCAGATTCACTCCAATTATACTTCTCAAGCTTCTCATCTCCACTGCATTAATCATACTTTCATGTTTCTTCTGCCACACCCAACATTCACTACCATACATCAATTCACTCATGGACCCCAAAAATGTTTTTTTCGCTGACGTAGACCCCTTGCATGTTGTCATAGACCCCTAGGGGGTCGATATGGATCACTTTGGAAATCACTGAGCTAGATGTTAATAGTGCAGTATTGATCGGTATGAAAATCCATGGGGAAAGAGTATGTCTAGCAGTGGGTGTTTCTCGGTCGGTCGTATCGGATGATGATTGATGAGATGGCAAAGGGCAACCTACTCCTGAAAGGGATTTCCTGTCAAACCCCTGAATGTCTCAGACACGATGTCTGTGACATCACCAAAGCTTCAAAGTACATGCGTGAACTACGAGTGTAAACAATGATAAATAAGTAGAGATGAAACGGATAGTGATTTGGCCGGATACCGGATACCGGATACCGGATATCGGCTAACTATGAGGGCGGAGCGCCGGATATCCGGCCACCGGATATTCGGCCGCTTATTCGCGATTCATATATGTGTGTGTATGTGCAAAATAATCCGTTACTAATATTATAAATTCAGTCTGTTTGTCTGCTACTCTCTCACGCCTAAACTAAAGAACTGATTTTGCTGAAATTTGATACAGAGATAGATTAGACAACGAGAAACAATATAGATAGGCTTAAAAACTTTTGTATTCCCACAGAAAAGCGCGATATAGACGAGTTTAGGGCGTAAAGCACTCAGCGCGAACGGTTATCGCGGGAAACATCTAGTATTCGGTATTCGGCCGGATAGTGCCCTACTATCCGGTATCCGGCCGGATAGTGAAAATAGGCCGGATAGGCCGGATACCGGATAGTTACCGGATATCCGTTTCATCACTAATAAATAGTTAAAAAAAGTAACAAAAACGAGCTAACCATATGTAGGAAAAATTAAAAAATAAAATTATTGAATACTTATATAAATACACTCACTTATAAATACACTTATATAAAAAAAAACTCGAGTTGCGGAATTTCCATACTAACATACTCAATTCACACACAACTTTACAAATTAAAAACTAAAATATGCATCTTCGTAATAATTTCTACACAAACAACAACTTGATACAAACAACTTGATAAAGCTCTCAATCAACATCAAAGAAATAAAGAAATATTCATACTTAATGCTATATACTCGTATAATGTTACATGGAGTTATATATCATGGCGGGTGATATTGCGTGTTTGCAAAAATTTTTAAGTGTTATGAATATTTTTGTTTAGACTTTCTGCTATTGTACATCTTTGTAAAGTATTTGTTACTAAATATACAGGGTTACCTGGTAAGTCGTGCGAACCCCGTCAGGGGGTCGTGGTTCCCACCATTTCTGACAGATTTCCCCTTGGAACCCCGCCCCCCAACTTAACCCTTTTCAAGTTATAAGGCTTTAAAGACTTTTTTGAAAAAATGTCCGATTTTTGTCTATTGGCCCATTTTTTTTGTTTATTATAATTCAAATATTTAGTTTTATACTATTTTTGTGTAGCAGATAAGTTTGTGTTCATCATAATGCAAAATAAAAATAGAGTTACCTCAACTAATTAGGTTGTAGATAGAAGATTGATAGTTATAGCATCAAACAAAAATCAGTACAAATCAAACTTCAACCAGCAATAGTAAAAAAAAAATCTATGACACGTAGGCTGCAGACACCTTTAAAAATATCTACGTTTCATTAGCTATTCAACAAGGTATAACAAGGTAGGCTGCTATTAGATTTCTTGGAATAATCTTTGGTAAAACTAAATATTTGAATTATAATAAACAAAAAAAATGGGCCAATAGACAAAAATCTGACATTTTTTCAAAAAAGTCTTTAAAGCCTTATAACTTGAAAAGGGTTAAGTTGGGGGGCGGGGTTCCAAGGGGAAATCTGTCAGAAATGGTGGGAACCACGACCCCCTAACGGGGTTCGCACGACTTACCAGGTAACCCTGTATACTAAATACATTCTTGTCGCTAAATATATTGAACGTCTCTACTCGAATTAATTGAAGTATTAAATTTTTCACTTCACTCGAGTAAATTTTGAAACACTTTGATTGACTGTAAATGTGAACGTAAGAATGGACACTTTACTCTGTGACGGATAAATTCTCATACTTAATGAATCTGATATCTTCTGAGAAATTCTGCCACTTTCAATACTTGAATGAACGAGGTGTGCACTAATGGAAAACTGATTCAATCTACTATAATCATTAAAATGTTCTGGGAAAGATGTTCACGGTTGTTTCGAAATGTCAATAGCACAAACTTTCGAACGATCGAAATAACAAGAGAATGGCGTCAGTACTTTTGTTTATTTACTTCATGAACAAACTTTATGAAAACAGGCGGCGCAACGAAACCACTCCAGCGAAGGCTTTCTCTCAGATTCTGTAAACAAAGAATCGTTCAGGACGAGTGTTGTTTTACGTAATTTGCCTACGTTTGTGAAAGTAGAGAATATTTGTTTGTTACCAAAAAACTGCTTGTGCGAGGGTGACTTGGGATGTTTAAAGAAAGGCGCCAATAGTCACTTAATATGTATGTTTACTATAGTAGGTACAAATTAAAGGCACACTGTAACAATAAATCACATTACAAAATTAACACAATTACAGCTAATACGAAATACTTTAAATATATTGAGCTACTTACATAAGTGCCTTCGTAACGTTTTATAATATTAATTTATTATTACTCTGAGAGTTATTATGTATATTAATATTTATTTTGTAATTTTGTTCAATTTCATATAATATGCTCAGCAAATAATGGTTCGAGTCATGTCAAAATTGTCAATAAGCTCACGCTTGACGTACACCTTTTAAAATGATCAAGGCAGCCAGCCAGGAGGCAAAGAGTAAAATATAGCGCCTTGTTACAAAACAATGTAATAATAATTCAATTTTTTCATCAAAGCATATAAGATGGAGCTAGTATTCACATTTGAATAAATATATCTCCAAATACTTTATTGCATAAAGATACGCACAAACAGGACACATTCATTTGCGAGCTTCAAATTGTAATAGTATTGAGAGGTCGTGAAGCTAGTTATGAAATTATTTTTATGAAGGTAAGCTATAGTACCGTATGTACATACGTATCGTACCATAAAATTTGAAGGCTGTAGCTATCGCCTTTAGGCTCATATAAATAAAAGCATATCTAGGTTGGCATCGATATAACGATCTCAATATCATCTGTCATCACTGGAATTGATTTACGGCCGTTTTCAATAACCTATCTATCCTTTGTTTTTGCTACTAAAGATAGTAAAATCTATCCTTATGCCCTAACTTGCGTTTCAATAACCTACTGATGGATAGCGTCGCCTACCGAAGTTACCTATCCATCGTCGGGAGGACGGATAGCTTACTAGAGATAGGGACGCTCATACAAATCTGACGTAACTGCATTTCAAAAAAGTTTCAACTTACTCTCCGATAGGCGGAGCTATCTCTAGTGACGACATTTGGCTATCTGTCAATATCGGTGGATTAAAACACAGATAGGCTTCGAAAAAATTAACTATAATAACATTATAACTTAAATTACAAAAGTATCGTAAATCCAGATACTTACAGAACTCATTTTTTCCATTTTTGCTTATATTTTATATCAAAAACATGTAATACACACAAATTGGCGGCAAAAAATTATCTGTCAGTAATGTTCGAATGACATCACTTGTCATTTATAAACGTTTCGTTCTATGATTTTTATAAAGAACACCAGCAAATAAAGTGAAAATGACGATCTAAGATTTTTTTTTTCAATTATAGTATCATTGTATGCACTTTTTACAACATAATATTTAAATATAAAATACATCAATAAATTGTACATATGTTTTAAACGTACTAAAGCTTTATGGTTAGCAACGAACAAAACGTTCTACAGGGCTTGGATAGACGAGAGGGCATAAAGCTATCCTTAGTTAGACAAAGATAGATAGCTCGTATCTTTGATTGTGAAACGCAGACTACAGATAGATAACAGCTTACTGCTAATCGGAGATAGCAATTTATCTTTGATCTTAGATAGGTTATTGAAAACGGCCGTAAGTCAAGTCCAAAACCATCTGTCAAAAACAAGAACTTTAAATCGATCTCATATTTGAGATGAAGAAATTTAAAATATTAATATTTATAAAAAATTTGCGGTAGTTACAAAATTAATAGGTACAGGAGGGCTAATCTGTCGACCTCACGCCTAAAACTTATAATAACTGACACCAAATGGGTGAAAAAAATGTTCGAAACCTGTCTGAAAGTATTTCCTTCATTTTAGAAATCACAATTTACGCATGTGAAAGAGTAAAACGGTGTATGTAGAATGGTAAGAAAACATTGTAAGATTCTAGTACAAGAGACCCCATTTGTGGACGAAGAGTAGATCCTAATACGGTTCAGTTAACATGTTAATAGTGGATGCAGTCAGCGGATCGTAGTTATAGCCAATCTTTAGATGCGTGCACCGAACATCATTCAAAGTCTTTAAATTAAAGCGCAGACGTTCCTCAAGCCAGCAAGGCGAATAATTTACGTGTCGGAACGGAGAGCGTAGGCGCGGAGCTGACAATGCAAACTGATATTGGCATGCGTACTGCCTGCCTAGCGCTCGGCAGGGCCGGCGATCAATTGGAATCTATTCGTTTTTTTTTTCGATTTATATAGCTAATTGAGGTTCTAGCCTGGATATAACGGCAAGATGGTTCCCTATCGGATCGAAGAGCATATAAATCAAGACGAAATTATTAGTGAATGATTTAGACAAAATTATTTTCGAGGTCCTTAAACACATTACTTGGATTGACTATTTTTAATTATTATTATTGAAAATTCTGAACGAAGTGTTTGGCTCAATACCCTATCAAGCCGAAACATACTCATGTTAACATAGTAATATAAAAGTCATGATGTTATTAAACATTTGAAATTGTAATTTTTTCTTAAACTATATACAAATAGTTAGGTCTCCGAGAAAGCAGACAGTAAATTTTATATGTCTATGTTAACATGGATTTGTTTCGTCTCGATGAAATGTTCAAATTGTTTGTCTATGTTAATCGTGTTAATTAAAGTATCAATGAAGTCGAGGAAGCTATGGAAGTATGGTTGGATCGTATATAGCAAGTGGAAAATTGTCTTCCGTCTATCCCCATGGGAAAAAGTATATAATCGTGCTTTAATCGTAATTCTTGTCTCTCTCAAGCCTTTTTGACCCAGATCTGAACCAAAAAGTCCACTATTATCAAAATGGCGGTGGTTTCGAACAGCTACATTATACCTATTTATTATTGCTATTAATAATAATTTTAAATGATTATAAAATTATTAACATATAGTACATTACGATATTAGTGCGTTATGATGGCGTTAGCCGAGCATGTTATAACCAATACGCACGTACATATATCGTACGACGTTTTTTAACACATTTGCGAGGAAACAGAAAAAAAACATTTAAATAAACTCAATCTGTGAATGCACACTGTTGCTTTCCCGCCATTTCACTACTGACTGGCGCCGCGCAGTGATTAGTTCGAAATTTGAATAGCAACAGCGCGCGAAATGGCAAATAATACTGTTATGGAATCTGTATGGACTATAACTTAACTATTTGCTTTGGTAACACACGCGTTTTTTATGACCCGCTTTACATATTTAAAACCGGTGGAATTACATCAGCTTTACGAGCAAAGGTAAAAAAAAAATAATACTACATGTTTTTTTAGACTAAGCATTTATTTCGAACTAACTCTGCGCCTATCAAGACCCATATAGCCTCGTGGATCACGTTGACAAAACAATACCTATCAGTGGCGGTACCAAATTTGGGCAAGTCGCATTCGTTTGATTTTTTTCTGAAGCTGAAGCATTCCGTACAGAAGAGCCTCTGCTGTCGGTGGACATCCAGGCACATAGATATCTACCTGTTGACAACACAATATAAGAGATGAAACTTTTACATATGATTATTACTAATACCGATTTAACCGATATCCGATACCGATTTATTTAATATTTTTACGAATCAAGTATAAATCATTGATCTAATCTTGCTGAGGTTAGTAGATGCAAGTTAATTGAAAACTGGCTATAACCACTTCTATGTAATTCTTATTATTATACGCACGAAACCAAAAATGAGTTCTCAATAAATTCCAGTTCTTCACGTTCAAACTGAAGAATTGCTGATTCTTGTTCGAATAAATAGAACGCAACTATATCGACGGTGTTGCGGCTTCGCCACTGGCTCTATGTTCGGAAGGATTCGGTCTTGTCATGTACCAAAAATACCGTAAAGCAATTGCAAGGTGAATATGAAGCCGACCAATTCTCCCTAACCCAGCATTTCTAGCGTGGTTAACTAATACCGAATTGCCTAGATTATGGTATGTTTATGCCCATCGTGGAACGAGCTATAGGGTGAAGTAGCCAAACGTTGGATAGCTTGGATTTAGTATAGGGAATAGATATATGAAATGATAGGGATCTTGGCAATGAGTGTTGACATCTTTTTTTTTTTTTTTCCCCTGAGGAAAATGCATTAAATTGCATACCCCGGCTGTGGCGAGCCGGGGTTATGTGGGGCTCTCCTCCCCAGAAGGGGGAGGCCTACCCACTAAAAACCTCAGGGATGGCCTTCCTCAGGCATGTAGGGAGCCCCGGGAACACAAAGGCCACTTCCGCGAACCCCCAGCCTCCGCTCCCCTCTCTAGAGGGGAGCCCTCCTCGGGGAAGCTACCACCTCCCCCGGTCCCCTCCACCGACGACGCCCCCCGGCCACGGAAGGGGCGTGGTCCATCCCGGATCGCCGTAGCGGTCGCGACTTCCTCGCGCCCGCCGGCGACCCGCGGCGGCGCCGCAGCTGTGCTACCGAGCCCGGCGCCGCCTCCTTCGAGCGGGATCGGCCATCTCCCGACCCCGCTCGGCGACCTCCTTCTGGAGCATTACTGCTTCACAGAAGGAGGCCACAGCCCTCCAACCTCCCTCGTCCGCCAGCATTGCCGCAATCAATGTCGGCGGAGACAGATCTCGCCCGATCTCTGCGACCAAGACTCGGCGCTCGGAGGCCCACGCGGGGCACTCCGCCAGCGTGTGCTGGGCCGAGTCGAGGTCGGATGCGCAGTGGTGACAACGTGTCGATCCCTCCCGTCCTATTCGACACAGATACTCACCGAAGCAGCCGTGCCCGGTGAGTATCTGAGTCAAACGGTAGGTGACCTCCTCCTTCCCGTGGAGCCAAGCTTCGAGGTGCGGGAGTACGGCACCGACGGCCCGCTGGCGCGCGCAGATCCATAATTCGAGCTGCACACGCCAGGCCGCCACAAGAGTCAAAGTCAAACACTTTTATTGCTTAGAATCACACGTGATCACTTACAATCGTCATATACAAACAAAAAAAAAAAAACATATTATAAGCTACTTAAAACAAACAAAAGGAAAGTTATGATATTAATAACATATTACAATACAAGTAACAAAAAAATAATAATACAGCTAAATATAATTAGGATCACCAAGAACTGGGACCAGGATAATTATGCCCAGGGGCTTTTATCTTCGAGGTAACAAGCAGTGTTATAGTACGCCTTTTTCATAAGTTTACATTTTATGTATTTTTTAAATTTGTTAATTGACAAATCTCGTATATCTCCTGGTAGCTTATTGTGAGTGTTGACATCTACAGAAGGATACTCACCGGCACAATCCTGTCGCACCCACGGACAGTGGAATACGTGTAGTGGTAGTACCCGCCGCCGTTCGCGCAGCTGCCCATCGACACCACCCACTTGGGGTCCGGCATCATGTCGTACGTCTTGCGGAACACCGGCGCCATCTTGTTGGTGACGGTGCCGGCCACGATGATCACGTCGGTCTGCCGGGGCGTGCCGCGGAACACCATGCCGAATCGGTCCATGTCATACCTTTAATTTACAGTCGGTGACTTGACTCAACTCAAATACCCGTCAATACCACCAACTGTGAGCCAATCACAAGGCAACACTAGTCAATACCGGCAGAGGATTCGTAGACCGCGACATGTCCTTTAGCGACCCCCCCAATCAACTCACGCAGGAACTTCTAGACCTGCAAGCGGCGGCGTCTGAGCCGTCGCTCCCCCTTGTCAACCCCTAAACGGCAGCCTTCTGCTTAGCCTGAATAGGTTCTTTCAATACTGGCCGGTCCCACTTTGGAGATTCGTGCCTTCTTCTAGCGCATATACCCTCACCATGGGGTAGCGCTAACCGTGCCTCTCCTGAGGTGCGGCCCTCTCGTCAATAAAGCCAGTAGGGTCAATAGGACCAAAGGCTAGGCTGAGTTTAGTCGGTAGGTCTGTGTAGTCGAGCCGTCTCGACAGTACCAGGAGTCCGACATAATCAACGCATCCCTGCTTGCCTGTTGCGTTGGTATCCATGATGGATTCTCAGCCTCCTCTCCTGAGGAAAAAAAAAAAAAATTGACTCAACTTTCAATTTCATCGATGATTCATCTGTATGTGTTTTTGTCGAAGGTATATGATCGAATTTCGATTTGAATTGAAGCCAGAGCGACATTTAGTTTACCATTATTATTTTCTTCATTTAAAATCCTGTTTGTGTTATTGTATATGCTGAAGTGACACTTGACACCAGTTATCAAATGACAGCTAGTACTGAGCTTCCATAATCGATTGTCGTATTGTAACTCAATAACATTTTACGTAAACTAGCCTAAAAGCGGAAGGATTGATACTTGTAACCTTTTAAATAGTGACATTTTGTTAGAAATGCCAGTAAGACCTTTCGACTTCAATTACAAAACAATATCTGAACAATGGAATTCACAAGGAGTATTGAAATTTTGTAACCTTTGAGTCTTGTCAAAAAAACCGTCACAGTTATTAATTTGAAAATGTGGAATAATAACTGTCAATGATGCTGGATATTGTACCTTTTTGGATGTTACAAGATAATGCAATCGAAACGTTACAGCTACTGTTTCCTTATAGTGATTCATGCAAGAAGGAAACGTGAGTAGAAGCAATGGTGCGTGCTCTGGCTTGATTTACCGTCTAGAGAATATTGGGATAAAACACAGGGCTAAAGATACAAGTTAAATCTGTAATATTGTGCCATGGTTAAATAGTTCGTTATATTTGTTAAATTTATTTTATTGAAATGCTTATGATGTTAGAGGCAAATGAAAGAAGAAACATGTTGTCCTTGAAGCTGATAACGTCAATCTGTTGTTGTCAAATGTTGATTGAAACTGACACGTAGTGCAATTATATTGCTGCTTCAAAAACCCTGTCACATCGAATCTTATTAAAACTGGAGTCATAATCTATTAATCAAAATTTGATTGAAACGAATTTACACAATAATTATATACGACACACATAAAAATGAAATATGGGCAAGGTAATAATGAACTATTCTTAAACGATGACGAAGATGAAGTCTGTAATGATGGATGGAACTAACAATTAAAATAATATGAAAGTAAAATACAAACCTGGGAGCAGCATAATGCATCATTTCTAGAGCACAGCAAGCCAGTCCGAAAGTCAGAGGCCATAGTGAGCCCTTTCTGCCCCAGTTCATGATATCGTCGATCCGAGCCACCACCCATTCTGCTTTTGACTGCAAGTCATGAAATATACAGTCAAGAAATATATAGTCGGAACATCACTTCAAAATAGGTGCAACTTTTTTATTATGTTCATTATGTTAAAATAAGTTGGTGTATTTTATAAATTACTCAAAATGCACATTT
Organism: Scirpophaga incertulas; assembly: GCA_036419045.1. Classification (NCBI taxonomy): domain Eukaryota; kingdom Metazoa; phylum Arthropoda; class Insecta; order Lepidoptera; family Crambidae; genus Scirpophaga; species Scirpophaga incertulas. The sequence goes on along the minus strand of CM071643.1, from coordinate 18,239,334 downwards.
TTTTTTTCGTGGGAGAGCCATGCTTCGGAACGAATTGGGCCGGCTCGACCGGAGTGATACCACGGCCTCACTGAAAACCGGCGTAAAATAGCGCTTGCGCTGTGTTGTGTACCGGAGGCCCAACCCCCCCTTTCCCCCTTATTCCCTTTTAAAATGCCGGCAACGCATCCGTGACTTCTCTGGTGTTGCGGGTGTCCATGGGCAGCGGTTATCGCTTACCATGAGGTGATGCGTTTGCTGCCCTAACCTATAAAAAAAAATTACTTAACAAATGCAAATTTACTTTCCTTAACATACATATTATTAGTTAATTTAATGTTAATCGATATGTGTGTAAAAGTTTCATATAGTCCGTTTTTGTTATTAATGATATCAGAAAAAAAATAATATACATATAAATTATATAAAAAGAAAATTCTTAAAAACCTCCAAATCAAATGACGATGTTATTGGTAAAGCTATGAATCTACTTATAATTTATTTATTTAATTCCATCTCTGTATATAGAATACTTTTTTTAATGGATTGTGAAACAAGCAGACTGCTCATTTGATTTTAAATGGTTATTTATGGTTGGTGGTTTACAGTCGCTTATAGTATCCGGTTCGCAGATTTGCATTAAATCTCACCGGAACCTCCTTAAAAACCAGAGTGTACGTTGCTGCTGTGTGACATAATATGTAAAATCACTTCCTATCTCTTTACTCTCCTCATCGGCACCCGCCAATGCGAACACTGTCATTTTTCGGCACAAATAGGTAAGACAGTGATACCCAAACAGACGTCCTGGTATAATCGCTCTCTGGTACTAAATCAATTTCTCGAAATTTCTCGTTCAAATTAGACGGTGTCACAAAAATTTCTCCGAACTACCAATATATAATTTATATACTTTGAAATTTGTAAGGCTGCTACTGGTTTTATGGGTTTGTCGTAAAAAGTACTCTGGGACTTAATTTAATCTTTCTTCTAGTGTTGGAAAGTTTGCCTCTTCGATCGTATAAAATGGTCTTTGTAAAAGTATTCTGAAGTATCCCATGTAATACCGAATGTTATTTGTTTTGTCCCAATCTTACCCTACCTAGAATTATTGTTTTTCAATACAAATTGTCAAAGTGTATGTATATACTTTCTAACTATATATAATATAGCATCTCCTTTATTTGTGCTATATTTGTGCAGCATTTTTCCCAATCCATACCGGCAGAGGATACGCAGACCGCGTCATGTCCTTAGCGACCCCCCTAACCAACTCACGCAGGAACTTCTAGACCTGCAAGCGGCAGCGTCTGAGCCGCCGCCTCCCTTGTCACCCCCTAACCGGCAGCCTTCTGCTTAGCCACGTGTAGGTTCCCGTCAATATAGGCCGGTCCCACTTTGGTGAACCGTGCCTTCTTCTAGCGCTTATGCCCTCCTCATGGGGCAGCGCTAACCGTGCCTCTCCTGAGGTGCGGCTCTCATCAATAAAGCCTTAGTGTCATTAGGACCAAAGGCTTAGGCTGAGTTTAGTCGGTAGGTCTGGTGGGTCGAGCCGCCTCGATTCACCAGGAGTCCGACATAATCAACGCATTCCTGCTTGCCTGTTGCGTTGGTATCCATGACGGATTCTCAGCCTCCTCTCCTGAGGAAAAAAAAAAATAAAGTAGCATTTAAGATACGTTTACGGGCTTCTCATTGGGCATTTGTATACTGAGAGCTTCTCGTAACTCTCAAATGAAACCGCTTTTGGGTGGGTTTTAAATTTTTACAGACCCAACTTTTTGATGTTTTCTTTTGATCCATATTCCAGATTGTGTAATTTTTAGGTGTTATGTGTTATATGTCTGGCAATACTTGTGATTAATCATGTTTTCGAGCGGAATACAATCAATCCTCCATACGACGACGACGAGACGACCTCTATAGTCGAGTGGATAATACACCGGTTTCAAGGTGTCGCCATCTCTGAGGTCCCGAGTTCGAATCCCGGTGGGGGCAGATGTTTGTGTGATGAATGCGAGCATTTGTACCTTAGTAATGGTTGTTGATATATATTTCAATAAAAATTATATATATATATATATATATATGTATAATATATGTATGTCTATCCGTTACCCTAGATCCCATAGCACAAGCCTTACAGAGCTTACCTTGGGCTAGGTTAATTGGTGCAAGTGTAACAAATATTTATTATTATTATTATTATTATTATTAATTATCTAATCCTCCAATACTTTCTGATTCAGGTTTCGTACATAGATAAATATTCGCCTCCAGCTGTATAGTAATTTGATTGGTATTTAGGGCTGTCGCTTATACATCGGGATGTATGATACTTATTTTGTAAACATTTTTAAACGTAGCAATAGTTATCATTTGATTACCATATGTGTTAAATGACGTTGTATATATGTGTAGTATCTACTATTGTTTCTTTTTCTATCATTTCAGGACTTTTATACAAATACTAGCTTTTGCCCGCGACTTCGTCCGCGTGGAATAGTGACTTCCGGCAGATTTTTGGTTAACCAACAACATATTTATATTTATATTTGAATAAAGATTAATATTATTATGTTGATACAACTTAAACAAATTATTTCGACCAAATTTGGTACCATAAAAACGGTCATTGTGACTAAACCTTAAAAGATAGACATATGCCGTCGCGGACTTTTTTTTAGATCATGTATAGAGGAATAATTCTTTCATACATATTTTTTGTGTATCTTGAACCGTTTTCGCAGCGCACGCAAAGAAAGCCTTCAAAAATGAATAATTTTCCCCGTTTTTTACACATTTACCGCTCTGTCTTTGCTCCTATTGGTCATAGCGTAATGTTATTTAGCCTATAGCCTTCCTCGATAAATGGACTATCCAACAAAAAAAGAATTATTCAAATCGCACCAGTAGTTTCGGAGATTAGCGCGTTCAAACAAACAAACAAACAAACAAACAAACTCTTCAGCTTTATATATTAGTATAGATATGCGTGAAGTCCATGTCCACACCGCACATGCTACGCTTTTTATGAACATAAACGTGTATTGTTGATCGAGCTGACTGTTCCTTGGGAAACTAACATCCCCATGAGTTTCGCGATAAAAACCAATAGTTGGATACAATGTCTGTACGGGGTTTCTGCGATTCCATAAATTCTGTACTAGGATGAGTAACAAAGGCAGCATGGCTAAGTAAGAGGATTCAGGATGCAGACGGTGGGTGCATTAAAAGGGCCTGTAAATCTGCAACTGGGTCGCAAGTCACAGGCGGTGGTTATTGCTCGCTTCTGTAATTGGACTTCAACTAACCGCACCCGTGCGGTCTCATGGCATAAGAAGAGTTGCCGTCTCTACCAGCCCCATCGAGATTTATACAATTCATATATTAAATTATAGTTTAAGTTAGTACAGGGAGCGGCAAAATGATCTGACGGTTTTAAAATGTAAATAACTCAATAGTTTAAAGAGATACAAAGGGTTTTATTGCATATTACAGATTGCTATTTATGAACATTTTGTAAATAACCAAAGAAATGTTAACTTGCCATTGGAAACATTGTGTGAAAGGCCCGTACTTTTTTGAAGAAAACGGTCGAACTGTAACCGTCAACTCACAACGATACCTGACTATGTTGAAAAACTTCCTTATCCCCGAACTACACAGAAAACGCTTAAACCACAGCAGATTTGGTTCCAGCAGGATGGGGCAACTGTCCACACAGCCGATGAGGTAATGAACTTCTTAAGAAGCAAGTTTCATGGCCGAATCATCTCGCGTTTCGGGAACATTGCGTGGCCAGCTCGCTCCCCGGATCTCAGCATTTGTGACTTTTTCTTGTCGGGACTGCTGAAATCAAGAGTGTACACAAACAAACCCCGCACATTGGATGACCTGAAGGAAGCCATACGTCAAGAAATAGCCAACCTTTCTCCTGCAATGTTAGGGAAAGTGTTTGACAATTTCAGTGCAAGATTGGAAGAATGCATGGCCCAAGATGGTCATCATTTGAAAGATGTCATCTTCAAATCTTAAACGGATAACATAAACATTTCTTTGGTTATTTTTATAAATGTTCATAAATAGCAATCTGTAATATGCAATAAAACCCTTTGTATCTCTTAAAACTATTGAGTTATTTACATTTTAAAACCGTCAGATCATTTTGCCGCTTCCTGTATTATCTTTTCGATTGCAACGATTATGCCACGATTCGGTTGCGTTTCGGATATATTATTGTATGATAAGCCCACTGCTTAACGTTAAGATCATCATCAAACAACCGGGTCTACAGCATCTTGCCAAAACTCATCCAATTTCTTTTCCATCATTAGTAAGAAAAATTCAAACGCGTAGTCCCAACCCTAGGAAGAAAAGGAAAGGTATTATTTGCAGGAGGATCACAAGGTGACCGGCTATTTGTTTCGTCCGGCGGGTGGGATTAGCTCGGGATTCACTTCTATTTCAGTTTGTTGTCCAACGGATTATTCGGGTGTGTTTGCCCAACAAGATTACGTGGAGATAATTACGTTCTTCGTGAATGTTATTAGAACTAGGACTGGTCTTGAGGGATAGCTAAATACGAATTACGCAATGAATTTATTTGTTGCACTGGACAATCGTTTATGGTGGTTACTGTTCTGTCCTTAGTTAAAATTTCTATTTTATAAGATTGCCGTAATAGTGAAAAATATATTGTACTGTGTGGTATCGCAAAGTTGCATTCTCTTAGTACAAGGGTGTCATTTCTCCGTTACAACAACTCTTAGTCATTCAAACAATAAAGTGACCAAGTCTGAATGCTTGGACTGACGTCATATCAATAATGCATTAGAACATGACGCTCCATCCAAGCCGTAGAACCCTTATGGCTAAGGCTGACTAGATGGTAGGTCACGTGGTTAGACCGCTCTGGCCGCATAGAGTCCAACATAACCTTCGTAACACTTGCGGTTTCGGGGGTATCCTGGGTACATTTCGTGCTCCTTAGTAATGATTCTCTGCCTCTCTTTCTTGAGGGGAAAAAAAAATTGACGAACTCCGTAGGATTAATTTACAAGGAATCGCCACCTCAGAGTTTCTGGGTTCGAGTCCCGGTAGGAGGGGGAGGTGTTTATGTGATGAATTCGAGCATTTGTGCTCATTATTGTAAATATATATGCCTATCAAAAATATCTCTATTATTTATTTATTAGAACTACGAAAACAAACGGGTGGTTTCAAGATCAATATACAGTTTTGTGTGATGCTGTGTTGTGTGAAGCATTGAACGGAAATTGTTTAGGCTAATATCTAATCGGAACTCACATAACGGTGCCCGACAACAAGATACATTTTTTGCAATCAAAATAGACTTGTTAAGTTTCTCTTTGCCCACGTTTCAATATGGTAAAAAAATTAAATTAATATTTAAATTCTATTCCTTGATAGTTTTGCTAAAATGTGACACGTAAGTTGTTAAATTTAATCCAAGTTCATAATTTGCCTCAAACTCGATAAATAAAAATATGCGCTGTGTATATATGTATACTTGAAATCTATATTTAATCGTATACGCAGTAACGACGGTATATATTCAATTGTCTGCAAAATATTTTTACGCAATATCTTTTGTCGTACCTTTATTATTTTTTATGTGATATATTGACAGACAAGCAGACTAGTGGTTACATTCTTATGAGATTCGTAGCAAATCTACAGGCTCCACCAAAAACCACAAAGTAGTGCCGGAGCACACGGCCGTTGGTTTTAACGTGAAACGTCTATGTTAGGGAATCGCTTTCAAAGTTAAATATTGAAATAAAAACAAGATTGACGGTGTTTTAAGTATTTTAATAAAAAAATCAATGTCACCACAGCGAGCTGACTATATAAGTGAAATATTCACACCCCATTTTTGTTTCTAAGACTAATAGTTTTTTAATTATTAAGGTACGATGATGTAGACCTTTTCGTTACGGTCCACTTTTCAAACCTGGTACCCGTATGTTTCGGCGCGATTTTAAAGACGTTTCACGTCAAAAGTCGCAGTACCCAGTAATTTCACTGCTTATTTTAACCTTCACGCCGGAACATAGCAATGTGAACACTGCTATTTTGCGGTAGAAATGAAATGGAGCAGCAGATTAACCAGTCGACCTAGGTATGGAATCTAAGATGTAATGAAGCAATAGTGCTTGTAGTATCTGTGAAACGATAATATATTACACTAGCATTTTACCTGTCCTTTAAAGTGGAAGGGCGAGTATCTTCTTACATCGCCCTTTTTTTCATATTTGTCTCCGTGTAGAGGCACGTGCCTCGTGCTAGCGTCAGTATTCGCATGCCTGATGCTGGCGACCGCGCCGACGTGTTTGTGAGATGGGCTAGGCGTTGTGGTATTTATAAAACCAAAAACGCAGTCCTTGGTGCTCGAAACACTGCAGTAATGTCTGTTTTGGATGATATTAAATCAAGATATTAAGCAATTTTTCAAGAAATACGACACTTTGAAGAAAGACAAAGTTAATTAATAGTGTAAATAATGCATTTTCCAGATTAATTGTACACTTACATACTACCAGATATAAATAATAATAATAAATAATAAATATTTGTTACACTAACACCAATCAGCTTAGCCCAAACTAAGCTCTGTAAGCCTTGTGCTATGGGATCTACGGTAACGGATAGACATACATATATTACACATATATAAATAATTTTTATGAAATATATATCAACAACCATGACTAAGGTACAAATGCTCGCATTCATCACACAAACATCAGCCCCCACAGGGACTCGAACCCGGGACCTCAGAGATGGCGACACCTTGAAACCGGTGTACTATCCACTCGACTATGGAGGTCGTCAAGATATAACTGTAGGAAAGTACATTAGTCTCATTGACATCGAGCTAACAAATGGTTGGTTTACTGTGTTTATCCCAATATTTTAATTATTCGAATCGTATTATATCTCTATAACAAGATATACTGAAGGAAGGTCAAATTAAGAGTATCCGTAACGTACCTATATATAAATGAATAACTTAAAATAAGTAACCGACGACCCGTGACTAAGGATTTCCTAAGATATATAATAATACATACATACATATATATACTCACGCCCCTGTTCCATGGGAGAGTGGGGCAGAGATCACAATTTTCTACTTGTTACGATCCAAATATAAGAGTACTTCCTTAGATTCCTGGACTTTCATTAATGCTTTCATGCAACGCTCGTCGGTTACGGGCACTCTTGACGCTTCTCTTGGATATCTCCTATTTGACCCAAGTAGGTTCAACTTGCCCATTCATGCCTTATAAGTTACTTTCGTTATTCGCATATAAATAAATAAAATGAGACAATAGGGTAGACGACTACAACTGATTATGGCCATTTTTATACTATAACTAGCTTTCCGCCCGCGTTATATTCGAATTTCCCACAGGAAGGATATGTTTTAACAATACTGCCATACAACCTTTCACCCCCTGCTTTCAAACTTTTACCACCCTTTTAAAAGGTAGCCTCTGTCCTTTCTCAGCCTCTAGACTATCTGTGTACCAAATTTCAATTAAATCGGTTCAGTAGTTTTAACAATATTTCCATACAACCTATTATCCCTCCTTTCAACCTTTTACAACCCTTTACAACCTTTTTTGCATGAAAAAGTAGCCTATGTCCTTTCTCAGGCTCTAGACTATCTGTATACCAAATTTCATTTAAATCGGTTCAGTAGTTTTGGCGTGGAACGGACGGACAGACAGAGTTACTTTCGCATTTATAATATTAGTATGGATTATCTGATTTGAGCAATTTATATCTAATGAAAGTATGTCAATATAGAAATTTCAGTTTAATTATTAATTTATATTGTTTTTAGATTTCTAAAAAATGAACAATTATTATTTTCGTAATTTTAATGAAACGAATGCCACTTGAATCGAGCGTATTGTTTAGCCACAATTTATTTTATCCTCGTTTATTACAACGCGCTCCCGGCGAAATACCCATTTAGCTTTATGAGCTCGCGATGTTTTCGGCAAAAAGCCATCCCACTTTGTCGGCACTCACCTGCGAATAATATCACGGATAGCTTTTCCTGAAAAGCGTATCATGTTATTTCATAAATTATTCGACGAGTACGAAAGAATTTCCTTTGAACTTTTTTATTGTCATATGATATCAACCGCTCGCTGCAATTCTATAGTAGCCTGTCACTCTGACAATACCTGTCAGTGGTGTCAGTTGAAAGTTCGGAATCCGAAATGAGGTTTTATTTGTCTGTGTCGCGTAAGCGAAGTCCACTTAAAAGTTGAAAAGTGGGTACAAATTTTTCATTGGAAATACGAGCGTGTTGTGGTCTCTGATATTTTTGTTATTAGTGCCTACCAGAAATATATTTTCTGAGATAACAATTTATATGTTTTCGTATAAATATATATATCGTATTAAATTTATAAACGCGATGTTTGTTAAACTTCATATAAAAACTACGAATGGATTTTAATGATACTTTACAAGAAGATTGCTTATTATATATACATCAGAATAACACATAGGTAAGCTGTAATTTATAACGATATATCTTGGTATATTCACACAAATACAAATTGTCGTGTGTATTATTGGGTACCGTTCAGTACTTTTTGAGTGAATTACAAAAACAAATATAGTTTTCTATCTATGCTAATATTATAAAGAGGAAAGATTTGTTTGTTTGTTTGTTTGTAATGAATAGGCTCCAAAACTACTGGACCGATTTCAAAAATTCTTTCACCTTTGGAAAGCTACATTATCCCCGTGTAACATAGGCTACTTTTTATCCCGGAAAAATGAACAGATCCCACGGGATGCACAATAAAGGCTTCGCTCAAAAACTACTGCACACATTTTCATGCGGTTGTCGTCAATAGATAGAGTGATTCTTGAGCAAGGTTTTGCGGTTTTTTTTATCTCGGAAAAACGGATAGACTCACGGGAAGCGGGATAAAACCTTCGCGCCATAAACCGACTTCCACGCATATGTAGCCGCGGGCAAAAGCTATGACCCTTAACCCTCTATAGACCCAATCCCGAAATCCACGCAGGCGAAGCCGCGGGCAGAAAGCTAGTGCTTTGATAAGTCGGTTCTATGCTTTGATGTTGGTACAATGATAGAAATAGAATGAGAAAAAATAAATGTAAAAATAAATGCAGTTCTGGAGTTGGGCTGCAGTTGGAAAGCACTTGGTTTCTACGAAGTAGACGAATATAATCTACTAATGGAGGTCTAATTGTAAAATTGAGTGAATGGAGAATTGTTGACTTATCAGACTACAGGTGGCACTTTTGTTGAAAAAAACGTCATAATATATATGTTTGTCAACATACTATTCTAAATGGAAAGGATAATAATGGACATGAGAAGCAATTTCGAACAAATTTGTTTGTGCCTATCTATTTAATATAAATAGGTACCGTGATATAGATAATCCCTGCCGCAGGCACACAAAAATTATATTCCACTCATCCCAGTTTTATCCTTGTTTACCTCAAACATTCCTACCTATCCAAACAAATTTTGAAGTAAATTGTGCTGTATTATTAACGATAAACCATACTAGTGTATATATATACAGGGTGTCCAAAAAGAAATGAAGACGCTCATGAAAGCCTAACCTTCCTCTTCGATCACTCTACCTATTAAAAAAAACGCATCAAAATCCGTTGCGTAGCGTAGTTAAACCGTTCCGTAGTTAATCCGTTACGTAGTTTTAAAGATTAAGCATACATAGGGATATAGGGACAGAGAAAGCGACTTTGTTTTATACTACTCGTATGTAGTAATTCACATTTTGTTTATTGCTGACAAATCATAATTATTGAATATGCCTAACGTACTATGATTATCTCATCCGTACGAAGTGATGATATAGTAGCACATATCAAGCTATATTTTTTCCACGAAATCCACTTTTGATTGATACATACATAACATTATATGTTAATACGACGTAATAAGTGCTATATTCAGTTGATCACGTCATCCAACAATTGCAGTACTCAGTATGTTTACCATACTGAGTACTACTAGTACTACTATTCGTACCGATCTCAACAAACTTGGTAACAGATACATTACATACTAGCTATATATATAATATAAACAAGAGATAAATAAAGGACGAAAACGTGCCGTTCTAATTCGGCCAATCGGTGTAATTTCATTTAGGCGCGTGCAAAGTCGTTCCTTTTCGTCACCGTGATTGTCGTTCGTCATCTTAAAAGTGACACTGAAAAATAACCGGGCATTTTTCTTTTGAGTGAGCAACCACATTGTTTTTTTTTTTAATTCAAAACTTATCACGCCAAAATTAATTTTAATTGTGATGTGTGTTGTTAATCTGAACTTTTAAATAGTCGAGTAAAATATATCAGAAAATTTCATACTTCCTTGTAAAGTACGTATACAAACTGTGGTTAAGATTCTTTCATGTGACGAAAAGTTTTCCAGTAAATCTAAATTACAGCTGCTCGGATCGGGCAAAAAATAAATAAAAAATGCATTCAAGCGAAATAAATGGCATCGAATGTAAAACTTACTTTAAAATTCTTTAGACATTTCAAAGGTTTGCTTGAAACGGGACAGTAAAAATGGATGGAGAATATTCAGATTTTAAAATTCTTTCTCCAAATGAAACGTCTTTTCACATCCGAATAAATGAAAGCTGACATGCGACTGGCTGTCTGCTGAAAAGATTTTTCACTTCAGAGACATATTTTATAGCACAAGATAAATTCGCTGAGTAAAACTTTCCTCGATTGGACACTTTGTTTGTTGGTTGACGGAGACAACGCGCATCTATAATGCGCGTTGTCTCCGTCAAACAACTAGGTTCCAAAAGTGCAATGGACACATTATCCTAATATTTTGCACCATTATACAACCGACTCTACTATTTCATATTGTATTAAAAATAATCTATTTTCAATCTCTATAACACAACTTTCGCCGAGGTATCGAATTTCGAGTTCTCATTTATAGAAAATGTAGGTTTAATTAATACACAATAGGCTAGTTGACAAAATTTTTAAATTCGTTTCAAACTATAGTTTAGTATCTATTTTACCCCTAATATATATTATTTTTAGAAAAATAGGCCTTTTTCATAAGTATTTTGCTTTTTTAGAAATGAACTTATAATTGACTTCGAAAAAGGCGAAGACTGTCATGGCGTCTTGAATGACGTCACTCCTCGCGAAACAATCGAATTTGTTTATGTCAGTCGACGAGATCATTATAATAAATAATGAATCCCTCTTATTATAAATACTGTATAGTGCCCCAATGTATAAACACAACGATAAAAACGCCAAACAAATTATTTATATACAAAATCTGTGTTTGCTGCGAAAAATTTCCCAAGCATAACGGCGTCAATTTTGGGCAAATTACTGTTGTTTGCTTTGGTAAATCCTGATTCCATGGCAAATGTCCGTATCTCTTAAGATTAAACTTAAAACAAACTGTATTAATTTAACAATAGTCTGTGAAAACAAAGTGTATCAAAATAACCTGTTCAGTGTTCACTGACAGCACAGATTAGATGGATGATGTACAGCTACACTACAACCGTGTATTTCGCGAGGCGTGACGTCACACTTCTCTGATTGGTGTTTAATGTCACGTGATTAAATAAGTAATTTTGCCGATTTTAATTTCCAAAAATATTAGTAATCTTATATTATTTTAATAAAAAAAGTTGTTTTTTTGTTTACTACATATCATGATTAATCACTAGAAACTCTAAACCATCCGATTAATTCTTAGTGGAAACAAGCCTATTATACTTTACTATAGATGCTAATAATGTAAAAAACGTATCTTTGTTAAGATTGGATCATTTGTATCCGGATCAGTACAAAGATTCGAATCAGAAAAGTGCTTCATTCATCAACCGAATTAATCGGTTCAGAGCCACTGATACAAACATTCTGATATCTGATATATGATACAAACACACTGATATTAATATTGATTCATTTGTATCAGTTACTCTAAGTTAATCATGTAATCGTCTCGTATCGAATGAAACCGAGATGCAATTGAGTGACGTGATCCGAAGCGCTCCGACTCTGAACTATTTACTTATCTCAATAGTCCGAGCGCCACGAGCCGATTGAAACCGAGATGCAATTGAGCGAATGATTCATTTGAAGCGCTGTTAGAGATTTGAATCAGTGAACCACTTGGAAGAAACGTCTCACTGAGTCGTTTCTGTAAAGATTGACACATCTCTAATAGATACCGCATATCCATACGGTGCGATTGACTAAAACAGATCATATAAAATGTACGAGACGGAAAGAGATAACATTGCACTACTAAATATAGAATTGGAGCATGGACGATAGGCTGAGTTTATTTGGTAGCCCATGCTGGTCGAGTCGCCACGGTCTAACGTGTCTAGCGTAATCTCCGCGGAAATTGCTTGCCGGGTATATCCGGCACATGGTTCGTGCTACGTCATAGTAAGGATTCTCAGCCTCCCGGAATTTAAATGCTCAGTTTCGACAAACTAGTGCGATGTCTATATCTTGTTTGTATAGGTATAACATAATTACATATACAACATAATTCAGAACATCGGGACACACGCGTATAACTATGAACGTAGATTACCACTCACTGATTTAGTCACTCGCTAATAAAAGATTTTTTTGTGATATTTGTCGTTTCTTTTGCGTGTGTACGTGTAAATAAGATATGCTAAACATGATTCCATTTTCAAAACTTTCAACATTCAAGATGCGCTTAGCGCGAAATGTCAAATTTTTCAAAACGGCTCCGATAGTATCTACAATTTGGAGAATTTATTTTACTACACAACTAGCCCCAAAGATCAATCGATGACCAAACATTATAAGATTAACTCCAATGCCTGTTTTCCTCGTAAGATTAAAGGAAGGTGTATGAACCACCCACACTTCGTGCATTTTGGTACGCCCCTTTTTATAATAGTGGTGGTTTCTGCACTGTTCGGATACTTCCCAGGGTTTGATTGACCAGGAGTTCCCAACCAGGGGGGGCATGCCCCCCTTGGGGGGCGTAGTGGAATACTAGGGGGGGCGTAATCGAGTACTTAAGCGCTCTAGCAAAGACTGAACCCAGAATCGACATACTGGTACAGAAGATGCAAGCTCAAGTATCTCATTAGTATTTAATAATTAAAATAAAACTAGCATATTTACCTAAAGTGAAAGTAATTAATGGTTTTCAAGTGTAGATACATATATCTTCTCTTATTCTTAAAACATAAATATCTACAAATATCTGTATTTTAATTTTAATTCTAAGAAATTATTTAGTTGTAAAAAAAATATGTGTTTGTAATGTTTTTAAACTTAAGGGGGCATGAGAATATTATTTTTGAATTGGGGAGGCTCAGTGAAATAAAGGTTGGGAAACCCTGCCTTAGACCATTCCAGTGCGAGTGGCATCACATCTCCGCCTCATTTTATAAGACGTAATAGCGTTGCAGCCTTCTTCATAATCTATTCAAGCATATGAAGTTAATAAAACTAAGGATTCAGGTAGAGTTTCGTATAACATATAAAAATATTCTAATTAAAAAAACCACTGATTTATTTTACCGCGTTTTATACAACGGATAATCCGACAGGTTGGGCGCTGTGAGAGGATTCTCGGCCTTACCCTACTTGGCAAAATGATCCCTTAGACCAATTTTACGACATAGGTACGACATTTTACGACGTAGGAAAGGAAATAGAACGGTTGCACGTATAATCCATCAGCGCGTATAAAATAAATTTCTAATATAAATTCAATATTCAACAGCCAGCAGCTTCGTGTAAACATTTGTATTTATATAAAGGTTTTTCTCCGTGACTAGACGATGGTTTATAAGCGCCCCTCCCGAATTTCCACACATTGAAAACAACAAAAGCTGCTGGCCTGACGAGACGTATCGGATCTCTCATGACGCCCCAAATGAAGAAATATGAAATGTTTTCTCAAATAATACGTAACATTTTTTGTGGCTTTCACGACGTGCCTAATACCTACTTGTTTTCAATTTAAATGTATTTTCTCTGTCGGCCGGATTTTTGTAAGGATTTTCGTTTCGTCTAATGATTCGTGGATTAGGATTGGAATTGGAATGTGTTTTGATGTTTGGCAATATAGTTTATGAGATCTTCTGAAGTAAAGATAAATCTAATTTACTTTACGAAGTACATTAACTCGAATAGGGAAAACTGCTGAACATAGCGAAGGATCTCTATACCGATCGGTCCTGCACTGCTAATATCAGCGCCTTTCTACGATCTCGTCGGCAGTTAGATTGTCCATGAGCATGCTAAATATGCTGGGAATCGCAGTGACGGTTGATTGACGAAGAGGTGAAAAATATGGATAAAAAATGTGCAAATGTAATGTAATTACTTCAATGACGCTAGAATATTGGCGAATACTTCTGAAGTGTTTGACGAAGTTTAGAAAGTCTCCAGTAAGTGCGATTTTCTGTCTGTATTGTTACAGTGGCGTCATTAATTTTGCATTTCGTTAATAAAATAAACCTAACTTAATGAAACTTTTACATACACCTCTCGCAGTGTGTCGGTTTAAAGATTAAACATTAAGTAATTTTTACAAAAAATACATGTTCTTTATGCAATGTCTCGTCTGCTATAGACGAGACATCGCATCGCACCTTTGTGACACACCGCCAGTGATATATTCCCAATATCTTGTTTAGGTTGAATGGGATTGACAAACAAGGCGTCTGCTCAGCTGAGGCTTCAGACGCCTATAGTAAATGTGTTTCATCAGGTATTTGGAGTATAACCGTAACCACGCTCCTATAACTAAATCATATTTACTAAAGATATATCGATATTTTGGAGTTATGTATCTCCCTTACCCAACATTGTTGGCGGAACTCACGGAGCTCCGCTCTCTGTAACTGCTCGAATGGCCGCGTGATTCCCCGCACGTCGTCCGTAGCACTGACTACATAATCCACATTCATTCAAAGCGCCTACTTGATCCGCGCCGCGTCGTAGCAAATTCAAATGAGTCAAAAGTTTTCATCTTGTTTCGCATCGTTGAATGAAAGCTCGCGACTTTTTTTATTTCGATTTCGATCGCCTCAAAAACGTTTCCTAACACCCTGTTCCATATCATGGATTTAATACGTTTTCCAAATATCTGTAGACTTTATTTGATTTAGGGTTATTTTATTCAATTCACAAGATTGATTGTATTGCACAAGTTCTAGAAATACTAGCAGTTAGCACCTCGGGACACAGAAAAAAATGATACTGGTACATTAAAAAAATACTCGTTGCGTCTCTTATGCTGTATTCCATACAAAAACAAAAAGTAAGTTATGGTTTTTCACGGTGCTGTGCAGTAGACAAGGACTTTGTTTCGACTGTTTCGTTTCTTTACAAGAGCTAAATTATGTCCCTGTCGAAGGGTTTGAGTCTACCTTTAGCAAGTTGGGTTGATTATGCTGACACGCTTCACTACAGCGGTTTGATCGATTTTACACACGATCTTAAGTGTGGCTGGTGTTGGCATGTTGCCTCGCGTTTTCCTTTACCATAGGAGCTCGGATATTTTGTTTAAATAAGCTTTCTGCACATGGTTTCGCTTACGTTATATTAGATTATCCCACATCAAAGATATATTTAAAAAAAAGGTAGAGTTTCTGTTGATTTCAAATTATCCCCATACAATATTTCATCAAAATCCATTTAGTGGATTTTGTGTGAATCATAATAGAAATCCATCGATCCTCACAAACTTTTGCATGTATAATATTTTGTAGGATATTCGAATATTGTAAAACTCCCTGCTGCGCGAATGATTCGAACTCAACGCACCAAAACACCATCTTTAGGTGACATGTAATCGCCGTAACGCCGCCGTCCACTTACTGACACGTTGTTACTTGAGACGTTACCAAATATTTTGGCGCATTACCGCATTAAAGATAACAAGAATATTAGGCTTAAACCAAGATCAACCGTGGACGATTTTTGATTATTAAGAAAATTATCCTGTGCTAAAATTCCTTAAATTATAACTTCTACACACTACAATATAACATGTTAATTTAGATCGAGAATGTAGGTATGTCCCTCTTAATAGTATAGCGACGGCCTTCTGTCTGTCTGTACGTGTATCTCAAAAAATATTATTATTTCACAACACAAGTTTGAAGCATAATATACATACATACATATATGTCACGCCTTGTTCCCACCTCAGGTCTCTGCCTACCCCATGGTAGGCCACCACCTCTCTCCACTTGCTACGATCCTAGCACACTTCTCTTGCTTCCTCCACTTTCATGAGCGTCTTCATGCATGCTCGTCGGTTGCGAGTACTCTTGACCCGGCCTTTCTTTAGGACATCTTCGAAGCATAACAGTATAATATAATAGTGTAGGTATGTTATGTATATATATGTATAAACTAAAATTGAAGTATAAAGCTTGATTGTATAAAGAGCCCTTAATAAATTTCCCAAACATACACAGTCATACATACATACAAGATAAATTATACGATAAATTAGACAAGTAATGCTCTTCAGAAATATGTAAGAGATAGTCTCTCACGGGTGAAAGTCGGCAAACTATTCCACAGGATGTATAGAAAAATGTTGTATTTTGAAATAATTCTATTGTTGTTTGCAGGCTATGCACACTGCGCGTGACGCGACTGCGTGTGTGCGGCGCGCTCGGCGACGCGGGCGGCGGCGGCGCGGCGGGTGGCGCGGGCGCCGGCGCGGTGATCCTCGCCGCGCGCATGCACAGCAGCAAGCGCACGCTCCGCTCCAACGACATCGCCGTGCCGCCGCTCGACGTCGAACTTGACCTCTGCTTCTCGCTGCAGTACCCGCACTTTGTCAAGCGAGATGGAAACAGGTGAGTTTATAGATTTATTTATTTCTCTATTGATGATAAAGATCACGGTGCAAATGTTTTGGCCGAAGGTCTGCTGTTCTTGCTTTTCTAACTAATGAACTATATGGAGACAGATGATCCGCATTATGATTTATAAACTATGAAGTTGTCCATTATGTGAGATGAGGAGAAATCCGATAATTATGAGATGAAAATTTAGTAATTCCAATGGATAAAACTGGTGATACTTGTGACGTTTTGTGTAAGAAATGTACATAATAAGCTCTTTACTTTCGATTGTTACTATATGCTCTATCCAAGATGATAAATCTAACAATGATGATGATATCTTGTTATGATAATCTCGATAGAATCACAAATAAAATGATAATATGTAATTCCAGAAACCTTTTTTTTTTGTTCCCCTGAGGAAAATGCATTAAATTGCATACCCCGGCTGTGGCGAGCCGGCGGTTATGTGGGGCTCTCCTCCCCAGAAGGGGGAGTGAGTGTCTGAGTGAGTATCTGAGTCAATTGGTAGGTGACCTCCTCCTTCCCATGGAGCCAAGCTTCGAGGTGCGGGAGTACGGCACCGACGGCCCGCTGGCGTGCGCAGATCCGTAATTCGAGCTGCGCACGCCAGGCTGCCACAATTCGTTGGTGCCGCTCCCGCCTAGGCACTTCGTGCGAGGGTTCCGGGGCGTTTCCCCCATTGCACCCCCGGTCGACACGCCGCGACGCATACATCGTACATGTCGGCCAGGATGTCCCCTAGGCAGGGGAGCAGAGGCTAGGGGTTCCCGGAAGTCGCTTCGCGTTTCCGGGGGCTCCCTACATGCCTGGAGAAGGCCATCCCTGAGGTTTTTAGTGGGTAGGCCTCCCCCTTCTGGGAAGGAAAGCCCCACATAACCGCCGGCTCGCCACAGCCGGGGTATGCAATTTAATGTATTTTCCTCAGGGGAACAAAAAAAAAAGGATGTCGAATGGGGGGGAGCGTCGTCCCAGTACCATCGCCGCCTCGTACGAGATGGTACGGTAGCCTCGTACGATCCGTATGGCCATTATCCGCTGCAGGCTCCGTAGCAAAGCTCTGCAGCGGGGAGAACTCGCCCAGTCTTGCGACCACACGGGGTCCCATACATGGCCACGGATCGCACGACGCCCTCGTACAGGCGGCGAACTCCATCCCTCAGTTCCCCGAGATTGGGCAGCAGGCGATGCAACGCATCCGTCACCTTTTGGCTCGGGGGACCAACCGCACGAAGTGCTCCTCGAAACTCCAGCGGCGGTCCAGGGTGAGGCCCAGATACGATGTACGGTCCCACCGGGACCACCGCGTCCCCTACCCGGATCCGGCAGCTGGGTGGTTCCCGGCGCCTCGGAAGGCCGTGGAACCATAGCGCCTCGGTTTTGTGAGGCGCTATTTCTAAACCCAGCCGGCGGATCGCCCGCACGACACATGCCACCCCAAGCTCGGCAAGCCTGAGCGCCGGCCCGAAGTCGGCCCCAGTCGTCACGACGAGTGTCGTCAGCGTAGCAGACGACACTCACGCCGCGAGGAAGGCTGGCTGGTGCAAAGGACCGCGTCGTATGCGAGGTTCCATAGCAGGGGTCCCAACACCGACCCCTGCGGAACGCCGCATTCGACCCTCCTCGAGATACCAGAAACCTAGGTATGATTGATCTTAGCTAGGAGTATGATTTATATATCGAACTGACTTAACTGGATTCATTCAAACATTATAAAACGGATGCGACAGAAAATTTAAGTAAGTAATAAATAAAAATTTCATTATGAAATGTTGAGTCGAAAAATATGCGATGCTTGTATCAGTTATCATATCAGGACGATATCCGCGTTAACACATCTTACAAACAATTTAAATTGCGTGGCTGAAATAGGAAAGTTGGACTGTATTGCAGTAACAAACTAATGTAGCCCTTATGAAAGAAAAGTTCTAAAATAAAATAAGTCATATATACAGAAGGTTAAGATTGAGGTTACATAAATAGAATGAAATGTCTCGAAGACAGAGCCGGAAGAACAACAAATTGGGTATGAAACGAAACCGAATACCAAGAAAACAGTAATAAGCACAAAATTTGTTTTACACGTGGTTTTGTATGTAGTTCCTGTTTGTTTCGCGTGTAATGATTTATTATTGCGTTTGCGGTACCTCTATATAATTCCGATAATTTATTTTTGTGGTATATGCAGTACACCTAATCCTGAGATGACATTGTCAAATATGTATTTGGATTCGTTACAATGAAATACATGGGAACGATTCCGTAATTTGGAATCATTTTCATATATTGACGTTAGATATCGCGATACGATTTCGATAACTAATCGAGTGCGATTATTATTTTAATAATAGACATTGTCAAGGAGCCCTGGATCGCCACTTTCTGCAGTGTCGCTGCATTGTTAGGGTTATTTATAGTGTTGTCTAATGAAAGATACGCCAAAAATGTTTGATCTCGCATATTTGCCCTATTTATTCATATTTCATCTTAAAACCTATATTTCTATTTTTAATGGTACGTGCTCATACTGGTCTACACATCTTTACATAGTGTAAAGTCGCTTCTGCTCTCTGTTCGCTTTGATAATTTAAACTACTCAACGAATTTTAATGCTCGGTCACGAGCAATAGATAACAGTGATTCAAGTGGAAGGTTTATAAATATAATTCATATAAACTTTTCTTTAGTATAGTCAATATTATAGTAAAGAAAAGCATATTGCACCCGTGCAAAGCAGGGGCGTGAAGCTAGTAGTATATGTAGTTCGTATAAGATTCACAACAAAACTACAACCCCTATAAAATTCACAGTAAATCAACTTGTAAAGTTTTAAGATGTAGGAAGATGTCGAATCACGCTATCCAGGAATGCTTTGCAGCTTTGTAGAAATTTTCGCTGCTGCTTTGCAGCTGAAATATAAGCAGACGACCGTGTCAACATATTTTGTATAAGAACGAGACACAATAAATACAGTAATGAATTAAATTTACTTAATTACTTGGAAGCAAACAAACACATTAAACTTGATTAATGTTGCGCTATCACGCACCAGGACGTCCAACATGGTCCTGAAAACGAAAACTTTTACGGTAAGCATTCTTTTCCCTATTCGGCATTTTGTACGGAATATTTTTAATGTTCGCTTTCATTGTACCGAAATGGAATACTTTACGGTGATTCTACTCCACGAACTGACACTGGAATTTATGTTGTGAAGCCCATTAACTGGGCCCTGCGAGAGTCATTCCGGCGGGTATAGTTTAATAGCGAGGTTTATCGCCTGTAGCGTTGTTTCTGAACCGTTTATTTTCGGCCACTCCTGGAAATGTTCAGCTTGCTTTAAATTTCTTCATTATTCCTATCAATCCTTGTTTGTCAATATACATGTATTTACAAACAAGCAAACTGACTAACTAATGCTATGTGTGTACTGTAGTCTGTAGCGGTGGGTCGTTATCAAATTTGTTGCCATAAAGCTTCTCGGTTTTTTAAATAAAGAAAACGAGGACCGAGGTTTTAGTTTATATTGGTGGGTCTGGGCGATGACATGCGATTGTCGAACGAATGCAACGTAACGAGAGTCGAAATTAAAAAGCATCATCTATTCAACAAGGTTCAAAATATCGTCAACTTTCGACGAGTCAAAGGGTTGGAATGCAAACTTACGGCTTTAAATAATATTAAAGTTAGAACAACTGTAATGAACTTTACTGTTATGAACTGTGTTTTAAACTTTATTTATGTGGATACAGAGTGCAAATTGGTGCCAGACAATCCAAGGATTATGTGAGGGAAGTAAAACGGTTTTATCAACGCGGATCAGAAAACACTCCTTACAAACTTTAGTACGCTCATCCCTATTCGCCTGATTGCGTATGAGATTCGCAGAATGCATATATCCCTCCAAGAATCACAATAAGACAACTTGTGACATAAGATGCAACGTCAGTAATTTCACAATCTTACTCTTAACACTAGAACACAGCGAAGCGAACACTGTTGTTTGTCCCTTGCGTATTGATTTCTAATTGATTTTGCCGATTCCTCTATAAAATTCCTGTCATTTCGATATTCGGAGTACAACCTTATTAGATTAACTCCTGAGATGACATTTTAAAATATGTATGAGTTATATCTTTTATGATTTCACATAGAATCTTGGTTCGCTACTTTGTGCAGTATCTCTACTTCACTCCACTTTATTAGAATTATTTTTTGTGTTGTCGAATATCTATTGTAGCGTACCATGCTACCTATTTTATATATATGAATATGCCTTTTTTGATAACCTAATATTTTTGTATTTTATATAACATCTTTTCTACTTATCTATTATTTATTCGTTGCTACTGTCACTATTGTCCGTTACTGTAATGGTTTGTATTATTTTTCGATATTAAAACGTATTTACTTTTACTCACATATTTGATTTCACATTTACTCCTTAACATCTATAATATATATCTATATAAAATATTTGATAGAAATCAAACTATAAATATTTCTATTGCAACTTCTAATGTACCTTAAGTTATCATGACAAGTGCT
Organism: Scirpophaga incertulas; assembly: GCA_036419045.1. Taxonomy (NCBI): domain Eukaryota; kingdom Metazoa; phylum Arthropoda; class Insecta; order Lepidoptera; family Crambidae; genus Scirpophaga; species Scirpophaga incertulas. The sequence continues at coordinate 18,217,864 of CM071643.1, read as the reverse complement.
TGTATATACCATCAAATACCTACTAATCTGTCAACTTAATGTTGCCTTTAAACACAACCAAACAATATTGTCCCTCACTTATATTCTTATGTACTTTGTGGGCCCGCCTTTTGTTTGTTTCTTCATTGCTAATGCTGAAAAGTGGTCCTCACTTAAGGACCGCGCAACGTAGCGAGTCCCCGGGAATATTGTCTGAAATTAAATGTCCTGAATATTTAAAGCGGTTAAGTGGCAGCGATTTGTACGGATTTGTTTTGTCAGCAGCCATCGTCCATTTTCTTTGTTTTATTTTTAACTAGCGACCCGCCCCGGCTTCGCACGGGTGCAGTGAAAAAATGGTTATGGTGGGTTATCCCTAAGAGATAGACATATACCATCGCAGACTTTTTTGTGGATTTTTGTAAGTTGTACAATACTGTAGTACATTATTTTGGTCTGTCTCGTAGGGTTCAGCCAGCGTTTGCAATATAAGCGCAAAAAAACGTGCTTATTTACGACATCACATTAGAAACCTTTAAATTTATCAGTGTTTCTCTACTATATTATGCATTTATTATACATACAAACCTTCCTTAAGAATCACTCTATCTATTAAAAAAAACCGCGTCAAAATCCGTTGCGTAGTTTTAAAGATCTAAGCATACATACGGACAGACGACCTCCATAGTCGAGTGGATAGTACACCGGTTTCAAGGTGTCGCCAGCTCTGAGGTCCCGGGTTCGAATCCCGGTGGGGGCAGATGTTTGTGTGATGAATACGAGCATTTGTACTTTAGTCATGGTTGTTGATATATATTTCTATAAAAAATATTTATAAATGTATAATATATGTATGTCTATCCGTTACCCTAGATCCCATAGCACAAGCCTTATAGAGCTTAGTTTGGGCTAGGCTAATTGGTGTAAATGTAACAAATATTTATATTTATTTTATTTATTTATACAGCGAAAGCGACTTTGTTTTATACTATGTATTGATAAATGAAACTGGTTGCATATTAAAGGGTTAGAAAGAAGTCTTACATGGTTTTTTCTACACTATGAAACCTCTTTTTTTCTCGTCTATCAAATAAGATTTTCGGTAAACCTATAACCTCAGCATATCTTAAGCGCATACATACGTTAAAAAGACAATGAAACCATTTTTATAATGCTATAAAAATGGTGAGCATCGTTTCATCACAAAAATTTGTCGATGTAACCTTTTTGGTGACATTAATTATCGTAATAGGCATTATATTTCACTAGTAAAGACCATAACATGAATTTGTTTGTGAAAAAATGTACTGTAATTCGGTATTGAAGCTACAAGGTATGTATATTCTGTTTATACACACATCAAAATTTGTAAAACAACAATGAAATTTTTCATGCCAAAGTATTTCTTTTCATGCATTTGTTTTTCGGCTCGTAATTATGAACGTCAAATCAGTGTCATTTATACATATTAACATCATGATAATATCAGCTAAGAGGACATAGGACTCTCCCAAGGATCCCCACAAATCGGTGTGGAAATTATAAAAGAAAGGGTTTGCACAATCTTCCTCCAAACCTGCTTAGTGTGGGTTGGTGTATACCAGAGCGTCAGATGTTAGCTAGCTTGGTTCACCGCGAGAGATTTAAGGGTTCCGACAAGTGTAGTTCGGAAATGTAGCTATCGTACATTCTAAATATACCTAAGTACATTGACAAACAACCAATTTTATCCTAAGTGTTCGAACATTTATCGATGTGTATATAAAAAAGTTGTATTACCGACGTATTCCCACGGCAATACAGTATGGACCTCTTCAAAAATGGAGCGCATAGTTTTTGAAAGGGTCAACTATGCGTCTGTGGTAACCCTGCTTTGCAAGCGTATAAGCATTGGGTTATCATCATGCTTATCATATGCGGACATCAAAGAAAGAAAGAAAAGAAAGAAAAAACATTTATTGACTCGCACAGACATACAACATTACAAATAATAAAATACAATATAGACATGTGCCAAGCCAAAAAGTTCCTACCTCAGCATGTGCTTTGCGCCATATATGATGCCGCAAAGCGCCGATATTCTGGCAGGGCCTTTCCATTTGTGACGTACGGGAAACAATAAATAATACACAATTATATATTAATTGATAAATATACATTATTTATATTATACATAACTTATAATAAACATGATAAAAGTATATGATAGTACTGTAAAAATTAAAAATAAAATTATATATAAATGTGATATTTTGGTGGTAGTAGTGGCGTTAGGACCATCATATACGTGCTTGTGTTTGCGTCCAGAGTCATTACGAATATTTAATCTGTGGTGCCATTTCATAGTGTATTCCAATCACAGAGTACTTTTCAATTCCAATTCACTTATTTTGTGCTAAAATAGTACATAATCGAATTTTAATCTATTTCGTATTTTCGTCAAAAATTAAAAATGGTTCCTTTGTCTTTGTGCACGAGATTAAACTATTAAAATTATGCTAATAGTTTTCAAAAGAAATATGAAGTGGTTGCTACTGAAAGATAATCGCGTAAGTTAAAAGCAGTCATATTAACCTTTTTGCAATTTAAGTAAAAGAGATTTGTATTGTTGACATCAGACAGTCAGCAATTCATTTTGTCACAAAAGTTACTGATTAGCTCTCTAAAACAATTAAATATGATATAGGGTTTTCTTGACTTATGTGGGTCTTTTTAAAAATCCCACACGAAGTTGAGAAATATCGTAGAACCTCACGAAGGCGTAGCGAACTTCGCAGGCATAGTTTCACGGCAAATAATAGTGTGTAATCATTCAGTCGCCTACGTACCAACTATCGCTTTATTTATGGAAATTGGGACACGCTCTGCCACAAAAGTGGTCCGTTCACAGCTTATTACGATAATGCGTTCGAAATTGCTCGAGTAATTTATATAACTAATTTTCTCACCCTGCTGGCGGTTTGTAGGTAACGGCTTTACCTATTGTACGCATGTGGGTATGTGGCGATATAATGTTGTTGAGGGGACAAAAGGAAATTGGGTTAGGGTTTTGTTTTGAAATATTTTGTCATTAAGTCTTTGTGAAATATGACATTTTTAAGGCGGACCCGACAGACTTCGTCCTGTCAAAAAATTTGTAAAGGTGACAGTATCGCATAACCAATCCCACAATAAAATAAAAACAATGTGGTCAATTATTAATAAAAATACTAACAAAAACAAATTAAGTGAGAAACGTAATATAAATCTATTAATAAATGACACTAAAATAATACAACCTAAAGAAGTAGCCACAACCTTTAACAATTTCTTTGCCGAAATAGGGACAAAGAACACACACCAAACAAATAGCATGCCAAACAAAACCTCTAACATAACTGTTACCAAAAATTCTATGTTTCTAAGCCCAGTAGATCTACATGAGGTAAACAAAATAATTAAGGGCCTGAAAAACAAAAAAAGCCACGGAATAGACCAACTACCACCAAATTTATTTAAACAATGCGCTGACGAACTAACACCTCCATTCTATATACTGATAAATCAATCTTTCGAAGAAGGAATTTTTCCAAATCTACTGAAAAAATCACTTATAAAACCAATTCATAAGAAAAAATCTAAATCCAACCCCAACAACTTCCGTCCAATTGCCCTTTCGCCTACATCTTCCAAAATTTTTGAGAAACCTATGTGCAACAGAGTTTACGCTTTTTGTGAGAAATTTGAAATATTTAACAATAGCCAGAATGGATTCCGAAAGAAACGATCTACAGTAGTAGCTGTATATAAATACATCCAGGCAGTTCTTAACATTATTAATAATAAAACATATGCCACAGGAATAATGCTTGACATGACAAAAGCGTATGATAAAGTACAGTTTGATATCTTATTAAATAAACTCCACAGTGCGGGGATCCGTGGAAGATGTCACCAATGGTTTACATCCTATTTGAAAAACAGAGAACAATTAGTTGAAATAGAATATTTTAACCACGTAACTAATGAAATAGAATTAATTCGATCCGATTTCAAACCAATAAACGCGTCAATTCCCCAGGGGAGTGTACTAGGATGTCTTCTCTTCCTCCTATATATCAACGATCTACCTGAATATATAGCCGAGCCGTGCGTTCTGTTTGCAGACGACATATCAATATTAATATCATGCGAAAACAATAATAATTTGAATAACACAATCGACTCCATACTGACGCGTACTACTGATTGGATGGCCGACCATAACCTAGAAATAAATTTCAATAAAACAAAATTAATTACATTTCACCCCCGTCAAAAATTACCACTTAATATAGATTATAGCTTTAACAATATTAAACTAGAAACAGTAAATAAATTCACTCTATTAGGCATAAATTTAGACACACATGTTGATTGGAAATCACATGTACAAAAAATTAAAGCAAAAATTTCTAAATTTACTTATGCACTCCGCGAAATTAAAAAAACCACTAATTTAAAGACCGCCTTATCAACTTACTATGCATACGCTTACTCATGGCTCACATATGGTGTAATCCTATGGGGAAACAGTACAGAGGCACATAAACTTCTTATTTCACAAAAAAAACTTATTAGAATTCTAGTCAATATTGAAGAAACCGACAGTTGTAAACCCCACTTTAGAGATCTTCACATCCTTACATTACCTAGCATCTATATATTTGAAATATGCAAATTAGTCCGTAATTACCCAGAACAATACATAAAGAGAGAGGACATACAGACTCAAATGACACTAAGACACAGGAACAGACTTAACTTACCCACTTCTAGATTAGCAATCCACTCATCCAGCCCCTATGTTATGTCCATTAAACTATATAATAAATTGCCAAACTCTATAAAAAACGAACCCAAAGTAAATATATTTAATAATAAACTGAAAGCTTTCCTCCTAGATAAAACTTACTATTCTGTAAACGAGTACCTAAATGACCAACAAACATAACATGCATACAGACCTCAACCAAGCTTCTTATAGTAATAAAATAATAACACACAACACACCTACAATATCCTTTCCATAAATATACTTTAAATACACAGATATATATAAGTATTATACATATAACCATTCTTTAAGCTGCTGTCTTTTATTTTTTGGTGGAAAAGTAATAAAAATGAATAATAAAATATGCTTAAATACATTATACATTACATATAAATAATAATAAATAATTAAATATACCTACCTAAATGTGAAATAGTAAAAATTGAAAATTATAATATTTATTGTAAATTAAAATGAATAATAAAATACACTCAAATACATTATATATTACATATAAATAATAATAAATAATTAAATATACCTACCTAAGTTAATACAATTTTATAAAAATGGAATATTTATTACTAATTAAAATGAATAATTAAATACACTATACATTACATATAAATTATAATAAATAATTAAATATACTTAAATTAATACAATTTTATCAGTAATGATTAATACACATAAAAATAGTTCCTCGCTCCCGTTGATCAATATTGCTGTGCCCGACAGGGTCCATAATTGTACCTACCTCTAATTTTAAGGTCACCTGTATCATTATGGAACGCAATAAAGTAATTGAGTATTGAGTATTGAGTATTGAACCAACCAAATTGCAAAAAAGGTCCAAATGAACGATTATATTTTGTGACTATTCAATTGTGGAACGTGACATTAAATCTTCCAACGATGTATTCTATGCTCCGACGCACACACGCACAATGTTTTGATAGATATGATTGAATTTCAACTTTATATAGCGTTAATAAAGCTCTTAGATAATAATAATAAAGCTCAAATTGACAGTACGTTTTAGTTAGAAAACGTTTGTATGGGATAAAAAAGGGCTGTCTTTAGGTTTTTCCGATAAACCATCTCGCCGTAAAAACCATCCTTGAACTTCGACTACAATTTTCAAAAAAAAAACGAATTGGCCAAATTGGTCCAGGCGTGTTGTTGAGTTATGCGCTTACCAACACATATTGCGATTCATTTTTATACATAAGAGAAGAAGATAATAAAGATTATTGCATACATAAAATATGGACAAATTGCTTCTTTAGTGCGATCTTTTTCAGGCAACCTTGGGCCTTGGAAATACGTAAAGGAAATTCGGGCACAGATACAATAATAAAGAATGAAAATTAAACATCTATGTCAATGAAGTGATGCCATAGTTCGTAAGGACTTCTATCTAGCGTTCGCGCTATGTTAATACAGATAAATGTTGGTACAGGGTTTCAAAAAGTACCAAGGATGTTGTTAGGAAGTTTGATATGATGGTGGAAAATAAGGAATAGAAGAATTTTAATGTTATGTTGTTAGTTTGATTTTGTCTATATAAATATATTTTGTCTATACATAGTAAGCAAGTAATTATATTACAGTTCACCTATATACGAATGAACAATTACCAATACACGTTGAATTAAACAAAGCCACTCAACTGTTCTTACGATTCACCTCGAACGTCGTTCCTATAACATGTTTTATAATCAATCTTTCGCATAGAAATATTATCATTCGACATTTTGCTTTTATGTTCACTATTACACTATATAGGACGTGACCTATATAGACTTGTACATAATGTATCATTAACTCCCTATAAGAATATTCTTATTTGCAATGTATTGTTTATGCATTGTATCTTTCTGATTACAGACTACAAATAATGCTGCAGAGGCGAAAGAAGTACAAGAATCGCACGATACTCGGATACAAGACACTAGCTGAAGGAGTTATCAGAATGGATCAGGTATTTTTTGTGGGCCTTTGTTGCTTGCTGCATGCTACTTTAATCACGTCACAAATATAGAGGATACTCAAGTTTGAGGACAGCCCTGGTAGATTTCTAGTGCTGCATTGGTAAGACTATGTAACACGTGTATGTAAAACGTGGGTTTGTAATGTTAGAGTATCTGTTCTTCAATTTGATGTAATGTCTTTATGGTTATATTACTCGTGTCATTCTAGTAACAAATCAACATTTTAAGATGGCCTACTCAACATAGATCTCGCTCGATGTATCGACGTAGGCTAAACGGTTGGAGGGAAGATTAGTGAGCAAGGTGACCTGGCGAGCTACGAGTACCACTAAATTCTTAATTAAGTTTGCTACAAGACAATTATTTTTTTTGTCCCCTAAAAAATTTCACCATTTTAGAGTTACTCTGTTTTGTAACTTAAGCGACGAAATAATAGCATTGTTGTGTTCCGGTTAGAGATAAGACAGCCATTTTGTCGTTTTCGTCGTTAACGAGTCCAGGTAAGATTTGCTTCCACTTTGATACTTACAGTTATTTACCATCAAGTAAGATAAAGACCAATAGATTCTCTGTTTCGTATTGAAATAAATGTAAGCTCTAATGTACACGTTTGTTAAATACTGTGTGTGCCTAATTGTTAAATTAAAACAATTAATATGAATACCCCCAATGATTACACTCGACCGCCACAACGGTGTAAACAATTAGTGAATCATAATTTGATGACCGCTTCCTCTGCACGGTGAATTCTATTTCCCCTAATTAAAGATACAGGATGTGTTAAACAATAAGGATTGTGTTTAACATTGGCCTTTGGTACTGGCTCGTACGTAATTTACGTCAGATCATCGAGTGGTCTTTGTTCTGTTTTTGTTAGTGCGATAATCATAGTCTTATGCTTCAACGCATATGACTTCCACTGCTGACCTTTTTTGTGTTTTTTTTCGCTAATAACGCTGTAAAAATCCATTTATAGGTTCCATTCCAGCTAGCAAATTATATATTAGGTAACGCACTAAAAACAATGTTGAAAATACCCTTGGTTTTCCCACCACGGAGTTATTTCAGGAATCACAAGTTCTGAGTATCAGAAGACTATATCTTCTGAAGATCTCTCTGGAGGCTCACACAGAGGTACTGTCAGCATTTACGTACCAGACCCTTCTAATTAAGAACCGGTTCAATAAAAATGTACAGTACAATGTAAAAAATAGAAACCACTGAGTCAGTTGCAGCATGGGCATATTGCAGGTACTGCAACGCTCCATGGACATGGAGCTGGAGTTGACTAGCGTGGGCGGCAAAGTTGGCGCGGCGGCCAACCAGCCTGTCGCTCGGCTCAGCATCACCGGGCTGGCGTCCACGCCCGTTGACCATGACACCAAGAACAATAACACACTGCTCATCACAGGTAACAAATAATACTATCCCTTGGCTCCTAAACAACAAATACTGATTTTTTAACACCTTTGCTCGTAAAGCTGATTTAATTCCACCGGTTTTAAATATGTAAAGCTGGTCATAAAAAACGCGTATGTTACCAAAGCAAATAGTTAAGTTATAGTCCATACAAATTCCATAACAGTATTATTTGTCATTTCGCGCACTGTTGCTTTTTAAATTTCGAACTAATCGCCGCGCGCCGCCAGTCAGTAGTAAAATGGCGGGAAAACAACAGTATGCATTCACAGATTGAGTTTACTTAAATGTTTTTTTTCTGTTTCCTCGCAAATTGTTAAAAAACGTCGTACAATATACGTGCGTATTGGTTATAACATGCTCGTCTCAAATACGCCATCGCCTTCGGCTCGGGCTGAAATTCCGCCTCGCATGTTATGACTATCATAACGCACTAATATCGTAATGTTCTATTACGGGTCGAATAGAGGGCGATGCGGAACCTGCATCTGTACTCTGCCGTGCGTAATTCTTGGATTCCTTAAAGTTATTGCTAAATTGTTCTTAGCTTTGGTAGGGTTTGCAAGAGGTCCATTGAAGATTTGGTGAAGATCGCGGGAAGACTTTGGCCTCTTGCTCCGCCGGAACGATCGATTTGGAGCTTCTGGGGGAGGTCTGTGTCTGGCCCGTGAGCGGCTTCGCTGAAATGATGATGATCAATCTGAGCCTCGCTCTTACGAATTTGACTGTACTTGTTACATCATTTTGCAGTTCAATTGATGCCTATTATTATTCTTTAATCATTACCAGATTAGACATATTTTACTCTTTGTGAACTGTGAAGGATTCCTTCCGACTTTTTAATGTTCGCTAAAACCAGAATCTCAAACAGATCTCACCAGGTCTTAGTCTAGTTCCCGCGGGTCGCCGGCGGGCGCGAGGAAGTCGCGACTGCTACGGCGACCCGGGATGGACCACGCCCCTTCCGTGGCCGGGGGGCGTCGTCGGTGGAGGAGACCGGGGGAGGTAGTGTAGCCTCCCCCGAGGAGGGCCGGAGGCTGGGTTCCCGGAAGTTGCTTGATGTTCCCGGGGGCTCCCTACATGCTTGAGGAAGGCCATCCCTGAGGTTTTTAGTGGGTAGGCCTCCCCCTTCTGGGGAGGAGAGCCCCACATAACCGCCGGCTCGCCACAGCCGGGATATGCAATTTAATGCATTTTCCTCAGGGGAAAAAAAAAGGTCTTAGTCTAGTTCAGTGATTCCCAAAGTGGTCTATATCGATCTCCCGCGGTCTATGACAACCGGAAAGGGGTCTACGTCAACGAAAAAAAAAATTGGGGGTCCATGAAATAAAAATGGGGGTCCACAATAGTGGATCTCAACATACACTGATAGTACCTATTTACTTACATTATACTATCTTCTAATAGAAGACTAACACATCCATACAATATTATAAATAGGAAAGTGTGTCTGTCTGTTTGTCCGTCTTTCACGGCAAAACGGAGCGACGAATTGACGTGATTCTACGTGGAGATAGTTGAAGGGATGAAGAGTAACATAGGCTTCTTTTTATCCCGGAAGAATCGACATATCTCACGGGATGCGCAATAAAGGATTCGCTCAAAAACTACTACACAGATTTTCATGCGGTTTTCATCAATAGATAGAGTGATTCTTGAGCAAGGATTTGTGGTATTTTTTATCTCGGAAAAACGGATATTCCCACGGGAAGCGCGATAAAACCTTCGCGCCATAAACCGACTTCCGCGCATATGTAGCCGTGGGCAAAAGCTATACCCTCTATAGAGCCAATCCCGAAAACCACGCGGGCAGAAAGCTAGTTATTTATAAAACTATCTTTAAAAAAGTATTAGATATGTGTATAAACTTTTGTAAGTTGTAGAATGTAGGCATTTGATATCAGGTAAGTAAAGGGGTCTACCCAAAACTGAAAAATATGGCAAAGGGTCTAACGATACAAAAAAGTTTCGGAACCTATGGTCTAGTTTATGGTCCGTGATTTAAATATTTAAAGTTGTTCCATGGTTTTTCATGAAAAGTTCCTTTTGTGCTGCCAGAGCGAGGGTACTCGGACGAGGAGGAGGAGGGCGAGTTTAGCTCTGTCGAAGAAGCAGACGACATGACGTACGGAGCGCAGGCCCGCCGCCGCGCGCACCGGCAGCTCGCCTTCAACAAGGCGGACATGTCCTACACCAAGGTTGGTCACGGGAATCACCTTTGTGCATAATATAATAATATTCATACACTTCATCATTCATTTAAATAGGCTCCGTGGGTATATTGTTTAATGATAGAGGGTGTGGTCCTCTCGCTAGAACAAAATGGTGCACATGTCCTTGACCTGTATTCATAGTCGCAAATAATCAGTGGTGGTTGGTGGTGGTTTAAATAATCTGTCATCAAATCGGCATTTAATTGTCTTTATAATTATTCTCGTCGTATAATTAATCAGTATTTCGTCGCTTATCATAAGAAAACAACAATATTTTATTTTATCTGCAGTTTTCAATTACGGCCCGGATCATAATTAATTTATGCCTTTTGCGTCACCAATAGCGCGGACAAGTAGGAGGCAGATCAGAGGAAGAATATAAGAAATTATTCTGATTAACGATCGTTAACGATAAAACTTAATCAATTGCCAAAAATGATTAAGTGATAAATCGCCGATTTAATTATTGTTTACTTGCCGACTATGAATACTTTTAGTAAATAAACTGAAATCAACATTTATCAAACAATTTATAATACAATAATGTTGTAAATTTGCATGAATGATAATTAATATTTCAGCTGAAAGGGCAGCTTGTTACATTTGTTAAATAAAACCAACCGTACACACTACGCTGCAATGTGCATGGCATAATTGAACGCTGCAAAGATTACATATTATTATTAAATTATATATTGAATTACCTGTTATATTTTGAATAATATTTCGGAAATGTAATTTATTATATAATTGTATATGCTAATATTTATATTTAATATATTGGCTTATTTTATGTATAATGTAGGCTGACTTTTACAGAATATTCTTTGTGATAATAAATTTTCACAAGGTAATGCTTTTTATAAAATGTATAGTTTTTTTATATACATAAAGTAGGTACAGGTATCTACACAAGAATATTTCTGTAAAACCAGTCGACAAGCTTCAGCATAACATAGACGTTGCATTGCACGCAGTTGTCACGCTCTCGCGATATGAGCTTCATGGAGCGCGAGCGAAAGAGACAGAGCTATATGCGCTCGAAGGCAAACGACAGGGACAGCGACAGCGAGCTGGAACAGGCCGCCGCTAAGCGCAAGGGCAGTCGCGGCAAGCTCGCGGTGAGCCTGCACGCGGTATATCTCTTTGTTTTGAATTTGAGAATAGACACAACGCTTTTTTGTAAGTTGTGGATACTACACAAAGGGGTGTAATCGTTAATGCCAACGGTTAGTCTAAAAACTCGAAAGTCGCTATAAAGATGATTATAATTAGTCTTAGATATGATGCATACAGGTTAATCAATAGTTAAATTATATATGTAATCCCTGATTATCTTATCAATACAGCTGTTAAATATGACATACTGTCAAAGGCTGTATCTTTCGATTACATGGTCGTTTACAAGCAAGTCCATTACTTTTGCAGTTTTAAATTAAAACATTTTGTAACAAGGAGTTTTGATACATAGAATAAAATCAGACGGATTTTGTACTAGGTAAAATGAATGATTTTTTTAATGAAGTCGTTTTTATTTTTAATAATATTGCAATGGATGTTGATTTTTGATAGTATCTCCATTCGTTGAACAGTCGTATAGGAATGTGTAGTAATTTAAGGAAAAAATACGATGGAAATGATGTATAATATGTAATGTATGATCTTGGCACTGATAAACTGCTCATAACTCAGAATGTTGATATTAATAATTATACTCCTTTAAATTTAGTAGAGACACAGTCCTAAGTAAATATTGCTAACTTCTTATTCACTATTGAACACTTCTAACTTTTAAATTTCTATTTGTATGTACTCGATTGTATAGGAATAAGTACGTTTGTTAATAATAAATTATTTAGTATCTATATTTATTGTCTCTATTCTCATGTAATTCTCTCGTCCTCTACTGTGCGATTATGCATGTACTATATTGATTTGATGCTTTTAGTTTGTTTTTTTGTTTTGTAGTGTAAATATATGTGTAGTGCAATGTTAACAATGTTTCCGAAACAGTGAGAATACACATGGATTATAATAAACAATGTTTTTTTTATTATTGTAGTCCACTTGTATTGATTACTAGATTTGCCCGTGACGTGATCATAGCGTCACTGACTCCTGGACACCGTATACTAGATGATAGAGACGGTGTCTCGTTTTTTTTAAATAAGTTTAAACCACGATTTACTATAATATCGTTATTTTTTTTTCTATAGTTTTTTTGTGCGATCTACTTAGGATAGCATCAAATCAAGAAATCTTAATCATTCATAAAAAAGAACGCGAGCAATTAGATAAAAATCAAAATCTGCAATTTAATTCGTATTGCGTTTCCATTATACCATAGCCTAACCTTCCTCGATTATTGGCTCTAACGAATACCAAAACCAAGAAACTCTACATCTTTATAGTATTAGTATAGATACATACAAGATAATTTATTTATTCTAATTGTTAAATTTAACATTAGTACTTTTACTGTATGTACTGTGGAAAGTGAACACCTTAACAACTTCCGCTTTTCTTTATATTTGTCTTCAGTGTTATACCAACTAATGGTAACCCAATTATAGTAGGGTAGAGCCAGTACCTCCTTTTAACCCACAGTCATGTGTGGCGGTAGATCGGAGTCATACGTTGTTCTCTTCTTGCGCGTGAGTCGTCGAATAGAATACCCAGTGCAAAGACAATGTCTGGGGAATCTCCATGTCCGTTTTGAGTTTGGTTAAAACAATCCAGAAACAAAAGCCACTATTTTACTTCAAAGTATCATCTCGTCCTCCCTTTTTTTTAAGCGACCATGGTTAGTCCTTATCACTGTAAAATTAACCACAGATAATAATTGTAATGAGAATAACTCTTATGGTTTAACATATATATGCTTTAAACTAACAGATTTTACAAGAGGTGGACCTTCACAAGTATCGTATGTTATTAGTACGGGATATGCTAAGGGGGCCAACCTCAACTGCTTGTTAACCCTACCAATTAACAACAGACGAGACTCTAGTTTTCCCCACCTACCCACACTGACCAAGCATGGGGCATTACAACCCAAAACCCACTTAAATGTTTTCCAAATAGGACAGGCTGAATTGCCGCACAGTACCACAGCGTGCAACGTGCTAACGGTGACGGACCTTGGCATGACATACGTACCAGAAGTGCGAAGACATAAAATGTGGATTTTCTTGTTGAAGACTGGCATAAATCTGGTTTCCATCGCGCTTGAAATGAGCCGCTTAGCAACGTCACAACTTATCACCATGATTAGATTACTGCCGCCGATCTCGGCCAGTGCGTCTTCGTTGGGACAATAGCATCGACGAATGTCGATGCCTCTACCATCTGTGATCCACACGCCAATGTCATGACTCGCGTGACTTATTTTGCATGTGGTTTTGTGTTTTTGGTTATGCATGTGGTGTGGCCAGTTATTGAAGATGTCTGAAGTGGTGTGTAAGATTTTCTTGGGGTTTTATTGTGTGTTTGGAGTTTTGCAAATATATTTATAGTGAAATGTGGACACACTTATTGTCTAACGTAAATTAAATCTGACTTAATTTGTTGTGAAAATAGTTAAGTTTCTTCTTTTTCAAACAGTATATATAAATTCATTGTTTTATTTTAATTTACAAAACAAAGTTCTTGTTGTAAAATTTAGTTGTTAAGTTATATCACTAACGTGGTAACGGATTGATTGATTTCCATATTCAAGTACCTATTTTTAGATATCCAATCAGTGTTTTAAACTTTATCAATCAGCTGGTACTTATTTATCGACTGTCACATGATAATATTTCATATGACAATCAAGGTAGTGTGTGGTTTTTAGTAAAACATGTACTTTTATTTGACCGAAGTTGTTATTGCATTTACGACCTTGTGATGTTAGTAATAATATCAAATACTGTGTGTTGCAACAACGCAACGTAAAAATAAAGTACACGGCAAATTTGACGGAATTTGTTGTATTCACGACCTTATAACGTGGATAATAAAGTCGAATACGGCGTGTTGCAGCAACGACACCTAAAGATACAGTTTACGGCAAACTTGACGTAAGTTGTTGTTGTATTCACGATCTCGTAACTCGGGTAATAAAATCGAATACGGCGTGTTGCAGCAACGACACCTAAAACTACAGTTTACGGCAAACTTGACGTAACTCGGGTAATAAAATCGAATACGGCGTGTTGCAGCAACGCCACCTAAAACTCTGTGGTATACCGCAAACTCGACGGAAGTTGGTGTTGTATTCACGACCTTGTAACGTGGGCAATAAAATTGAATACGGCGTGTTACAGCACGCCACCTAAAACTGTAGTATATTTCAAATTTGACGTAGAAGATGTTGTTGTATTCACGACGTCGTGACTCGAGTAATAAAATCGAATACGGCTTGTTTCAGCAACGCCACCTAAAACTACAATATATGGCCAACTTGACAGAAATTGGTGTATTACAAAGGATATTGCTTTTTGCTGATTCCGCGCAGTTGATGATGACTTGTCCAACAAGCAGACAAGGTCGCCGTCGCAAGAGCCGCTGGTGAGTCACCGAGCGGGCAACACATCCTGAAGATGTCTCGCTGAGAGACGAAACACGTGTCGACCTTGTCTGCTTGTTGGACAAGTCATCATCAACTGCGCGGAATCAGCAAAAAACAATATCCTTTGTAATACAATGGACTTCCGCAAAATAACACCTGCTACAATAGAGAAATTGGTGTTGTATTCACGACTTTGTAACGTGAGTGATAAAATGCAATATGGCGTGTTGCAGCAACGTAACCTGAAGCAGAAGTTCGCGGCGCTGCTGCGGCGGTTCCGCGTGCCCGAGGAGCTGGCGGAGCGAGGCGCCGCGCGCGACACGCACAACGCGCAGCGAGACATCGACGAGTTGTTTCAGGTAACATAACATTGTTGGACTTATAAAAGCAAAAACTTACCCTCAAATTATGCAAACTGGGATCAATCCAAACTCTACAGTTTAGTACTAGGCAGTGGCGTAGCGTGCTTTGGAGGGGCCCTGTATCAAAATTAGTTGGGGGGCCCAAATGAAGGGTAAAGTTTTCGCGGTTTGGCTTAAATGGGGAAATCCCGCAATAATCGATGAGGATGTTTCTAACTTTTGGGCGCACGCTCACTGCAATTCCCAAGATTTCACAAACGTATAAAAATAACAGGCATAAAATGCGTTTAGTGTAAAATGCCCATAAACAAACTATAGATGATTTGTAGACACTTTGTATACGTTTCACAGTGTGTGAAAAATCTATAGTTTGTGTACGGCATTTAACATTGAAGAGGCTTAGCATGGCATTAAACACACTTGGATTCCCAGTGCTTAACCCGGGAGAAAAAGAGATTGCTTTTTTGACTTTTGTCATTTCTGAAGCAAAAACTCTATAGTATGACAGTTTTTTTATATGTTTTTCATCGGGAAACACGAGATTAAGTGACATTGGGGATAACATTTCACAAATTTATGTTTACACACGTTAGGGGCCTTCCGGGCACGGCTGCTTCGGTGAGTATCTGTGTCGAATAGGACGGGAGGGATCGACACATTGTCACCACTGCGCATCCGACCTCGACTCGGCCCAGCACACGCTGGCGGAGTGCCCCGCGTGGGCCTCCGAGCGCCGAGTCTTGGTCGCAGAGGTCGGGCGAGATCTGTCTCCGCCGACATTGATTGCGGACGAGGGAGGTTGGAGGGCTGCGGCCTCCTTCTGTAAAGCAGTGATGCTCCAGAAGGAGGCCGCCGAGCGGGGTCGGGAGATGGCCGATCCCGCTCGAAGAAGGCGGCGCCGGGCTCGGCAGCACAGCTGTGGCGTCGCCACGGGTCGCCGGCGGGCGCGAGGAAGTCGCGACTGCTACGGCGACCCGGGATGGACCACGCCCCTTCCGTGGCCGGGGGGCGTCGTCGGTGGAGGAGCCCGGGGAGGTAGTGAGCCTCCCCCGAGGAGGGCTCCCCTGTATCGGCGGGGGAGCGAAGGCTGGGGGTTCCCGGAAGTGGCTTGATGTTCCCGGGGGCTCCCTACATGCCTGAGGAAGGCCATCCCTGAGGTTTTTAGTGGGTAGGCCTCCCCCTTCTGGGGAGGAAAGCCCCACATAACCGCCGGCGCGCCACAGCCGGGGTATGCAATTTAATGCATTTTCCTCAGGGGGGAAAAAAAAGGGGCCTTTGTAGCGAGGGGATCCCGTATCATTGATAAGGCTGATACGGCGGTAGCTACGCCCCTGGTACTAAGCATCTTTGTAGTGGAGTACCGACATCACCTAGTGTGGGTTACATGTAGAAGAATAAGTATAACCCAAAAACTAAGAATGATAACGATCAAAAATCTCTTTCTCTATACGAATGCGTCAGGAAGTAAAGTTATATAAAGATTCTGTTACCCTGTTACTGAACGTTCTTTCTCTTATTATTTTTAAGAGAAAGAAATTAGATATATTCACTGCTGTTCCACATCCACGAGTTCCTGAGAGAAGTTTAGACAGACGCACAAGAATGTGATCCTATAACGTTTCTTTTTTTTTGTAGGGAGTACGGAACCATGTGCTTTTTTACGACCCCGTCAAACATGTACCCGGTATCCTCACGTACCGGTTAGATGCTCACCCTCCACTACACGGCGATCTTGAGCGTCCGAACCAGTAGACGCGCGCTCAATTTGCGTCGACTCTTTTAATTCGGCCTAACGATCCCGGAACAGCGCCGGGACCGCTAGCAGGCACGGCACAGAACCTTCCTTTCATACACCTTCCACATACACACTCAAGGTCAAACTGAATATAGTTATGTGCGGCTTCAGCATAAGACTCTCCAAAAAAAAGCTTTGTTACGTTTGTGCCCCTTTTTTGATAAGATATGGCGCATGTTAGTTAGTTTGGCCGGGCTCCACCGCACTTAGCCTCATGTTTGGGCCATTGTGCGTCCTTCTCCTGCGTCTACCTCCTTCCTACTCCATCCATCCCAGGTCCTCCCAGAACGCCAGCAGCCTGCGTGGGCTGCTGCATACTTCTGGCAGGGACGCCGGGGAATGGAGAAGTTTCTCCCGTTGGTCGGCCACACTTGCACATTCCATTAGAACGTGCTGTGGCGTTTCCTCTGCCTCCGTGCATCCTCTGCACAAGGGGCTGTCTGTTATACCAATTGTGTACAGGTGTTTGTTTAAAAGGCAATGTCCAGTTATGGTAGCTATAACCTTTCGGATCTTGTCTCTCTTTAGTTTGATAAGGGAACGGGCAAGCTTCTTGTAAGGTACCGGGATTGCTTCCTTCGTTCGCTTGCATTCCTCCTTGGTTATCCATTCTTTTAGGTGTAGTTCCTCTGTTCTCTTGCGCTGCCAGGTTTTTACTTCTGCCTGTGGAATGGGCATTAGGGGTTCTGGTCCATACACTTTCGTGTTGGAGCCCCTTTTTGCCAACTCATCTGCCGCGTCGTTTCCGAGTGAGTCACTGTGTCCTTTTATCCACTGCAGGGTTACCCGGTTTGTGTGTGCAATGGCTTGGAGCGTATTATGGCACTCCAGTATAAGGACAGAGTTGTTAGTATTGTTTTGGAGGGCCTGTAAGGCCGATGCGCTATCCTAGAAGGATTTGGCGCAAACGAATCATGTTAATTGTCCAGGAACTAGAGTCGCTGTCGTGCGGCGAGGGCGAGGACTCCGGGCCGGACCAGATGGACACGATCAGCATCGGCTCCACGCCCAAGCCCTCGCTGCGCCCCTTCTTCAGCAGCTCGCGCAGCCTCGCCAACCAGGAGCACCACCGGCATTCCAACGGTGAGTCTTATGCGCTTGCAATACGGACTATATTAGGACACGTCGTCGCTTAATAGGCGAATAGTTGAAAAATATGTTGGCTCCTGGTCTAAATTAGTGCATTTTTGGAATGACATAGAAGAAAGCTGTTGTGTTTATTTTGATGATTCTGTAACTGGTGGAGTTATTTATATCACATACAGTTATACGAATATAAAAATTATTGTAGTAGTATAGACCAGGAGCTTGGTAGTGAAACATTTATTAAGAGAAATGGATTTAAACATATAGAAAGTAAATGTAAATAAGACAGAAACTGTAGTGAGTGTCAATTAGCAAATATTACATGATCATCATATGTAATAACAATATTAATATGCTTGAGCCTTGAATGCATACCAACACTCGAGGCAGTGCATCGTGTGGCTTACGTTATGTTTTGCATACTATACTGTTGCGATACAATCATAGTACGTACATTGTACACTACATCTGAATTATGATTTTGTGTTTTTGTTATGTTACGCTGTGTGCATAGAGTAGTGCATGTGTGTGTGTCACGTGGCATTTGGATGACTAGTTAAAAAAGGAAGTACTGTGAATAAGTATTACACGAAGCAGACAACTGCTTCCTACCTACCAGGTAGTCTATGGTCAACGGATGTCGTTAGTCATCTAACCTTAACGGAAATTAAAAAATAAAATCATCCACGCCGCTTCTATAAGCAATACTTTCTCCGCTTATCATTATATTGATGATGCAATGATTGTCAAATCTATATATAAGCTAATGCCACGTGACGCAGACGTGCTGAGCGGCTGAGTCTATACTGAGACGAAGGCGACGCGATTAGATACAAAGTACTAATAGGTTGCGATACTCTGTACCGTACGAACAAAATCGTTAACGCACGCGAACTCATAAGCGGACAATCGGATTATTCGTATTATATCTGCTAAGCTAAATGTTTCGGTGTCCGATTACTGACAGAACGAACATACGATATAAGAAATAAGATTTAGACACTTAATAAGACGGATTTATTAAGAATATTATAGAATGAAAGATGATGAAGAAATGGAAAATCAAGTTAAAGAAAAATATTCGGTTACGATTCGTTCTTTGTATGTTTACGTGCTCACGTGCTATGAAATCCGCGTATAGGAACCGTGTCTGTAAATTGCGGTCTATTGCGTAAATCCGTCTTTATTTAATAGTACGCTTTTATCATCACGAACGATAAATTCGAAACTATTGATCGCGCCATCTTTGCACCAGTATATACTCCACAGCTCCAGGCTTCGGACCCATTACGCGATTAGTTTGCGATTGAACGTTGATAGGTTACAATACAACTGCAAATAACGTCACGTATTCAATCGTGTATGATCACTTGGGTTACTTACCGCATGGGCCGTGCACTGTTCAACAAGCCCCGAATGTCTGATGGATAAAAATTATGTGAGAATAAAAGGTCCAAATTATTCGCGCGACGAGTCCGCAGCCGCAAGTTATATTCAGATAGACGAGCGTTAACACGCGATATCCAGTGCGCGTAAAGAAACGTACGGCGACAGGAAAACACCGAACTCGCGCGGTTACATACTCGCGAGTTTACAATAAAAATATTAGCATGAGCCTGCGCGATAAGATTTAGGTTGGCGGCGGCCTATTTTTCATGAGCTCTAACGTATCGTTGTCTTAAATTTCTATTGCAAATGAATTCAATTGATTGATTGAACGCACTAACTGTATTATCCGTAGCAATTTGTCTGATGCAAATACATAATTTCGCAAACAAATACGAAAACTCCGTGAGAAGGGGGCGTGTATCCTGCAGGCTCAATCCCGACGTAAAATATACCTGATCTATTAAAACAGACCGATCTGCATTATTTGTGTAGTGTTTCCGCGCGAGATGAGTCCGAGGGTTTCTTGACGCGCTTTGGAGTGTACCTACAGATCGACAAGGCTTATTTTTGAATGTGGTATAATTGAAATTATATTGATGGTCAATTTTTAAGACTGTTTTTAATTAATTTTAATTTTTTTTTTGAGTATTTGTGTTTTGGCTATGTAAAGTAATGGTGAATTTTTATATTAGTTCTATTAGCCCATAGTAAAGTGGGTCGAGTTTATGCTCCACTTTTCATTACAATGAAATATTAATAAACTTTTTTACTATTATTGTGGAGTCATAGATTGAGTCATAGAGGTGAGCATTCCAAATAGGTTTAATGGTGGCGCTAGGTGTTTCTAACTTACATCTAGCAACAATATTTGCAAAATTAAATAGATTAAATAGTGTATTGTAAAAAATGTAAACATCTAAGATTCGTTTACATTATTTTACGCATAAAACAAAATAAGTTGATTTAAAAGTCATTTATGGATAATAAATAAAATATAATTTCGTGACAGATCTACATAACTTTGACATATCAAGTGTCACCAGCAGTCTGTTATGCCAATTATGTTGTTATCTGATACCAGAATATGCCTCATTAAAATAATTAATTAATGAACATCTGAGAAATGTATCGCGCGTCGTTCTTTTGAGTTAAATAACTGCTTTACTAATAGTTGTATATTGAATTGGAGAATGGAACAGTCGCGTTTAGCTAACGGTCACATTCATAATAAGCGTTGTCGCACGTGTGTTGGACGTGCGTGCGTACGTGCGTGCGTACGACGCACGTACGCGGGTGTCCGAGCGTAGGCTAAGGCTGAGCATGCGCAGTGACGCGGCACGCCAGCCTCGCGTCCGCGGCCGAGTTGAGCGCGGTGCGGGAGCGGCGCGCCGCCGCCGTGCCCACCCGCCCACCAGGTACCGTCCCCCGCGCCGTGCCCCACCCCCCACTGACCACTCCACGCTGCGCACTCCACACGCCACACGCCACACCACACACCACACCACCTTTGGCCGTTTACCAACCGATGTTTCTATACCGGAGGCCATTTCTGCTAATAAATGCGGCGGAAGCCCATTGTTGCAAGAACGCTGAATTCTAGTTAAACATTGAGTATAGAAAATCTTTTATATAATACTAGCTGACCCGGCGAACTTCGTACCGCCTTAGCGTAGCTTTGATGCACTACTTTATTTTGTATAGTTGACCTAATGCTCTTTTAATATAGTCTATGGCTGTGAATGACGTTGACATTCGTATAAAAAAAAATTGACATTCGTAACGCGCGTTTTTTAAAATATGCAAAATTAAATGTATACTTTTCAATATTTCTGAGAGATTTTCTTAATATTTTTTTCCGTAAGAACCATCCTTGGACTTCCACAAACATTTAAAAAAAAGAATTATCGAAATCGGTTCAGCCGTTCACACGTGATGCCGTGACAACGCGAAACAGGTTTCATATTTATATATATAGATTTCTAATCGATGGGAGAGTAGGTACACCTGTTGGTCCAAAAGAAAATAAGACAATATAAAGCGGACTTACCTAGACTGGATCCCAGCAACGATAAAAAACACACAACACTGGTTTATAATGAATATTGAAAACTTTCGTATTTATTTCCGATGATTTTAATTTTAATATGCGCCCGCGCAGCCGTTCGGTTTCGACGTCAAATATAGACTCGTAGTGATATGCGTACGATAGGGCGGTGCGCACGGTATCAATCGCAGGTACACCGATTCGATTTGTTGGTGATGGTTGTTTTGGTGATTAAACTGTCCTCCCTAAATAGGAAGGCCACTCGCGCGTGTTATTGCGCTTGTCTTTAAATGAACAAACAAGTGTTTCAGCTATACGAATAACAATGGAAACGATACACCCATCCTTCAAGTCTTTTATAGTACATTACGATATTAGTGCGTTATGATTAGAGATCGGATAATCGGATGCATATTTACCTAAAGTTCATTTTTGGCTCACAAATTATGGAAGCGGCTTTTTAAAATACATTTTGTCAAATAAAAATCCCGGGAAAATACGGGACTGCAAATTTAACGTAGTGATATTGTTTGAAAATTACTAAATTAGCACGTGGTATTTATTTTCAAAAGACCGAGACTCCGGGTTCATTTATACAACTTTATTTATGCAACATGTTCTACAGTACCGGAATTCCGGGATTTTTATTTATGGAAATAAAATAAAAAGACAGTTCCATACTTTGTCAAAAACTAAATTAAGTAAATAAATAAACATCCGGCTATCCAATTCCGCAATCCCGGGATTTTTATTTAACAAAACAATAAAAAGCTGTTTCCATACTTTGTCTTAAACTAACTTTAGGTAAATATGCATCCGATTATCCGATCTCTAGTTATGATGATTATAACATGAGAGGCGGAATATCAGCCCGAGCCAAAGGCCAGGGTGTAATTGAGCCGAGCATGTTATAATCAATACGCACGTATATCGTACGACGCTTTTTAACACATTTGCGAGGAAACAGAAGAAAACATTTAAATAAACTCAACCTGTGAATGCGCACTGTTGCTTTCCCGCCATTTTAACAGCGCGCTAGCGCTGCCTTCTGACTGGCGCCGCGCGGCGATTATTTCGAAATTTGAATAGCAACAGCAAATAATACTGTTATAGATTTTGTATGGACTATAACTTAACTATTTGCTTTGGTAACACGCGCGTTTTTTATAACCCGCTTTATATATTTAAAATCAGTGGAATTACATCAGTTTTACGAACAAAGGTGTTAAAAATTATTTACGCGCTCCTAGTGCGGATTAAGGAAGAAAATTTCTTAATCGAAACAAATTACAAACTACGAGCTATGTAGACGCCCAAAGGGCGCACATAACGTACGTTAGCATTTTGTAGATCGATTACGCACTTGTACAGTGCGGTATTGTACAAGTCTGGCAACTTTTTGGCATATTGGGGAAACGAAATCAATAACCTTTAAGAAATAAAACGGGAAATATATAAAATTGTGACATTAAACACTTCACAGTAAGAACTCCGTTTTCACAGTTGTCATTTACATAGCTTATCTGTCAAAATAGCATAGTTTTGACATATTAAATTGATAATTCATAACATTCAAATATCTATTTAAATTCTTACCAAGTTAACGCCGGCGACTATTGCGTATTGATTTTTACATACAACGTTGCATAGTATATTTAAATTTAACTTTTTACAAACTTATTTCTGTAACGTTAAAATTAACTGATTTTTACTGACGCGTTTCGGCAAAATAAAAAATACTAATGTATGAATATTTTCTATATTAATATAGTTTCGAAACATCAAATTAAATTAACAAAGTTTACTCCTTTACTTTGATTATTTTTTTTTTTGTAAGTCACAATTTTTAGTCACAATAAGTTAAAACGTTGTACTTATTTTTTCGTACGGACTAAATTGCGGTGTAGTGAATTTTGCTCGTTAGAAAACACTATCAACAACACACTGAACAATTGAACTGGATTTGAACTGTAAATCTATGCTTTTTGTCTGTCTTTTTTTTTTGTGTACACAACTTCATGTTCTTGTCTCAGTTTTGAAAATGAGGTACTTCATACGAAGCACTACCATTCTGCACTTTACATTCACTTTGCAATGTGTCTAACACTTGTCATAACTTTTATTTCGATCTGTTATCTTGTATCTCATTTTCGACTTGTGACATCATTAGAAGCACGATTTGCATGTCTTTGTATTAGATACTTCTTAGTTTATGTTGTATTATTTGAATTTATTGAATCTTCTAGAATTTCATTTACACGTTCTACTCGTGTTACTGGTAATATTGATGTATGTATTTTACATTATTTTGATCGATGAAGAATTGTGCTCTTGACCAATAGATAAAGGTAAGTCAATGAATAACCCAAGTTATTTCGTTATCACTAAAAACAATATCACAATATTCGTTTCTACTCACTAATTAATTAAAATTAGTTTATTTCCCTAAAATGTGTTGTGATGTCCAGCAATGTACATTTGTATTTTTTTTTCTTATTAACTTGAAGAATAAATAATGCTATGACAGAAAATTAATAAATTGCAAATTTTCAGTTTTCATGATTTTATCTACTATCATGCTATTAATCCTCGAGAAGGCCACAAGGGCCTTTAACATGTGTCGCCACACATTCGGTAAAACCTGGGGACTTAAACCAAAGATCCTCTACTGGATTTACAACATAATGATACTACCTATAATTGCGTATGGCAGTATTGCCTGGTGGCCAAGAACGAACCTGACCACATGCAGAGGAGTATTAGGAAAACTACAAAGGCTGGCCTGCATGGCCATAACAGGGGCCTTTAAAACTACTCCTACAGCAGCAATGGAACGGTTCCTGAACCTTGAGCCTCTACACATTTACATACAAAGGATGGCAATAAAGGCGTTGTACAGACTCAGTATGTCGGGTATGTGGAACGCCGACGGGCCACGCACAGGTCACGTGGACATGAAGCATGACAATGGAATTCTGTCGCTAGCTATGACCAGTGATAAAATGACGCCTAAATACGTATTCAGGCGCCAATTCGAGGTCCACATCCCATCAAGAGAAGAGTGGAACAGAGGATTGGTATCCCCACGGGTTAACACCCTCTTCTGGTACACAGACGGATCGAAAATGATGTCTGGAACGGGGGCAGGCATATACTGCAACAAGATTGAGAAATCCATCAGCATGGGCAAACTGGCAACTGTGTTTCAGGCTGAAACCTACGCCATTATAGCCTGTGTGCAGGAGAATCTAGATAGAGGCTGTAAAGGTCAAACCATCTACATCCTCAGCGATAGCCAAGCAACCCTGAAAGCGTTGTCTAGCTATAAGGTGGAATCCAAACTGGTAATGAACGCCATCGAAGTGCTTAATAAGCTTGCAAAGACCAACACTGTACGCCTAGTTTGGATACCAGGACACAACGGTTTCCCTGGAAACGAAAAGGCTGATTACCTGGCAAGGAAGGGTTCGGAAACACCCATGGTGGGACCTGAACCCTTTGTCGGCATTACGTCAAAGACAATTGGAACACATATAAGAATGCAATCGCATGCGAGGCATACAGAGGAATGGAATAACCTAAAGGGAATGACGCACGCCAAGCTCTTTATGGGCTCAGAAAACTGGCTGAGATTCACACTGAGCTCAAGTAGGCTCCACACCCGCCTGGTGCTTGGTGCCCTTACAGGACACTTTGGTACTAGAACTATGCTGCACAAGATGGGCCTCACTGAGACCACTCTATGCAGGGCCTGCAAGACCGAGGAGGAGAGCATGACACATCTATTGTGCAACTGCGATGCTCTGGCCGGAAGTAGGCAAAGGTTGATAGGGATTGGATATCCAAAACCCAACGACTTTAGGGTAATGCCACCAAGGGACATAATCAGGCTCTTGAGCACGATTGATTGGACTGACGGTGGTCAAGTAACTGTCTAACGACATTAAGGAGTAGGAACCAATGGGGTAGCACAAAAGACCCATAATGGGTCGAAGTGCGTTGGCACCTCACGGTAGCCACCCGGCCCCTAAGATAGATAGATTAATCCTCTATAAGAGAACCTATAACAATTAGCTTATTGCCAACATTAAAACATTCAATGATATTATATTATCGCTAAAATTTTGAAAAAAGAACAATAAATAATTCTTTTACTTATTAAGGTTTGTTCATTTTACATGCTTCGCAATTAGACTTTTCTTGAATTTACATAGTTCTTACAACACTGTACAACCCTATGGTATGAGAAACTTTTATAGAGGATTCACATCATGATTGTAGATGAAGTCTTGTATGCAACTGTTATAATTAGGTATTAAAACACTCACGTGATACTATTATCACCACCATTCGTGTTTTAATACCCCTGATTATACAACAGTTGCATAAATAACTTTTATATCATACCAATTTATTGAACAACCGGCTCGTAGGACCATAACGATATTCAGGTATTTTTTTTTTCTAAATAACACAGAATTCTGTTTGTATCTCACTATGAACAATGATTTTGTGATTTTTGAAATGTAGTAGGTTGAGTATAATATTGTGGGCGCAGAGTCGGAGGCGGTGCGTAGCTCCGCCGGCGACGAGCGCTGCAGCGACGCCAACAGCGACCCGGACGCGGCCAACGACGCGCCCGTGTCCGGCGCCTCGGTGTCCAGCTCGCCGCCCAACGAGGCCAAGATGTCTGCGGTTGGCATCGTCATTAGTGCTACAATTGTTTATTTCGGGTTGCTTGCGAAACGACGTAACAGTCACAATACTTTTTTCACTGAACATAAATTGAGAAATGTTCACTTATATTTGCAAACTAGGGGGCCACCATAAATTACGTCACACAGTTACGGGCAGGGAGGGGGTTGACGAAGTGTGACATTGTGTGATAAGGGGGTGGGAGGGATCTTAAATTTCGTGACGTCACATTACAAAATCTACTAAATCAAATAAGCTAACTGTTAAAACACAAACTTTAAATTATTACTATTAGTATGAAAAGTGCTGTAATTATTAACTGTTATTGTAAAGTCTGTATACTCTCATAAATAAAGAAAGGAATAGTATCTTCTTCTATCTATTAATAGGGGTACTCTGGAAACGTACTATTTTTCTAATTGATTATAGTAGGTGATTTTGAAAAATATAATAAGAAAATCATGAAATGCATATACTTATTTAATATAAGTAATCGTTTTTTGTTTTGTTAATTGATTTGATGTTAATTTTATTAAAATGAAAATAAAACTGATTTCGAAACCGCTTTTATCATTCAATAATTTCCAAATTTGTGACGTCACACTAGGGGGGGGGGAGTCTCACAAATGTGACTAGTTGTGACAAGGACTGGGGGAGGGCCAAAAAATTACAAAATTCGTGTGACGTAATTTATGGATGACCCCTAGCGGCCTAGCGGCCCGTCCCGGCTTCGCACGGGTAGACATTACTCTTCGCAGCGTATGCGATGACAGTCATTTTATGGCTAACTTTTTTACACTTTCGGTTGGTTTTAATAAGAATTTCCAAAGATTTTTATAGTAATCTAGTACTAAATAACGCCTATGTTACTCAGTGATAATGTAGCTTTCTAATAAAAAAAGAATTATTAAAATTGGTCCAGGAGACCTATTTTTGAATCATTAGACGTGAATTTGGAATTCGAATACGAATGCAAATCGTGCGCGAAATTATTTTTCACTGCTTACAATTTTATAGATTTTTGAATCACTAGAATTCAGTGTTGTCATTAAAAACAAAATTCTTAATGAAATTCCGTTTCATGCAGAAAAATTTAAAATCAAAAAACAAAACAAAACAACAAAAGCAAAAATCCTTCAATGACCCACACGTGAAACGGATCACTGTCAAGGTCACGTCAGCGTTGGATATTCTCCTAGTAGAAATCAAAAACGAGTGGGTTGAACCACTCATTGCACAACGCACGAAATGAAAGTTCAGAAATAGTGAATTCGGTAATTCGTATTCGAATCTCACGATTACGAATGCGAATTGGTTTTCTATTGTTTCAAAAATTCGTTTCCAGTACTTTTTGAGTTTATTCGTTACATACAAAAATACAAATCTTTCTTCTTTATAATATTAGTGTAGATATGTATTCTATTATTTTAATTATTTCAATTGTAGAAAATATTAATTTAAAATGCATTATGCTTATGTTATTAGTATTTGCTATTTTGAAAATGTTAGAGATTTGAGACAATCTTTATGCCTAACGGCGGGCGTGGTGATGTCGTGAACTTTGATTCACTCGAGCAGCATCCTTTTCGTTATGCTAGATAAGTTCGAGATGAGCTAAGGACAGTCATCTTTTGCAATTTCGTTCTCATTTAGTGTTACGAATCAGAATGTAACCATCCACCACCTTTCGCGCTACTAACCTGAATTTTACATAAAAATCACTCGTTTGGAGACTAGCAGTAGTGTTAGAAGTATCGTGTGTATACACTCGTATTGGGAATTTTCTTTTCAGTTCGGTTGAATATAAACGTTTTTTTATGCGATCTACTAGGGTGTGGGTCAGGGCCCTTTTTAATTTGGTAGCTTCTATTCCCCGGTGTGGTCGTTGCAGGAGGACAAGCGGTCGCGGCTGTTTCGCAGTGCGACGAGCGGCGGCGGCCTGGGGGCGGGCGGCAACCGCGCGCGCGGCTCCGAGCGGCCGCTGTCCGCGCACGAGCTGCCCGCGCACAGCCCGCCCGCGCCCGAGGTGGGTCCTGCCACTACCTCGTGCGCGTGCGCACTCAGTACTCCCTAGGTGCGGCCCCGAGCGCCTGTGTCCGCGCACGAGCTGCCCGCGCACAGCCCGCCCGCGCCCGAGGTGGGTCCTGCCACTACCTCGTGCGCGTGCGCACTCAGTACTCCCTAGGTGCGGCCCCGAGCGCCTGTGTCCGCGCACGAGCTGCCCGCGCACAGCCCGCCCGCGCCCGAGGTGGGTCCTGCCACTACCTCGTGCGCGTGCGCACTCAGTACTCCCTGGGTGCGGCCCCGAGCGCCTGTGTCCGCGCACGAGCTGCCCGCGCACAGCCCGCCCGCGCCCGAGGTGGGTCCTGCCACTACCTCGTACGCGTGCGCACTCAGTACTCCCTGGGTGCGGCCCCGAGCGCCTGTGTCCGCGCACGAGCTGCCCGCGCACAGCCCGCCCGCGCCCGAGGTGGGTCCTGCCACTACCTCGTGCGCGTGCGCACTCAGTACTCCCTAGGTGCGGCCCCGAGCGCCTGTGTCCGCGCACGAGCTGCCCGCGCACAGCCCGCCCGCGCCCGAGGTGGGTCCTGCCACTACCTCGTGCGCGTGCGCACTCAGTACTCCCTGGGTGCGGCCCCGAGCGCCTGTGTCCGCGCACGAGCTGCCCGCGCACAGCCCGCCCGCGCCCGAGGTGGGTCCTGCCACTACCTCGTACGCGTGCGCACTCAGTACTCCCTGGGTGCGGCCCCGAGCGCCTGTGTCCGCGCACGAGCTGCCCGCGCACAGCCCGCCCGCGCCCGAGGTGGGTCCTGCCACTACCTCGTGCGCGTGCGCACTCAGTACTCCCTAGGTGCGGCCCCGAGCGCCTGTGTCCGCGCACGAGCTGCCCGCGCACAGCCCGCCCGCGCCCGAGGTGGGTCCTGCCACTACCTCGTGCGCGTGCGCACTCAGTACTCCTAGGTGCGGCCCGAGCGCCTGTGTCCGCGCACGAGCTGCCCGCGCACAGCCCGCCCGCGCCCGAGGTGGGTCCTGCCACTACCTCGTGCGCGTGCGCACTCAGTACTCCCTAGGTGCGGCCCCGAGCGCCTGTGTCCGCGCACGAGCTGCCCGCGCACAGCCCGCCCGCGCCCGAGGTGGGTCCTGCCACTACCTCGTGCGCGTGCGCACTCAGTACTCCCTAGGTGCGGCCCCGAGCGCCTGTGTCCGCGCAACGAGCTGCCCGCGCACAGCCCGCCCGCGCCCGAGGTGGTCCTGCCACTACCTCGTGCGCGTGCGCACTCAGTACTCCCTAGGTGCGGCCCCGAGCGCCTGTGTCCGCGCACGAGCTGCCCGCGCACAGCCCGCCCGCGCCCGAGGTGGGTCCTGCCACTACCATCGTGCGCGTGCGCACTCAGTACTCCCTAGGTGCGGCCCCGAGCGCCTGTGTCCGCGCACGAGCTGCCCGCGCACAGCCCGCCCGCGCCCGAGGTGGGTCCTGCCACTACCGTCGTGCGCGTGCGCACTCAGTACTCCCTAGGTGCGGCCCCGAGCGCCTGTGTCCGCGCACGAGCTGCCCGCGCACAGCCCGCCCGCGCCCGAGGTGGGTCCTGCCACTACCTCGTGCGCGTGCGCACTCAGTACTCCCTAGGTGCGGCCCCGAGCGCCTGTGTCCGCGCACGAGCTGCCCGCGCACAGCCCGCCCGCGCCCGAGGTGGGTCCTGCCACTACCTCGTACGCGTGCGCACTCAGTACTCCCTAGGTGCGGCCCCGAGCGCCTGTGTCCGCGCACGAGCTGCCCGCGCACAGCCCGCCCGCGCCCGAGGTGGGTCCTGCCACTACCTCGTGCGCGTGCGCACTCAGTACTCCCTAGGTGCGGCCCCGAGCGCCTGTGTCCGCGCACGAGAGCTGCCCGCGCACAGCCCGCCCGCGCCCGAGGTGGGTCCTGCCACTACCTCGTACGCGTGCGCACTCAGTACTCCCTAGGTGCGGCCCCGAGCGCCTGTGTCCGCGCACGAGCTGCCCGCGCACAGCCCGCCCGCGCCCGAGGTGGGTCCTGCCACTACCTCGTACGCGTGCGCACTCAGTCACTCCTAGCTATCCTAGGTGGGCCCCGAGCGCCTGTGTCCGCGCACGAGCTGCCCGCGCACAGCCCGCCCGCGCCCGAGGTGGGTCCTGCCACTACCTCGTGCGCGTGCGCACTCAGTACTCCCTAGGTGCGGCCCCGAGCGCCTGTGTCCGCGCACGAGCTGCCCGCGCACAGCCCGCCCGCGCCCGAGGTGGGTCCTGCCACTACCTCGTGCGCGTGCGCACTCAGTACACCCTGGGTGCGGCCCCGAGCGCCTGTGTCCGCGCACGAGCTGCCCGCGCACACTTATTTTACTAAAGATTTCAAAAGTTTTTCTTTTTCTTCAGAAAAAGAATAAAGAGTTGTTGAGGGCGCCATGAACTTTATTTAGTTTTTTTTTAATTTTTTTTTGTCGATTCGGATTCGTCTTGTCATCATACATGATAATCATTCGAGTTGTTTTATGTTATTATCTTTTTGTGATTTTTTTTAATAGTGTAATATGTTTGACTGTATATTTTGTGGTGTATGCTGTGACTGCCTTAAAAAAAATTGTAATATTCGATAGGTTAAAGATTTGTAAAATTTAGATGTAATAATATAACAATCGTTGGTTTTTATTTATTGTAAGTAGGACCACTTACAATAAATAAAAAAAAATATTATTCCTAATGATTTTCGTGAAACTGTAATTTGTATATAACTATTATATATAAATATAGTGGCATCGTACAATGAATATGCGTGACGTGCGCAGGCGCGGCGCGCCGTGGCGGAGCAGGTGTGGCGCGTGGTGGGCGAGGACGGCGCGCCCGAGTGCGTGTGCCTGGTGGCGGGCGGCGCGCCCTGCGCCGCGCTGCTGCCGCTGCGGGCCGCCGCCGCGCCCGGCGACGCGCGCCCGCTGCTGCACGCGCTGTACGCGCCCAAGTGAGTACCGCTGCGCGATGTGTGTGCGGGTGCCTGGTGGCGGGCGGCGCGCCCTGCGCCGCGCTGCTGCCGCTGCGGGCCGCCGCCGCGCCCGGCGACGCGCGCCCGCTGCTGCACGCGCTGTACGCGCCCAAGTGAGTACCGCTGCGCGATGTGTGTGCGGGTGCCTGGTGGCGGGCGGCGCGCCCTGCGCCGCGCTGCTGCCGCTGCGGGCCGCCGCCGCGCCCGGCGACGCGCGCCCGCTGCTGCACGCGCTGTACGCGCCCAAGTGAGTACCGCTGCGCGATGTGTGTGCGGGTGCTTGGTGGCGGGCGGCGCGTGGTTCTGTAATGTTTCATTACTAACAAGTACAGATTATTAATATTATTTTTTTATATGTCATTTTGAAAACACCGTCGGTGAGTCATAGTTGTTCAGCAGTCGGTTTGTTGTGTACGTGTAGTACGCGGGGTGTAACGAGCTAACGAGGCACGTTGCGTTGCAGGAGCGGGCGGCGCGCGGCCGGGCGGGTGCTGGTGTGGGGCGGGGACGCGGGCGTGGCGGGCGCGCTGCGGGCGCACGTGGAGCTGGCGGCGCGGCGCCCGCTGGACGGCGCGCCCGTGCGCTACTACGTGGTGCCCTATGGTCAGTGCGCGCTGCGCTCCTTGTTCTGCGACCCATGCGCTTTTGTTACACCAACACCGAAATATATGTTACTAGCTTCCGCCCGCGGCTTCGCCCGCGTGAAATTAGTTTTTGTCAATCCTAGTCCCTTATGTCTAGGGTACCAAGATTCATGGTCTTATCTTCGATTCAACCCCTATTTCACCCCCACACTGGTAAAAATTCAAAATGCTAGAACAAACGATTTTTCTGTTTCTTATGATGTGATATTTGACGAATTTGCATACTAACTTTCAACCCTTATTTCATCCCCTAGCTGATAGAAATTTCAAAAATGCTAGAATAAATGTTTAATGATTTCTTATCAAATGCTTAAATATTAAGTTTCATAGTTTTATCTTTTAAAATTAAGAAATTCCATACAAACTTTCAACCTCTATTTCAACCCCTTCATCCTTTTTTTATTAAAAAAAAATCCAGTAACGACTTACAACGCAAACCTGATCTACCTACAACTATAATATTAAGGACCGTTGCACTCGAGCACCGCGCAACAAAATGAACGCGGTCAGTTTTTTTTCCCCACGGGGGATGGTAGTGATGCTCGGATGCCCTTACTACTGAATAGAAAGTTAAACTAACAACAACGCGGTCGGTGGTTCGCACCGCTACTTATAGTTAGCATCACTTGAGCCGCACGGGAGAAGGGGGATCGGGTAAAATTATAGTGTAATATTTTGATAGCGGACATTTGCAACTTGCTAAAAAAGTAGTCAGTCGAACTCCGTTATTTCGTAAAAGTAGCATGAAGGACACACACAAGGTGAATGAAGTGAATGCGAGCGTTGGCGTGCGCAGGGCCGGGGCCGTGCGCGGTGGCGCGGCAGCTGTGCGCGGCGGACGGCGCGTACGCGGCGCTGTTCGGCGACGGCTGGCCGGCGCTGTGCGACCGCGGCGCCGACTCCGCGCCCGACCTGGCCGACGTCACGGCGCGCCTGGCGCGGTCAGACACCATACAGCCACACACACGCACGCACGCACGCACTCACGCTATCACACACGCACGCACACACATTAACACACTCGCATGCACTCACATTATCACACGCACACACTTACACACACATATTCACTCACATAACAACACACAAACACGCACACGTACCAGCCCACACACGCACACGCACACACACTAACATATCACCACACGTACTCACACACACTAAATCACCCTCACACACACACGCATAACAAACACTAACATATACACACACAAACACACACATGCACTAACATACACACACACTAACACACACATATTCACTCACACAACAACACACAAACATGCACACGTACCAGCCCACACACACACACTAACATATCACCGCACGTACTCACATACACACGCATAACAAACACTACACATATACACACACGAACACACACAAGCACTAACATACACACACACTAACACACGCACACACTAACACCCACATATTTACTCACACAACAACACACAAACACGCACACGTACCAGCCCACACACGCGCGCACACACGCCTATTTGATTTCTTCTCATCATTGACAAAATCAAGTGATCCAAACTATACACTTGTCTCAAAATAATTGCTACGAGTCTATATCTGAGACGGAGTGTAACCGTTTGAGTGCTAAGCAATTTTTGTAAAAATCTATTGGAAAATGCTATGCATATTTTGATTAATCTAAAGGAAAATATTATGGTATCAAATAAAACACTCCCATTTAGACAAATATTAATCAATTTTTATAAATCTTTTTGGATTATACAGAAAAAAAGTGCGTTGCACTTTTCGATACAAATCGCTGCGTACAGTTAGTTCAACTCAGTTGTGCGCGCGGCCCTATGTGTGGGTAAACCTTGTACATATACAGTGACTTTGTGTGCGTCACAAGAGGTACAGTCGAGTACAAATACAGTTATTTACGAATTATATACGGGTTTAAAAAAGGGTTATTTTGTAATTTAATGTTTATTTATTGAACATTATTCTGAATCGCTACTTGACAAATGAAATGATGAATTTTCGGATTCGCTGCTCTCACCAAGATTAATTATGAATTCTGACTCCATGTGAAAATGTCTGTAGTATTCTTATTCTTTCTTTTGTACATGTCGACAAGTATTACCCCACATTCCTTCATCAATTTGACTTAAACGTTCATTTATGAGTTTCATTATTTCCGTCACATTTTGGTCGACATTATGCGAAGAAATACAATTTTTTTAAATTCCCCATACATTTTCTATAGGGTTTTAGTTCAGGATGATATGGTGGCACTTGAAGAACTTTTATGCCATATGGCTGAAGCATATCGTCAATCTTATAACAGATATATTTTTCTTTATTGTTTTATTGTAGCACTCTTAACGGTTAAACAATAACTTACTTAACGGCCGTTTTCAATAACCTATCTAAGATCAAAGATAAATTGCTATCTCCGATTAGCAGTAAGCTGTTATCTATCTGTAGTCTGCGTTTCACAATCAAAGATACGAGCTATCTATCTTTGTCTAACTAAGGATAGCTTTATGCTCTCTCGTCTATCCAAGCCCTGTAGAACGTTTTGTTCGTTGCTAACCATAAAACTTTAGTACGTTTAAAAACATATGTACAATTTATTGATGTATTTTATATTTAAATATTATGTTTGTAAAAAGTGCATACAATGATACTATAATTGAAAAAAAAAAATCTTAGATCACATTTTCACTTTATTTGCTGGTGTTCTTTATAAAAATCATAGAACGAAACGTTTATAAATGACAAGTGATGTCATTCGAACATTACTGACAGATAATTTGTTGCCGCCAATTTGTGTGTATTACATGTTTTTGATATAAAATATAAGCAAAAAGTGGAAAAAATGAGTTCTGTAAGTATCTGGATTTACGATACTTTTGTAATTTAATTATAATGTTATTATAGTTAATTTTTTCGAAGCCTATCTGTGTTTTAATCCACCGATATTGACAGATAGCCAAATGTCGTCACCTAGAGATAGCTCCGCCTATCAGAGAGTAAGTTGAAAACTTTTTTGAAATGCAATTACGTCAGATTTGTATGAGCGTCCCTATCTCTAATAAGCTATCCGTCCTCCCACGATGGATAGGTTACTTCGGTAGGCGATGCTATCCATCAGTAGGTTATTGAAACGCAAAGTTAGGGCATAAGGATAGATTTTACTATCTTTAAGTAGCAAAAACAAAGGATAGATTGGTTATTGAAAACGGCCGTAAGTAGACAAGCACTTGTAATAATATAGTTAATTTTGAAAACAGGTATTTGAACAGCATCGGGCCGGTGAACCACATCCCGATTGGCGAGGCGATGGTCGCGTACCGCGAGCGCTCCGGCGACGAGGACTCCAGCCAGACCTTCGTGCCCTTCATAGCGGTGAGTGGCAGCTGGTTCATCGTCGAACTTAACATTTTTCTTTTACTTTGCTTATTTAAATGCCGAATGCAATAATAATAGATTTTTAACACCTTTGCTCGTAAAGCTGATGTAATTCCACCGGTTTCAAATATGTACAATGGGTCATAAAAAAACGCGTGTGTTACCAAAGCAAATAGTTAAGTTATAGTTCATACAAATTCCATAACAGTAATATATGCCATTTCGCGCGCTGTTGCTATTCAAATTTCGAACTAATCGCCGCGCGGTGCCAGTCAGTAGTAAAATGGCGGGAAAGCAACAGTGTGCATTCACAGATCGAGTTTATTTAACTATTTATTTTTCTGTTTCCTCGCAAATGTGTTAAAAAACGTCGTACGATATACGTGCGTATTGGTTATAACCATCATAACGCACTAATATCTTAATGTACTATTATACGCAAATGTTTACATATAACACTTTAATTAGTATTAGAAATAATAACAACAGTAAAACACCTATAACGGCGCCAGTCAGTAGTAAAATGGCGGGCAAGCAACAGTGTGATTCACAGATTGAATTTATTTAAATGTTTGTTTTTTTGTTTCCTCGCAAACGTGTTAACAGATTTTCTTACTCTGGTGAGTTGAGTTCTATACACTGGTGAGGAGTATATTTCATAGATTATAAAGTCATTATGATATTCCATACATATGTACTGCTTTAATATTTCGAAACTATGACCACTTATCGCAGTACGAAATATACAGACGAGGTTATTGCTTTGTGAATAAGATATCACGATATAAAACATTATCTTCGTTAACGTGTATTATGTGTCATATTTTTGTTTCCTTCTTTTTTTTGTACTTTAGATTTAGTTAAATAAGTTAACCTAACGGCTCACTGGCGCACGGAAATACTCGCAAGAGTTTATGTTGTGCCTTTACAATGTTATTAATGTATTGTAGTATGTAAATAAATAAAAAAAATCTATTATTTTAATTCCAATGCCGTCTCAATCATACTAATATATTTTGTGGCATGACGTCGAACAAATAGTATTTTCTAGATTTTTTTATTCAAATTACAAGTAACGACTGTGGGTGAACTATTTTGAATACTTTTTCACTAAATATATATAACTTACAGTACTACATATCTATATGTCGTTATAGCAATGCTTATCTATGTACAATTAACAAGTTTTCACATATAATTTAGTGATTACTACTAATAACGAAAGTGAAAGGTAAAATGATGATAATACAAAAAAAAAAAGGAAATCACGAGAAACACATCCCTATCTTTTTAGGGAACAACCTGGGGAACCATGTCAAACCAGCCCTTAGACAGCGTCGCTTTAACGGTACTTGGTTTGGTGTTAAATAAGTCAAGTTCCGGGAAGTTAGTAGTAATTTCATTAAATGTATCTGCAGCTCTTAAAATAAATACATTCATATATATTTGTTTTAAGTATAGACATGAGTCCGTGGAATAATAAATAAACATTTAAAAAGAAAGTGGTTTCCTTTACGCAGGAAGTGAGGGTGGGCTGCAACGAGGGTGGCGTGTCGTCGTTGGAGCTGGAGGAGGGCGGCTCCCCGCCAGGGCGGGCCTCCCCGCCCGCCGCCGACGCCGCGCCCCACCACCCCCATCCCCACCCCCAGCCGCACCCGCACCACGCGCTGCACTCCTCCGAGCCGCTGGAGCTACAGCTGGACTACTGGCCTGTGAGTCACACTATTTGGGAACAGGGACACTATTCATAGAGCCATGTTTGGGAACAACATTATTTATAATATTGTATTATTTTTATATGTCTATGTAAACATACATACGACTGTAATCGTATTAGGTATGATTGTATCTTATACTATATTGTATTTTTATATTATATTATTATAATTATTAGCATTGAAAAGAGGAGATAAAAAATAGACCTTCAGAGTTTCTTGCCTGTTCTTCTCGAGAAGGCTCTCCCAATTTCCGAACAGTTGTCGAGTCAATATATAGATTCAATATATAAAAAAAATATATTTTTTCCTTATTCGTACGTACGGACAAGGTGTTTGTTTTTTTAAGCTTTTTTTTTGTTTTGTCTGTTGACTGTGCCTGTAAAGGTCTATGTTGAATAAAGATTATTTTGATTTTGAGTCACTTATCACAAGGCTCATTTCCTACTTGTCGCTCTCCACTAGCGTCGTTCTCATACCACACGATTGATGCGGCCGCCGTCGATCGACAGCATTTGATAGTGTTGCTAATAAGAAATAAATCTGGAAATTAATGAAAAGCTGTTATAGTTTAAAGAAAATCGGATAATACTAGAATTAAATAATTGGGTAGACGACTGGCTGTGCATGGAGGCGTGTTGATCCCCACATCGATGTATGATAATGAATGGTGGCTGTGGCAGAAGAAACATGAAAGTAGGATCAATGCTGTGGAGATGAGAAACTTGAGAAGTATAATTGGAGTGAATCTGAAGGACAAAGTCAGGAACAGTGTGATAAGGGAGCGATGCAGCGTAGTTGAAGATGTAGTGACAAAGATAGAGAAAGGGATGCTTAGATGGCCGGGTCAAGAGTACTCGCAACCGACGAGCATGCATGAAGACGCTCATGAAAGTGGAGGAAGCAAGAGAAGTGTGCCAGGATCGTAGCAAGTGGAGAGAGGTGGTCTATGCCTACCCCATTGGGAACAAGATGTATGTATGTATATATAATAAGAGTACTCTTTTAAGTGAGAAATATTGTAGAACCAATAGTACACCTGCGCCTATTACTTTTGAAGATACATCGCCATGTTTGCGGCGCTGTCGCAGGTCGCTCAAAAACGCTCCATACTAAAAACACTGCAATTGTGACGTCATAACTCAGTAAACTCACCTAATTTGTATGAGCGTATAAACAAATTTTAAAATAACTTTGTTATTTGTACGTTTATAGGTATACTTTCTATATAAAAAAATGTTACATTTAATGTGAGAATGCTAGAAATGTGTTCGTCTCATTAGAATTACATACATAAATAATAATTGCTCATTTTTTATAAATCTATAAACAATATAAATTAATAATTAAACTGAAATTTCTATATTGACATACTTTCATGAGATATAAATTGCTCAAATCAGATAATTATGG
Organism: Scirpophaga incertulas; assembly: GCA_036419045.1. NCBI lineage: Eukaryota > Metazoa > Arthropoda > Insecta > Lepidoptera > Crambidae > Scirpophaga > Scirpophaga incertulas. Next base: position 18,179,398 of record CM071643.1, on the reverse strand, counting down.
TATAAAAACGGCTATAATCAGATGTGGTCGTCTACCCTATTAGTCGAATAGTAATAGCTAATGCTATATTCTGTCTTTATTTTAGTGGCTCCCTCTATGAGAAAAACAAAATGTATTTGACTCGTAATGAATTTATAAATTTATTAGTAATTTGTGAGTGAGAGAGTGTCGCCATCTCCGAGGTTTCGGGTTCGAGTCCCGGTGGAGATAGATGTTTGCGTGATGAATGCGAGCATTTGTACATTGTCATGTTTGTTATAATATATTTTTACCAAATTTATTTATATATGTGAAATATATTTATGTCTATTCGTTACCCTAGATCCTATAATACAAGTCTTACAGGGCTTACTTTAAGCTGGACTAATTGATGTAAGTGAAGGAAAATATGTATTTTTTTTATATAATTGTTTTCAGACGTTAAATCGAGAAGAACAGTATTTTGAATAATTATCTTCCTAATCCAAAATTAATCTATTTTATTATGAGTATATAAGTGTGAACAGTATTACTCGCACAATCAAACAAACCAATTTTTGTCGTTTGTCGAATAAAGGGATGAAAATCTTTATTATTTAAACTAGCTTTCTGCCTGCGCCTTCGCCCGCGTGGATTTCGGGATTGGGTCTATAGAGGATTAAGGGACATAGCTTTTGCCCACGACTACATATGCGCGGCAGTCGGTTTATGGCGCGAAGGTTTTATCGCGCTTCCCGTGGCACTATCCGTTTTTCCAAGATAAAAAATACCGCAAAACCTTGCGCAAGAATCACTCTATCTATTGATGAAAACCGCATGAAAAACTGTGCAGTAGTTTTTGAGCGAAGCCTTTATTGCGCATCCCGTGGGATCTGTCGATTTTTCCGGGATAAAAAGTAGCCTATTATTTAATCCGGACTTTTATCTTTACGTCTGCAAATTTCAAAGCAATCCGTTCAGTAGTTATGGCGTGAAAGCGGAACAAACCAACAAACAAACTCACTTTTCGATTTATAAAGTTAGTAAGGATGTTGAAACATGAAATAATAGAGATCAGAGAGAGAGAAAACACTCATGTGATACTATTATCACACTTGGCTACGCCTCGTGTGATAAACCCACATTCGTGTTGTAATACCTAATTATAACAGTTGCATACAAGACTTTATCGACAATCATGATGTGAATCCTCTATAAAAGATTTCCAATATTCGAGTGAAAAAATGGCGGGAAATAACACAATAAGACGAGAATACGAATAAATTACGAATTAGTCTACAATTTATTGTTCTTTTTGCAAAATTTTTGCGATCTGGTGGTGAAAATGTCATTGCATGAGAATGTTCTTTTTTTGAAATTCATAATATAACGCGTTTAGATGATATAATGATCATAATATCATTGAATGTTTTAATGTTGGCAATAAGCTAATTGTATCATTGTTAATTTACGATTTGATTTGTTTGGCCACAGGTGGCGGGCCGCGGGGGTTGCGACAGCGCTGACGGGGGCAAGGTCACTGTGAAGGGTTTCTTCCGCGCGCTACTGGTCACCCGCCACAACGCGCACCTCTGCCTCACCTACCTCACCAAGGAGAAAAAGCAGAAGAGTACGTATGGTCTGGCGCACTGAGGTATCCGACAAAAATACAAGCATATTTGTTCTCTTGAGGTATCATCACCCGTCACAACCGCACCTCTGCCTCACGTACCTCTCAAAAATACGTGATGTTCGGTAAACTCTTATTCTGACTAATTCGCGCACCGCGAGCTATTCGTAATTATTAGACAGTGCACAAGAAAACCTCGGTCTGTCCGGGTGCATTCCAACATTAAACGCTGTTACATTTATAATCAATAAACATAACTTTTTAACTAAAATTCTATACTTTATCCTCCACCGCAACTTTGCACCTCAAACATTTTGGTCCTTCGAGCCGGATACATTATCTTCGTGTTAATCTACAGTGTGTGAGAAATATCAATATATTATTTTGAATGAATGAAGAAATGAATGACGAATACCAAATATCGAAATATTTTAATCTACCGAATCCCATGGGATCTCATCGGTGGGTCCCTGAAGACATTGGTTCAATAGAATCACTATATAGTCAATAGTATTTCAACCAGAGTATATAGTATTTTCTAGTGTTAGTGTTCTGTTGATATTAATTTATTTGCCACACCAAAAGTAGAATTTTTATGCATGATCAAGCTAATTACTACATCTTTGATGGTAAACGAGAGTAGCAGTTCACATATGAACGTACATAAGAATAGCCGAGGAGCAATTTCTAATTGTTTCGACATAATTAAAAATAAGGAGCATCGATAGCGCTGTGCTCTCGGTACTGGTCGAATGTTCTACATTTATCTGACACTCCTATATACGGTGCAACAAAATATCGTGAGGCAAACTGTGTACACCTGCGAAGAAATTCAAAGATGTATGTAATCAACCAATCCGCAGTGAGCCTAAGACTTAGCTTGAGACTAAGTCTTTTAATCACCTCGACATAGTTAAGGTAGCCTTGTTCTTGGGACGTATATGAGCTGTGATGATGAAGTGAATAATATACTAATTGTCGCTAGTTGCGTTTCGACATGGGGAGATTAAAAGTTAGATTTTAGTAGTTTTCCAATTACAGAGCATAGTGCGACTCAGTGACGCACAATGCGGAATTATATTGAAGCTTGATTGGAACGTGAATTAGTTTTCAAATGCACCAGTAGAGTGCGCTAAGTTCAGTGTTGAAAAAGAAAGTAATCATAGAGTTAGCAATAACCTCATTAATGTATAAATAATGTGTACATAATAATTGGTTGAAAACTTTTTACGGTTATTTTTAGAGATCGGATAATCGGATGCATATTTACCTAAAGTTTGTTTAAGACAAAGTATGGAAACGGCTTTTTATTGTTTTGTTAAATAAAAATCCCGGGATTGCGGAATTGGATAGCCGGATTTTAGTTTTTGACAAAGTATGGAACTGTCTTTTTATTTTATTTCCATAAATAAAAATCCCGGAATTCCGGTACTGCAGAAAATTTTGGTAATGCAAAACTAGTCGGTAATATGAATATGAACCCGGAGTCTCGGTCTTTTGAAAATAAATACCACGTGCTAATTTAGTAATTTTCAAACAATATCACTACGTTAAATTTGCAGTCACGTATTTTCCCGGGATTTTTATTTAACAAAATGAGAAGCGTAAACACGAACAGCTGTGTACTTTAACACCTTTGAAAATGCTATAAAGCGAAACCGGTCAGGACGATAATAATTAAAATTAGTGGAACAGTACAAGAGTTTTATTCAACATGTATAATAAGTTCCACCAAGAGCCAACAATCAACTCAATACAGAATATTTAACAAAATGTATTTTAAAAAGCCGCTTCCATAATTTGTGAGCCAAAAATTAAGTTTAGGTAAATATGCATCCGATTATCCGATCTCTAGTTATTTTAAGCAATTTGGATTTTAATTGTTTTATTAACATTTATTTTGTTTTGAGTATTTTTTTTAAATGAGTTCTAAAAGAATTATATACTTTTTAATTGAATATTTATATATATATTTTTAACACAGGTTGGATTAACTTTGATTATATCCACAAAAAACTACAACGAAATAAAATTATATTATTTAAGACTATTGTAAATAATAGTAATAATATTACTACAGATAATATAAGTACAACATTTTGATCAATGTCAACTCAAAGAAAAAACACTTGCTTATTTTCTGTCACTGAGTTGGTATCCATTGCACGCATCAAGAGAAAACTCTAATTTTGAGTGAAACATTGAACGTTAAGCATTATGCTACATAATGTGCTATAATTGGAAAACTATCTTTATATTCATGTGGAATATGTTTTTTCATTTTCTTTTCCTATCAATGATATAGGGGTTCATCATCATCATCACAAGGATATCCTAATTAGGCCTTAATTGACCACGTCGGTCCAGGTGGTTACCTTCACAACTTTGTGTTTCTTCGCAGTTGTGTGTAGACTGCTATACGATATTATTCGGAGTGGCAGCGTCTGATTAACGTGGCATATTTAAGACAACTACTAAACTATTCTACAGCTATACGAATTGTTTTATCTTATTATCCGTTATATGATGGCAAATATATAAATAAGTCTACGCTGCGGAACTAATTACAGCAAAATTCGAAATCTTTCACTTATATATATACAGTGGAACCTCTATCTATCGTTTTGGAAGGGACCTAGGTATTGAAAATAACCATGAATGCGGGAAAACAATGAATGCGGGAATATAGAAAAAACACATGAATACATATTTATATGTTTAATAGGTACATACATATTCTAAAAAAATACATGTTTTAGGTATATGTATATCAATTTGCTTAAATAAAAATAACATAAACAAAAGAATGAAACACAAATAAAAAAAACACATGAAGTTGGATACAAAAAACATACTTTTATTTAAAATAATCCATCATGGACATTTGTTTTTTGGCTTTTTTACTGCCGTGAGAAATTAAAGTGTTTTCTGTGCTGCTTATCACACTTTTTTCAGCATCTGTAATTTCATGAGCATACAAAAATGTTTTTAATTTTTCAAACATTGTGCACGCTTCCGAAATTTGCAGCGTAATTTAACGGATAAATGCGGTAAAATGATGCATAGGTAAACGATTGATGCGATCTATTTTTTAGTGTTTTGTATGAAATAAATTGGGACCTGCAAGAAATAACGGTACATACGGGGAAAACGATTATTCGAGGAACGATAGATAGAGGTTCCACTGTACCTATATATATATATTGTATGTATAATGTGTGATAATGATTATTTTGGTTAATAATTTGTTTGTTATACTTAATGTGATGCATATTACTAATATGTGGTGATGATGTATATTTGTGTGCTACTTTAATGAGCAAAATGTGCATTGTTCTGTAAACGTAACGTACCGCATTGGTGGCAGTAATGCGGCTCGGCAAGAAGAAGGAGAAGGGCGAGGCGGAGGTGGGGCGCGCCCACGCGGTGGAGGGCGTGGCGCGCCTCATCTGCTCCGCCAAGGGCTCGCACGGCGCGCCGCTCAAAGGTACCTCCCCGCGCTCCCCGACCTCCCCGCGCTCCCCGACCTCCCCGCGCTGTCCGACCTCCCCGCGCTCCCCGACCTCCCCGCGCTGTCCGACCTCCCCGCGCTCCCCGCCTCTGCTTGCACTGTTCCGCTTAAACTCTCTGTTCAAATCTTTCGCAATTTTACTTGTTTGTGGTGCATATGTCGCAGTCAACTGGTTAAAACAGCCGTTCAATCAAACAGCCAGACCCTTTGACTGAACAACGTCATTCAATCACAGTGCTTTATGTCGTTTAGCTGACTTGTTGATTGCAACGTTCAACATTACAGCTAGATGATTCTTAGCCAACTGGTTAAATGGCAAATTAACTAAGGAGACCAATATTTTAGTACTTTCATTTGAGAGAATAGGAAGACTTTTTGTAATTGCTTGCAAAAAATTATTATTGCAATCAAAAAATTTGAAACTTGAAAATTTACGAAACAAGAATCATATCGTAATCCCGTAATTTCTCCTCGAATATTTGTTTAAATTTTGATTCACTCGTATCACTCGTAGGTGACCTCATAATTTCTGTGTCTTTAAAAACATATGTATATTTACTACTTACTTTCCGAAAAATATCTTGAATCAATCACAAACCACGGCTAGTTGACGCCATATTGAAAACAAAACGCACCTAGCGCTGCGGTGGCGAGCGCTAAACTAATTAAGTTAGACGGCGCTGAACTAATTAAATCAGCTGTAGTGTAGAACGTTTTGAGCGACTCAAATATTCAATTGAAGACATGAGTTGATGAAGGTGATATGTCACTGATTCATAATTTATCAGGAACAAGTTTTAAAGTTCTCATTATTACTGTGTGGATATTTGATTATATGAGTTACTATTAGTTAGTAATACTGGACTGTATATTAAATAATCTAGTGTATTTTTATGTAGTCGATAAAAAACTAATACAAAGTTAAAAATAATAACATTTATTCGTTATATGAACGAGTCTATGGTTAAGTGCCCTTAACACCTTTATACATTTTTGTTACTACCGACCACCTGCACATAACACTTTCATACACTGGTTATCTTCATTTTTAGACATATTTCAACAATGTTTGAAAGAACAAAATGTGTGTACGGACATAACACCTTCATATACGCAATAACGTGAAAAAATAATAAAATGTTACATATCACCTTCATCCACTCATGTCTTCAATTAATAAGCTAGACCAACACATGAATTTTGTTATTCCATTGTGTTTGACATGATATGTAATTTTTTTATATATTTTATAGTAAGTGTTCCTATTTCTTAACTATTCTTCGACTATTCTTGACTTTCAAGAGGTAAAATTTAGTCGGCTTTAGCAAGTAAATAAATACTTAAGATATACTGACAAGTCTACAATTTATTTTCTCATAGGAATGAAATGTTTTACCATGTTACAAATTATCTTATCTTTTGCCTAATATCCAACTATCCCCTTACTTATATTATTCAGAAGCAGTTCAGTCATTATTATCGATTTTTTTTCCAATAGGAAATAAATATTTTCCCTTAATATCATTAACATAACATTCCAAAATCTAAACTTATCCTCTTGACGAATTTCATCAAAATCTGATTCGGAATAGTGGAGAACTCGGAAAATAAACCTGTTTATGATATCTGGGGGCGTACTCTTAAAAACGATATTCGTTATATCGTGGACTTCGTCGTGTCGTATCCTCGTCATCATTGTCATTTGAGGCTTTCTTATGTCAAAATTAATATCGTTCGTTCGATCGTCCGTTGAAATGTTTTAAATGATAGTAACTAAGAGTAGGATACGACACGATATTATCGAACATAGTTTTTAAGAGTACACCTCCAGTAAATGTAGGTCTAACAAAAAAAAAATCCAACACACAGGCTTCAAAAAACTAGAGGTTCGTTCTTAGGGAAATGTGTAACTTATTATAACACACTTTTAGAAAATATTACTGCTTTACCGTTTCATGAATTTAAAGCACATATTAAAAATATTCTAATGAAAAAAGGGTATTACAATGATAAAAATGCTTGGATGTAATTTTTACGATATTTAATTTCCTTAATAATTAAACATGCTTGGATGTAAATTTTGCGATATATAATTTTAATGATTCTATAACAAATGATATTTTTGTTTTGTACCGGACATATACATATCAGATTTGTTTAATGCGATATGACTTTTGTGACGGAAATATATATATTTGTTGTTTTAACTTGTATCAAAGGTTGGGTTCAGACTGTGTATCTGAAGCTGGCTTCCAACTGACGACTGTAATGATACAGGGAGAAAAAAAATTGCCCTTGCTGGTTCTTTCCAGTACAAGGTAACCCGCCGTAGACTTGTGAACCAATGGCGTAACATCTTTGACATTCAAAAGTGATTGTAAAATCCTATTTGAAGAATAAATTTTGACGTGAAACGTCTTTAAAATCGCGCCGGAACATACGGGTACCAGGTTTAAAAGTGGACCGTAACGAAAAGGTCTATATCATCGTACCTTAATAATTAAAAAACTATTAGTCTTAGAAACAAAAATGTTGTGCGAATATTTCACTTATATAGTCAGCTCGATGTTGTGATATTGAGTTTTTTATTAAAATACTTAAAACACCGTCAATCTTGTTTTTATTTCAATTTTTTACTTTAAAAGCGATTCCCTAACATAGACGTTTCACGTTATAAACAAACGGCCGTGTGCCCCGGTACAGGCCCACCCGATTTTTTGATTTTGATATAGTGTGTTGTTCGTGTTTGTGTCCAGTGTACATCGACGGCACCGAATGGAACGGCGTGAAGTTCTTCCAAGTGTCGACGCAGTGGCAGACGCACGTGAAGACGTTCCCGGTGGCCACGTGCGGCGCGCCGCTGGCGCCGGCCGAGACGTAGCTCCGCCACGTTGCCCGCGCTCGGCAGCGCTCGGCTTCTTCCGCCACTGCTCGGGTGCGCTCGGCTTCTTTCGCCACTGCTCGGGTACGCTCGGCTCGCCGCCGGCACTCGCGCCCGCTCGGCCGTCGTCGACTCGGCTCGACATCGACACTAGAGTTGCGACTCTACGGAACGCTCCGAACGCGTGCGTCCCATTACAATTATATTCGTTATGTAATCAACAATCATTATTAATTATGTTATTAGTACGCTATCGAGCTGCCATGATTTTTAGCGCGTAGTCATTGGCTTCCGTTATGTATATTGAACTGTCGGCGAACAGCCGACGATATCGGAACTGAAGTGAATCGTTAAGCAAAAAGTGGAGCACCGTTCAACCTGCATAATGGAGGCGCCACCCCGTTAACTATTCATCATAGTCATTCATCGTAGTTTTAACGTATTTAGTCGATAAATACTTATCATTCGTGTATTCACTCGTATTGAAAAGTAATGGTTCGTGACATTTCCAATATGTAAGTTAGTTTTTTAATGTATTCGCGTAGAGGAAACCAAATTTTTGGGAGTATTTTGTCGGCACATATCAGTATAGGTTCGTGCTGGGTGTTGGGCGCGATTTTATTTAATCTGTGATTCGTGATTGCAGTTTTTTTAAAGATCGAGGACTCCGATGTCCTCTTGCAGTCAACTTTTTGTATTTTTTTATACGCGCTGCTGTTATGAATTCAGCGATTTGTTTAAGCTGTGTCTATAATAAGATGCAGTATAGAGTAGGTTAGTTACTGCGGTAAGTTAATATATCCAACATGTATCTTCCTGTAAAGTGCGTGCGTACATGCGTAGGCATACAAACATGCGTATGCATACAAACATGCGTATGCATACAAACATACGTATGCATACAAACATGCGTATGCATACAAACATGCGTATGCATACAAAACATGCGTATGCATACAACCATACGTATGCATACAAACATGCGTATGCATACAAACATGCGTATGCATACAAACATGCGTATGCATACAAACATGCGTATGCATACAAACATACGTATGCATACAAACATGCGTATGCATACAAACATGCGTATGCATACAAACATGCGTATGCATACAAACATGCGTATGCATACAAACATACGTATGCATACAAACATGCGTATGCATACAAACATGCGTATGCATACAAACATGCGTATGCATACAAACATGCGTATGCATACAAACATGCGTATGCATACAAACATGCGTATGCATACAAACATGCGTATGCATACAAACATACGTATGCATACAAACATGCGTATGCATATGATCTTCCTCTTTAAAATTCATATTATATTCCGAGCCATTAGACGCTTCTATTCGGATGTTTTTAATATATAAACAGACACGAATTCAGAACACAGGTAATTCTCCGCGTAGCCCTATTTACGAAGCTATTATATCTTGCTTTATCGTGTACTCATATGACATATAATAATCGATTAGAAAGTAGTTTTTATTGTGAATATTGATAATACAAGTATATAGCGGAACTTTGTCTTAAGCCTTATTATATCTGTATATTATAATTTATATATAATAGATGTTTATTACAATACATATCCGATAACATGTTATACGCGAATCATTCTTAATATCAATATATATGTCTTTATAAAGTTAATGTACTAATGCATAAGAACTTTAATAAAATATATTATGTAGCGGTAATGGTCAGTGGTCCTCATGAAGTCATGAATTTTCAGTATTTTGAAGTCATCACCACAAACGCGCAAAAATCATAATACTAACATTGAAATATTTTAAATGTTAGTATTATGATTTTCTGTTATTGTAGACATCAATTATTTATTTATTTATTTTTCGGAGTATGCTTTGGCCACACTAATGCGGTAAGGCGGAATATTCGTGTTGCCGCGGGACCCTCTACAATTTATATCGCACATACTCTGTGATTTGAGATCCTTACATGACATCACACGTTTTGCTAATTTTATTATTAAACCGCATTTCCGAAATTAGCTAATTTACAATTCTATATTTCGTTCTCAATATGAAATAGTCTATATTTCATGTCTGAAAATGATATTTTAAAACGTGACATCACGAAATTTAAGATATCTATACCTATTGCGAAAGTAATTCCTCGCAATTGCACTGATACAATACAGTATAAAGTTAATACCTATTTTGTCGTTCGTAACAATTAACTTCGTTCGGCCCCCTGCCACCCCCTTAATAAAACCTACAAACAAAAACGATTCGATTCGATTTAGCCAAATCAAAGATTTTGGCCTGGCCAAGGCTAGTATATTTTCCTTTAAGTAAATGTCAAATTTATATTTCCATAACCAAAACGATTTGTAATATTTTTTCAAGTTAAAGTTGAAATGTAACTAATTTACATTGGCGTGTGTGAATAAACTTTACAATAATAGTTTACTATCACGTGGTATTTCATCACCTAAGAAGTGAAGTTGGGTTATAATAAACGTCGTTATAACGATGACGTAGTATTATATTATGAATCTCATTTGTATTCTGAATTCGTGTCTACATCAAAAGTGGGTGGGCAAATATACAGAGTGACGACAGACCACTTCAACATTAGATTTTTCACGTAACGATACTAAACGAAAGCACATTTATAGATTATAAATAACGTTTAGAAACCAAATACCAATAGATCAGATTTATATATTTATAAATTGAATGTGAATGTCAAATAAATAGTAAATTGTTTGCCAAGGGAACAAACAATTATGAAATGAGTGGTTGTATGAATTCAGAGAGGAGCGATGAATTTTACTGTAGAATATTTTTTTATTATCTACAATGTTGCTTGTTGATTTGTGGACACAATGTCAGCGATCGATAGCTCTTCAGTGGAATTTAACCCTTTTAGTGCCGACAATAGATTGACTGATAAAAATGACAAAATTGACACATGCACAAAATGTTTTGATGACACACGAGCAAAATATGCATCTTTTACTGTTTGAATAGCTTAAGAATGTCAAAAATGGAATTTTTAACTTCTACTTTTGCTCTTACTTCAGAGATAACGTGTAACGTGATAACGTAACGAGAAAAATTTTGCGAATTTATGAGTTTGACGTTTACTTTGTGCGCGATTGAATAGTTCTCACTGCTTGTCAGGAGTTTATATTTAAGATCACATGAAGATAAATAATAATATACATATAGACTGTTCGAGGCATTCGGTTGTGGGAGTGAAAATGCAAAAAAAAATCTTAACCTTTCTAGCTGGAGACGTATTTTTGAATCATTAGACGTGAATTTGGAATTCGAATACGAATACAAATCGTGCGCGAAATTATTTTCTACTGCTTACAATTTTTTAGTTTTTTGATTCACTCGAATTCAGTGTTGTCATTAAAAACAAATTCTTAATTAAATTCCGTTTCACGCAGAAAAATTTAAAATTAAAAACAAAACAATAAAACCAAAAACCCGGCGATGACCCACACGTGAAATGGATCACTGTCAAGGTCACGCCAGCGTTGGATATTCTACTAGTAGAAATAAAAAACGAGTGGGTTGAACCACTCGTTGCACAACGCACGAAATGAAAATTCAGAAATAGTGAATTCGGTAATTCGTATACGAATCTCACGATTTCGAATGCGAATTGGTTTTCTATTGTTTCAAAAATTCGTCTCCTGAACGTTTTACCGATTTCGACAATGCTAAAAAATGTCAAACATGTTATTCGATTGCGACTAATATTCACATTCTAGATTTAAATTGCGTTTAATCCCCTTATTTCTCCAATTTCCAATTTAAGCGATATAACTAAATATGAATTTGTTTCTTTATATAATAGATATAATTAAACGCTATTCATTATATCTGGACAAGTAGTAGTTTATCATTAATAAAACATTGCACTTTCATGAATTGTGTCATGAAAGCAGTCTTGCAAGGGTTCGAACCTGGCGAAATCCAAATAGAAAACGCCACCAAGCAAAAAAAAAGATGTGAAATATGCCAATATATATAATAATCATTATATTATCATGTGAACGTTATGTTATAACTAGAGATCGGATAATCGGATGCATATTTACCTAAAGTTAGTTTAAGACAAAGTATGGAAACAGCTTTTTATTGTTTTGTTAAATAAAAATCCCGGGATTGCGGAATTGGATAGCCGGATGTTTATTTATTTACCTAATTTAGTTTTTGACAAAGTATGGAACTGTCTTTTTATTTTATTTCCATAAATAAAAATCCCGGAATTCCGGTACTGTAGAACATTTTGGTAATGCAAAACTAGTCGGTAATATGAGCTTAAACACGACGTTACATCTGAAAATAAATATCACGTGCTAATTTAGTAATTTTCAAACAATATCACTACGTTTTATTTGCAGTCCCGTATTTTCCCGGGATTTTTATTTAACAAAATGTATTTTAAAAAGCCGCTTCCATAATTTGTGAGCCAAAAAGTAACTTTAGGTAAATATGCATCCGATTATCCGATCTCTAGTTATAACTAGAAACGAGATTTTTCCGTAAGAAATACAATGTGTCTTTTGATCTTCCATCAACTCTGTATGTTTGCCAAAACCCGAGTAGCATGCCGGCGACTTTAAACTCTCAAACACTGTTAACCGTTGGTGTAAATGTGTAATGTAATGTGTGGTATTCTATACTCGTGTGGTGCGGATGGTATACGTTTAACTGTTGAGAGTATGTGGAATACGTGCATAGCGTGATGTATGCATGTGACTAAATTATATAAGTATATATATAATAAAGTAATAATCGTCTTTGTTACAATTGTTTATTTCTTTAATTTAATAAACTATAGTAATGTTTTCGTAACTATCGCTAAGTCTTTTCCAACATATAGGGGTCGTTCAAGTATTACGTAACACAATTTGGGGGGAGGGAGGGTCCCGTTAAACGTTACGATGCGTTACAGGGGCGGGAGGGGGGTCTGTCTTACAACACGTTACGTAACATTGTTATTTTTTTTTTTAATTTGAAAAATTGGGATATAAAAATCCCAAATTGGCAACCCTTTTCGTTTACGTTTTACGGGCAATCCCTCGATTGTATTAGTCTGGTCGTCATTTTTAATTTGTTCCCGCAAGTTGGCAATTTTTTTCGTTTATATTTCACGGGGTCTCCCTAGATTGTATTGTACGTCATTTAATGTTGTTTTCGTTCTCAGTATTCGTTAGTGTTTAGTACCAAGGATAAAAATTATAACATGACTTTAGGGTAAAAATGATTACTTGAGTGGCTGGAGTCTGGCTAACAAAAGCTGAACCCAGTGTTTTTTGTAGCGGCAACACTCATAAAAGTCAACAATTTACAGAAAACGTTACGGTGCGTTACAAAGGGGGAGGGGGGTTACGTAATACTTGAACGCTCCCATACAATGATTGATTTTCGTGACAGATGATATTTTTGATCTTTACAATTTAAATTACTATGCAATTCAAGGGCGTACAATAAAACAAAATATAATCGGTGAAATTAATAGAATACAGACTATATTTTATTTTTAATTTTATTTTTGTTTCTGTTTGAATATTACATTCCTAATTGATAACACTAGATTGATTCATAATTTTATATATTATTTCAATCATAGAATTTTAATATAATACACAAATAATAACTGCATACATACGTACTACGAAACAAATGGTCCTACGTTGCAAATATCAAACTATTCGGTAATTTTTTTGTTCGTATTGAAAGTTTATATAATAAATGATTAGGTCCTACGACGGAGTCAGCTATTTAATTATATATTAAATATTTTTTTAATATATCACTGTATGCTTGTTTTATTAATATATAATTACTTTATATTGCAGTTAGTTTTAAAGAGCATGTGTGCAACGTGAAAATGACATCTGTCGCCAGAATCATCTCGTGTTAAAAAAACCTACCTAATAAAACTGTATTTGACAATGGGATGATAATTTTGACAGCTGTCATCTGCAGGTTTAATATGTCAATAAAACCATGAAATATAAGGGTGAAAGATGTCAAAATTATGACTCTAAATTGTACAATTATAATTTCACCAGTACTTGGCAAATACAAGTTTGATGAAATCAGTTACAATATAATCAGTCAAATTACAAGTCAAATAACTAGCAATTAAACAGTAACACGATTGTGACCTTACTGTCAATATGACATTCACAATCACCTTATTTCTTTGTAGCAAATATGGTGTAAAAATACTTTGAAGTGGTATCGTAAGTCTCATTTGAGAGCGAGTCACATGACACGAGTGACAAAATTGGCAACTGCAAATGTCAAGCATGCGGTTCAAAACTTGCTATCAAGGGTCCGTGTGCAACGTTTACATACAGAAGTTGATCCATATCTGTTAATATGTGCATTTATAAAGGATTTGCTGACAGCCAATTAAAAAAATAAAATTGTTGTTTATTAGATTACAGATCAATGATTTTTAGTCCGTAACGTATACAAGTTGAATTTATAATAATTATGAAATATATGTAGTATACATAAGTAAATCTATGAAATATTATAATCATTATTTTTAATATATGATTGAGAAATGGTTTGCAAACGTTTTGCCATCTATTAACTGGCGTGCAAAACTATACTCTGTCCATTATATTATTTTCTTTTTGACAGTTTAAGATATTTTGAAATCAGTGATGAACTCGCAAGTTACCGATTCGATTAAAACAGAATATCGATTTTATTTAAGAAGAACTTTTAATCGATTTAATGCAGCGATATTATTTTTATTATAAATATTAAATTCGTTTATCTGGTTTTTTTCAAATACATGAAATAAATTAATAATGTCTGATTGGGATCGAGATGTTGCAATTGATAACATGATGGCACAAGAATTGGTTATTTATGTAACAGAGGACTCAACTGACGAGTCTAGTGTAATTTACGAAGAAGAATCTGATGAATCTATGTATTAAATAATGTAAATAAATTTACTTGTTTAATTTTTGTATTATATATTTGGCGAATTACCCAATTGGGGTAATTCGCCAAATATATAAAATTTTGCCTAATTTCCTTGGCATGTGTAAAACTTTATTTTTTCGTATATTTCTGATCCATTTAAGAAAGTTTTCCTTTTGCTCTCTTAAATGGATCAGAAATATATGAAAAAATAAAGTTTTACACATGCCAAGTAAATTAGGCAAAATTTTATATTTTTGGCGAATTACCAATTACCTAGCTAGTTTGTTAAAAAAATGGTATGTATGTGATTTTCTAAGTATTCTTGATCATAATTCTTGATTTAAACTTGACGTAGATATTATTAACTACATATGCGTTTTAATATTAAAATTCACATACCTATAAATAATGTAAGGTAGCTGTCGAGAAGGAAATAAATAAATTTACAAATATTTGATTTGAAGACAATTTATCGATTTATCTGATTTCAAGAACTGCTTATTGTCTGTGGTAGTTTGTTATGCACAGAGCACTTCACTATGTGGGCGTTACCCGTCTAGAAAGTATATTATTACTGTAGTACTATAATTTGAAAATAGAAACAATATTTCATACGCGCGATCTGTCAAAAAGAAAATAACATAATGGACAGAGTATAGTTGATTTGTCACTAACAAAATTCTGCAACAAAATTCTGACGTAATTTACTAGTGTTAATAAGCCAAACAGAAAATAGATAGTGCACTGTCACTTAACAAAACTGAAAATTACGTAGCAAATGTATACCATTGTGACTATGAACGCTGATAGTAAATTTTGGACCGCATCCGTGGCAATAACGTAAATTTTGTCATGCAGATGAAAATAATACAATTCAGGCAGTAACGTCGCATTTGATAGAGTAGTAAAATATGATTTTTAATTTTATGAACCAAACTGTTAAACATTGTACGCAACTGTTATTTTGGTCCATCTAAATAAAAATCGTTCTATAGTGAAAAATTTTCTCTACAGCGTATTTTAAATTTATGTTCTTTAATTCTACCGATGTCTTCTAAATATTCAGTAACTCACATAGAAATTGTGCCAAAGCGTAGGTTTAGTGAAGCTTTGGGCAGGCTTATTATTTGACTCACTTCATTCTAATATATCAAATTCCTTATATTGTTTTTAGTAAAATGTCTGACAATTCAGTATGCGCTGAAAGTGCTTAAAGATGCTAAGCAATCTGTTTATCTACACAGTTCTTCGCAATAAATGTGACCATAATTATTTAACCATAAAGTTTATTTATCAAAAGCACTGATATACCTACGTTAATAATATATAATTCTGAATGACCAGGAAAGGAATTACTCCTTTAGATTTGATTATATTTTTTCCTCTGGAAATAAGAGGCTGAGAATGCAAATGGATACCACCTCAAACGAGTGTCACGATGGAGGTGGCTCGATCGGAAAGGCCTACCTACTAAACTCAACCTGAGTCTTGGTCATAAGGACCCTATGGCTTGCATGGAAGGGTTAATTTGGCCATAAACTGTCAATGCCATTTAAAGTTATATGAACTGGTTCTAAAGATTAATTATCAGTATTAAACTGTATGTACAGTAACTATAAATAGATGTGAATGGTGCGGAAAAAGTAAATTATTTTTTCTGATATTCAATAACATACTGTTATTATTACTAATTCACTCCATTAGTCATTATTAAACACTTCATTATTGTGCCCATCTAAAGCTTCCAACATATTATAATTGTAAAGGATTTTTAATATTTTTATGATTTTAAACTTACAACCATGTCTCTTGCACCTGTCGTTTTTATTAAACAACAAATAACTATAATTGATTAAGATGAAAATGACGTTGCAACGTATTGCGAAAAATATACCAAACAAATTATATTATAACATAAATGTTTATTTATTATACCTAACAATAATAAAAATCGGCATTAACCACTAAAACCACTTTTTTATGTGTGTTATTGAATTTAAACAATTGTATATTAAATGTAATACACCTGGTAATATATGAACTTTGATTATACATAAGTCGAGCATATTTTCACTATCTCTTGTAAAATGAAATCAAACGCACATACAGTTTTTTCATACATTTGCCCATCGAGAACAGCCGTTATTTCAATGTGATTTATGATTGGTCCAATAGTCAATAATTATTTGATGAATGATCTTATCTGTATAAAAACGGGTGCTGGAGACTCATCTTGTAAAAATATTAATTTTAAATATATCTGGGTGCATTATGTTGACTACACCACTCACACTTCCCTGTAGTCTGCTCACCACAAATGTGTATTATTATATATACTTTGTCAATAAAACAATATATATGTATGTAGCAGTTTCTGAATCAAAGAATACGTTTTCATGTTTGATCTATGTATCTATATTATTAGTAGTATTCTCATAGCCTGACTATACTATGTGTTATCTGTTAAAATTTATGATCCTAAGATAGACTCATGTCTTGTTTCTCTTTGTCTGTAAATACGCTATATTTTAAAATAATTAAATGCATAAGATACATTGGTTTTTTGCTATATACTTAACCCTTATTCTACACTGGATTGCCAAAAAAGGTGAACCATAGCGTAATTGTCATATAAAAACACATTCAATTCAAATTTATATTATTAACTATACTATTAATGAAATAGAAAAAAGTTGGTGTTCATGTTCCATATAAACTAATATGGAATTGAACTGAATTTCGAAGTTGAATGTTCAAGGATATAAACAAATATTTTTATGGAAGATGAACATTTTTTTATGCATTTACATAAAAATCTTTAAAAAAAGTGTGAGCATATTTATGTAAAATTACGCTGTAGTTCTGTTTTCTGCATTCTAGTGTATATAGGTCTTCCTATATAATGCTACTCGTACAGTAATATCACAATTTTTACATATATTGATATAAAATATCTTTTGTTGGCTAGAAGAAACTTAGCTTACTGATGATCAATGTATTACTCTTTATTATAAAAAATAATATTTAAGATACATACTAAAATAATTAATCTTTGCAAAGTTTTATTTAAAAATATTTATATTATTATCAAAACATTTGTTAAGAGTATGTTTGAATTACATAATTGAATTTTGTGCTAAACTTTAATACATCATCACAAATATTGTGAAAAATACTTGTAACAAATGTTTTTGGAATCATTATATTGATCTCAATTACTATAGCATCAATTATATGATGTAATGCTGTGTTATATTAAACATGAAGAGATTTATGTTAAAAAAAAAACTCTGTATGAAACTATATTTTCAACTGTGCAACAGAACATCACAATAAAGACTTGTCTCCTTGATTACAAGCCAAATTTTAATTTTAGAACTATATAATTATTGCGTTGAATTAATTAGTACAAATGTTATATAAGTTAATTATTTTTTGTATAAATATCGCCAATTTGAAATAAACTATTACTTTGTGCAATTGGTTAAAATTTATGCTCTATTTAAACAAGACATATTTCAATCAAATCTAAATGGTATAAATTTAACATTTTATCAATTATTATGAGTAAAGTGAAGAGATATGTTATATTATCATAAGTTGCAAGTATGATTTGTATTTATTGTACAAATAAAATTTTGCAATTAAATAGTTGTTTTAATTTTTTGCAATTTGGAACACTGCATGAGCAGGTTTAGTATAATATTTTTAAACGGATGGCTTCACCACACAATATTGTTTAGTTTCTACATCCGCGCCTGTGGTTTGCCATGTTCACCAGTTCATGTAAGGTTGAAGAAACTATTAATGTGAACATGACAATATGATACGGTATGCACAGCAATCGAGTGGTCAGCTATTGCGATCGAGTGGCCACTTGCAATTGCCAAATGGGATAAATATTTTGTAACTAGAAATATATCCTGCTTTACTGTATGTTACATGTGAGATTATATGCTTGAAACTACATCTACCACAGATGATATCCTAGTGTCGGGCTACCTTAAAAAAACAACACTCTGTGTATATATAAATATATTTAATACCAATTTCTCTATACTTAAAATATGTATATAGATTAAATATATAACAACATTATCATTAACAGTCAACGATTATATTAACATAAAACTATCAAAATCCTTCCAATATCAAAAATTGATTTCTCAGCCCATTCTCACCTCCAATATCTCCTTCTGGTATAACATATGTGAGCCCTTCAGCAAGTTTCTTTGGTGAAAATTCCCATAAATTACTGTTACTCTCACTCAAATCTTTTAAAGTCCATGCAGCCAGATATTTAGACTTGCCATGTTTGCAAAGTACATAGATGTTGTTGGAAGATTCATGTGAATTGCTGGGATCATCTACAATTAGAATTCCACAGACTATAGCCCAGTGAGCAGTGTGTCCTTTTTTCAAGCAGGGTGAGTGATTAAAGTCAGCATCATAACTGAATTGTATGTTAAGGTAACTACTAACTTTTCTATTACAACCTGTACTGCCCTGAACAGAACAATAGTATCAGCTCTGTCCTTATATTGGAATTTCAAAGACAGGGCCCTAAAAGTTAATGGTCCTTTACTGGACACTATATATATCGCACTAATAATACAATAGTGAATCAACTCAAAACGTCGTACTTGACATAATACTATAAACACACGCAAAATTTGATTCCTCACACGTGATCAAGACCGTCGTTCGATTAGTGCAAAAACAGAATAAGGATAAATTAAAAAACTTATGTGACAGTTATTCAATTTGCAACTATTACATGAAATGAGTAATAAGTTTTTTGTTGATTCTGAAAAGTGTTCGATTTTGAGTTGATACACTATTGTATTATTAGTGCGATATATATATATATATACTTTATTGCCATAATTTGTTACAAAAAAAAAAGTAAAAAATGTGGTTCACAAAGGTGGACTTATAGAGATATAGATGGAGATTTCTTCCAGCCAACCTGTGAGTGTCTACGGAATGCTACTTATAATGAGTAACGTCAAAGCAACCAAAACTGTTAAAGAAAATTATTTATAAGACAAACATATATATACCATGAATATACATACAATACAATAAATAAATAAATATATATACATATATATATACATACACATATATATATATACATGTAATGCTATAAATAAATATATACATAAGATGATGATGACAATGTGGCATTTATGAAGAGTTGCCAACTAGCGCCTGAAAATGTTGCTTCAGGCTATGTTTAAATGCATGAACGGACTGGATCTGTTGAACTACAGAAGGCAGATGGTTCCACATTTGGGCAGCACGAAAGCTAAATGAGTTGAGCAGGAAGTTTGTGTTGCACTTAGGCAATTCAAGTGTGTCCGAATAGCATGGGCATAGAGAACGTGAGGAGGGAGGCAGCATATGAAATGAAAACTATCCCCTTAATAAAACACCTATTAATAATAGGTGTGACAGGCTCTTTATACAGAAGATGCAAAGAGGCAGAAGAAACATCATGAAACCTTATTGGACCTGAAATGGTTGGTAACAGGGAAGGTATCCTAGCATATGCCAGCCAACATAAGGCTAAGTCTGGAAAAAGTCAAACTAACAACTTGTACTTTGCTTGCAACTAATGTATTATTATATATCATTTTTCCATAATATTGGAAAGCTTTTTATAATTTCAACTTTAGGAGATTGTGTATATATGTGTACAAACCAAACACTTTTTTGCTATGGATATTTAATCTACCTACTCTCTTTAGATTATTTGCATCTTCCAAAGGTTAAAAATTAGTGATTTTCACACTCTGAGCTCTCAGCTGCATGGTTATAATTTTTTTAGTTAAGTTCTTCCTAATCAAGGTCAGGCAAAGGGCAAACATTATTAATACCGAATGTCAAATTTAAAATTATCTTCTAGTTTTCTATATAAAAATAAACACAACATAAAAATCACTATATATCTCCTTAGCTAAATCTTAAAAGAGTCCCATATACTGTTATTTAATAAAATAAATAATATTTAGCAAATTCTTGGTTTTTACATAAAAGGAGCTACTGAATGGGTACTATGGAGTGTACTATCCATTTGTCAGTGTTTTTACTCTAGATATTCTGAACAGCCTGGTTGCTATCAGAATGCAAGTGTATTCAAACATTGTATGAATCTAAAGATTAGATTGCTAATTTCCGAGTTTAAAAATAAGATAAACTGTTAAATTAAAAGCAGAATATCATTGATTAGATTTTTTTGTTACAAATTTTATCATTGTTTATCTAACAAAAAAGACAGTTATTTTTGTGGAATTGATACATTTATGAAAAGATATTAAACTAATAGCATAATTGATGAAATGGGGGTAAGTATCTTATAAATACCCACAATTCAGAAATTTATTAGGTCTTAATTTAATAGGGAAAGAGCCTATTGCAACTGTCTAGGCATTTTACATGCATACAATTGATTAAAACTTCCATAGGCTCTTACGACATCCATGAAAATATGTATATATTCCAGCCAACCTACTGGTGATTGAGCCTGGTGTCTAATATGAAAATAACTAGTGTCAGAGAAGACTTGTTATCCAAACTGTCACTATTACACATTAGTAGTCGCCCATGGTGACATCTACATGCTTCAGTTACTAACAAAAACAAAAGTTAAATAACCAGCTATTGTCTTACAAGGGAGAATTGGTCTTTAAAAGTGAAAAACATTGCTTCCTGCCACTATTAAGCTACTGTTTAAACTCAAATAATTATAAAAAGGATACGGGACTAACAATATAGCACCATTCAATAATTTTTCAATTACATCACTATTGTTTAAACCATCAATTCCAAGACTACATTGAATTTTATTAAATTTAGCTAACCCAAATACTTTTGCAGCAAGCATACTCATATGTTTGCAGCTCAACATTTCTCCATTATTAGTATATCCTTCTTCTTTTGATATTTTCATAATGTCATCAGCTGTCACTTCCCCGTTCACTAGCATAGATAGAGCTGCTAAGCCACAAGTAGGGCCAACTTGTGAAATTGATTCAAATCTCATATATTTGTACTGGAATGGTGGTTTTTTTAAGCAGAAGCTATATGTGTTACACATTTCCCAAAGTTCTGGATAATCACAAGCCCATTTACATAAATCAATACACTTACAATAGTTTAAAAAAGCAATCAGATCGGGACAGGGGAATACATTTGACTGATTTACTGGCGTAATCTCCGGTGTAGGAAGTGGAGGTGGCACAGGTGGTATTGTAGACATTGCTAATCAGTTACCTGCAATTAACATTTTCTAATGTAAACCAAATTACAGCATTGAATACTAATATTAATAAAACACAAATAAAATAACTATAATCCGAATAAAATAAAAATTGATAACAATTTAAAATTAGGGTGCGATTCTGACATTACATTCTTTAAATCTAAACTAAAATTACAAAATTTTTATTTAGCTTTAGAGATTCGGTACCTATTATATTGAAATTGTGCACCACTACCAAAGAATATATTTACTCTAGCGAGACCACTACTTTATAATAAATGAAGAACACCACAGACTACAGATGAGTACACAGATTGATTTTTTTTTTTTTTTTTTTTTTTTTTTCCTCAGGAGAGGAGGCTGAGAATCCATCATGGATACCAACGCAACAGGCAAGCAGGGATGCGTTGATTATGTCGGACTCCTGGTACTGTCGAGACGGCTCGACTACACAGACCTACCGACTAAACTCAGCCTAGCCTTTGGTCCTATTGACCCTACTGGCTTATTGACGAGAGAGGACCGCACCTCAGGAGAGGCACGGTTAGCGCTACCCCATGGTGGGGTATATGCGCTAGAAGAAGGCACGGATCTCCAGAGTGGGACCGGCCCGTATTGACAAGGACCTATTCAGGCTAAGCAGAAGGCTGCCGTTTAGGGGTTGACAAAGGGGAGCGACGGCTCAGACGCCGCCGCTTGCAGGTCTAGAAGTTCCTGCGTGAGTTGGTTGGGAGTGTCGCTAAGGACATGTCGCGGTCTACGAATCCTCTGCCGGTATTGATTAGTGTTGCCTTGTGACAGGCTCACAGTTGGTGGTATTGACGGGTGGCACAGTTGGTGGTATTGACGGGTACAGATTGATGAGTATACATATTCTTTTATAGAGATGGGAAGCAGACCTTGAAACGGTAGTTTCATAATGAAAATAAAAAAAAAATTTTTTTCATGAATCTGGAAACACGCGAATTATCTGTCGACATTCTAATATCGGCTTAGCGATATTATTTATATAATCGATAAATACGTAGCACAGTCCTGCCCAAATTAAAGTTTATTATTTTTGATTGTTTTTAAAGTGTGGTCGTATTTATATTTGAATGTATCTGAACACATCTTACACACGTCCACTCACTGAAGAAGAATCGAAAACATCCCAAACTAACGATAGTCTTTTGGGACCCGGCATTTTTCAAAAACAAATATCGCACAACACGCATTTAGAGTTACCCTCAAATGTTTGTTTGTTATGAACATATGAATATAGTGACTATATTCATTTCATTCTTTCATAACAGACTATATTAAAGTCGCAAATGATCGGCAAACTTCGCTCCATGTCGGTTCTATTCGGTTTTCGAACTCGAGTTAGAGAGAATTCAACTCGAGTGGATTCGAGTTACGCCCAACTCGAATTAGCTACTCGAGTTGACCATCACTAACACTGTTAACCCTTTATGTCATAAATAATTCTTTCTTCTCTCACGGTGCAAATGTGCGGTACATTTGCCTTATCACATTATTTCACAATTTATACTTTATCTTCATTACAGCCATTTCTCTTAAAGCATTATTTTCTATTACATTAATCTTGTCTTTATCATTTATTTGTCACACCCAGCATTCACTTTGTTTCCTCTCTTTCAATGTCAATGTCGTACTTACAATTTTTTGTTATTATAGATCCCAGATATCCAAACTCTTACTCTAAGCATTCGTTTCCAACACCTTATATTTCGATATCCTTTCGTTTCTTTAAAAGATCATCACTTTCGTTTTGCTTACATTTACTTTCATTATTTTTCTTTTTATTAAATATTTACGCCCGACATAGAAGGCGACTCGACAGCTTTGCGAACATTTTGCTTGACATAAAAATATATGTCAATGTTCATTTAACCTATTGTCCCTTGTTATTGTAATTCTTTCCTATATTTACAATTCTTGTTTAATATGCTGAAGTATTAATAAAGATATTTAAAGTCTAATTTAGATCATTTTTCAATATTAATTCTTTTTTCAATAAATAAATAAATATCATAAGCTAGAAAGAGACAAACAAACGTGGATAAGCTAAGAGATGCATAAATTTATTAATAATTTTATTTATTTATAGTAGTTTATACCAAACATAAATAGTACTTCTTAGTCTGTGCATCTTATCAGTTTCAAAAAGATTTGATATTTTTAATATTTCATAAATACTGATATATCCTACTTATAATTATAACTAGAGTAATTTTGTTCTGTGCTTGATAGTCTGTGGATTGAATAAAGGAGTGGTTTTACACACAGAGTACATTAGTATATGAAGTTTTACATTTCAAACTGCATATGTAGTTTGTGTTTCGAAATTAATTCAAGTTAACATTTTGTAGTTTATACTCATTTGTTCAATTAAAGTGATTGTGACATCTGAAGTGTCTTGTGCATCCTTACATTAAAAATACAATTAGTCCTACTTTGGCTTTTTTGTTATGGCCGAACCGCGCAAAAATCATATTTCCATTGATGGAGGGCAAGTTAAAGAAGATGAGAATGTTGCGTCTTACAAGCCCATTCCCGAGTCGGATACAGGTACATATGTATTATGATTAAAATAATGAATTCAAGGATGAATGTATTTAAAACGGTTACAGATTGAGGGACCATTGTCAACTACTATCTTTAAAAACTAGGTCAACTGTTCACTTAATTAACTTTTAAGTAAGTATTAATAATTAAGTAAAAGAAATTAAATCTTTAAGTATTATTAGAAAAAATGATTTCGAAATCTTATCTCTTATCAATTTCTATTGACGTTTTCCAATATAACACGAGACGAAAAACGTCAAAAACTATAGGTATAACACGACTAGAATAAAAAGGTATCGTTTGAGTCTTCTGTACAGTGTGGTTTGGTATTTTCTATATAGTCGCGTAATAAAGCGCTTTAAGGCAGCGCCATTTTGTGGACTTCGCTGAATGTGACTGATGCAATATTTTTGATATTAACAACTTTATTGTGTTTGGTATTTAAAAATAATACATAGTTCAAGATAAGCAACACACGCTTGTGGTTAACTACAAACAGAAAAATGGACGAAATGAGTGGTATGTATATTTTGTGGTATGCTCTGAATTAAAATAATAAGGATCTCAATAATTTATAATTAAGTTGCATGTTGATATGTAGTCATTATATTACCAGTAAATAAATCTAGTTTGTCTTAACAAAGTAAAAGGATTAAGAATACAGATGAAATATTCTATTGGATCTAATAGTGCTTAATGGTTAAGGCATCATCATGATCTATTAAAGTACCATCCCCGGGTTGAATAATTTACGTGCATATTTTCTTAATTATACATTTATTTCGTTTTTTTTTCTAATAAAATGCAGTCTCACATACAAAACTGAAAAAAAATTTCAGCTCCTGATATTGAATACACAAATGTAGAGCCAGATGGAGAGTTTATACAGTTAAATCAATCGGAAGCTATGGATAGTGATATACCAGATGATGAAGACCGCTGGGAAGACAAAAGCATAAGATTGCTACTTAGTTTATACTTTCACAATATTGAAAGATTTAGAAATTCGAAAATCAAGAAGAAGAATGTTTGGATAGATATAGCCAGTGAGATGGGTAGGTCACCAGAATGCTGTGACAAAAAATTCAGAAATCTAAAACTTACCTACATAAGACTTTTAAAGACAAAGAAGAATAAAAGCAAAGTGAAATGGCCATACTTTGACATTTTCGAAGAAATATTCAGTGTTAATGGAGAGTATCAACCTGAGATTCAACAGAAAATTCAAGAATGTGATACAGAAAGTGTAGCAAAAGTTTTGCTTTCAATGAATACTTCATCAGCCTGTGATAAAGAATTAAAAGACATGGGTGAAACGTCTAATACTCAAAGTGAAGAAAATAAGAGAAAAATCAATAAAAAAAGGTATAATGAATTCCGAAAGATATCAATAGAAATGAGAGATCGGCAGAGATTAGTGGAAGAAAAGTTAGATAGATTAATAAATATTGTCCAAGAATCAAATACTATTCAAAAGGAAAGAAATGTACTTTTTGAACAGTTCTTAGAAAAATTGAATAGATCTCATTAATATTACAGTGAAATTTAACTAATTAATATAATATTTTGTAAAGTACAATAAAGAAATTTTCATTATTTTGATTTATTTAATCTATATTGTACAACTAAATACCTCAATTTTATTTACACTGACATTTTGAGCTTTGGTCTCTAAAATATAATCCAGACATTGGTTCAGACCTATTCTTGAGCACTCCTGAACTGATAGCAACTCTGCCATTTAGAACATCTGAGTTAAAACATTGATATATGGTTAGCTCGCTCTTTGACTCAGGTCAGAAGCTCAAACTGACACACTGTCAAAAATATCTCAGTGTTAAATCTTTAAGACCAACAAATGCCAGTTCTCACAAATATTTTTAATCACAATTTAAACTCAGAAAAAACACCACCCCAGTGAATGTTGTATCACCTGTTACACTAAAAAGGTGGCAAATCTAATATATCAAACTTCACTAATCAGTTTGATGTTGAATGCATATGAAATTTTCACTAAGATAATTTAAGGATTTAAGAAAATTTAGAAGAGTGCCATCCAATAGAGCAGACTAGATTACTAAAAGGATAGATTTCTTGATCACATGCAGGAATATACATACAATAGAACTAAAAGTATTTAATAGCATTCTTAAACTATAGCAAAACATTCAACTCATTGACTCATGGGGGCAGCTGAGAGACTGGGGAGGCGTTCAACACAAGTACATAATAAGTATAATCAGAAACAAAAACTAGGAAAAAAAAAAGGCTACATAAATATGGAGAACAATACACAGAAACAAAAGGCAGAGAGATCCACTCTCACAAGAATTTAATGTCATTTTGACTCAAAATAAACTACTAATACCTTATTTACTATGCTAGAAATAATAGCACAGTTACAACTCAACACAAAAAAATAAATCAATTATTTCAAAACAGCTTTTACAAACTTGCAAATGTCATCATGATCATTAATTTAGGTTTAAATTTGATATAATTTTTTGCTAATCAAATCAGTAATAATTCATAAACTGACAGAGAATTTTGTCAATAATTTACATAATAGATAATGTGGCGTATTCATTATTATGAATAAACTTTTTACATTAGGGGCCATCCATAAATTACGTCACATGGTTAGTGGGAGGGAGGGGGTTGACGAAGTGTGAATTGTGTGACAAGGGGGTGGGAGGGATCTTAAATTTCGTGACGTCACATTTCAAAATCTATTATAAGCTAACTATTAAAACACAAACTTTAAATTATTACTATTAGTATGAAAAGTGCTGTAAATATTAACTTTTATTGTAAAGTATGTATACTCTCATAAATAAATAAAGGTATAGTATTTTCTTCTATCTATTAATAGGGGTACTCCCGAAAGGTACTATTTTTCTAATTGATTATAGTAGGTGATTTTGAAAATGTAATAAGAAAATCATGAAATGACCATATACTTATTTAATATAAGTAATCGTTTTTTGTTTTGTTAATTGATTTGATGTTAATTTTATTCGAATGCCAAACCGCTTTTATCATTCTATAATTTCAAAATTTGTGACGTCACACTAGGGGGGGGGGGGGCGTAGTCTCACAAATGTGACTAGCTGTGGCAATGACGGCGGGAGGGGCAAAAAATCACGAAATTCGTGTGACGTAATTTATGGATGATTGTAAAATAAAATGAATGAATGAATACTTGCTATACGTGAATCGGAACGATATACTAACGTATATCGATCTTAGTAACTTTTGGTACGCCGGTCCACCTTGTCAGATCACAGTGACCATTATGGTCGATAGATTACAGTGTCTTTTCACTAACTTTAGGGTAGGCACTAGATCACCCAGATCATTCGGTAACATGAATGGAAGATTCATTGTGCTTAGCAATTCGCGCATAATGGCTTAACTGCTAGCGGTTTCCGCGATCATCTACTTAAGTTGTTTGACTGGCCGACCGGAACATAACAATGCAATCCAGACACTGCAGCTTTGTGGCAATGTGTGGGTGTTGTCTAGAGGTGATGAATTGAACAGTTTTTCTCCACCGTGTGACAACCCTAACGATTATTGAGCGTTGATAGCAATTTGTGTATTTGCGCTCTAATTGAATTAAGTTAATCGGAGCGTGACTAGGCGACGCGGCGCGTAAACGATTTACATTCGATTTCAACTTTATGGTTTTGAGTGATAGTTAAGCTACATTGAATCATTTATAGGCGGTTTCTCATTTGTGATTTTAAAGAAGCACTGAAAGACGTGCAGATGACTATTCAACCCTGATTGTGCCTGATCTTGAGTGGGAAGGGTAAAAAACTTTTATTATTGACAAATAGTTAATTAGTACTTTGAAATTATTTACATTAAGAAATATGAACACCGAAGCAACATAAAAATTTCGACGTAATTTTAATACAAATATGCCTAATTTGCAGCGTTATAAAGTAAGAAGTATGCATCGTTTTTAAATGATTACAACGTCATTAGATAGGCCAAATGTTCGTCTATCATAAAAAAATCCAATCACTTTTATGGCGCTCTAGATTTCCGCAAACATGATGCAGACGAACTAAACTTGATTAAATAATTTGATGGGTAGACTTAGGTTTTATATAACGTAATATATATAACACGAAGATCATCATGCATCCTTTTCTTTTTTGTGTTAATTAAACAATTTCTTATGTTTTTTTTATAGTGCAAATAAACAATGAGCAGAAGATTAGCTTTTTACTAGCGTAGAAATGGCAAAATTTAGGCATGTTTATGCATTTTTTTTGCATTCGAATTGCAAATGTAAATACATACTGAAAACTTTTAACAGAATTCTTCAAAAAAGTCCACGTACAAAAAAAAACTGATGAGCGTTAATTTATTTTTTCACTCTGTAATACTTTGAAATCTGTATTATTATTTTGTTTTTGTATAAAACATTAAAGATTGAACAGCCGGCCCAAACATTCCACGACGAATGATTGCCACTTTCTTATTGTGTTCGTCGAAAACATTCCGTACAAAAGAGAGAAAAACGCGACCGGCCCTGCGAGTAACTGGAAACCATCGCTTGTTTATTGTTTATTATACTATAAACGAAGAAGTATGATTTCGAGCAGTTCATTTCTTGCTGTTATAAAGCATGGTGTTCACCAGCCATTGAGCACAGCAGTGAAGGGAAATGTTGGAAAAACGGGAGAAATAACTCAATTTTCTAAGCTTCCGTCATATTTGCAACCTTAATGATTAAAGCTACACAGAAATCATGTATGACGGAAATGTTCCCCTTAAAATTATATAAAAAATATCCCACGACAGCATAATAATATGTCTATGTTTTATGGTTGACATACAGTAACACGTGTAACTCCCGATATCTTAGCAGGTCGAAGCTTTCTGATTATATTTGTCTACTCTTACGTTTATAACACTATCAGTAATTAAAAATTTACCTAAAATTACGATTCCACTCGGACTAAGTCGTGGGCACAGCTAGTAAATAATGAATTATGTAACATATGTACGTAATAGTTCATTTGTGGAAACTATGAGTTTGACACATAAACTATGGGGTGATGTAAGGTGTAAAAAAAGTATAGCACTTTACCTACAGAAGTACCTAAAAATATTGAGCTCACTCAATCCTTAACAGGCTTGACCACTGCACTGAAATAACCACTTGTCTAAACGATCGATATATTTACTTACGTCAAAGAAGGGCGAGGCTTGTAGTAGCAAAGGCTTGTTGCTTAAAGATGTTAGCCAGTAAATACGTGAGTTAATACTGAAAGGAAACTCTTAATATTGTTCATCTGAAAAGTTTGGTTTAAATGTTACAAGTCGCGGGCAAAAGATACACATATAACAATTATTATTAAATTAAAGAAGATAAAAATTATAAAATTAATCCCAGACGTCAAATAGTACTCAGGCGTAAAATATGATAAGTTGTTCTTTGGGTTACGTGCACCGAATTGACAATAGTCCCGAACACCGTGAACTCGACCGTTCATGGTACTCCGACCGTAAGAAGCCCGGGTGACGCAGTGCGTCCTTCATCTGATCTCGTTACAGACGTGTCGTTTTGCCGTCCTTGGACACAATATGATACAATTATCTCTCGCATATAATCTCTCGGACAGGGCGAAAATGTTACATATAATGTAAGAAAGCTTAAAAAATATGTTCGTTTTATTCGGTATATTTATGTTAGTGAATAATTCGTATAGTAGAAAATTTACCAAAGGTTTTTTGTTGTCACATCAAAATTACTTAAATCTGCTTTAAGTTTCAGGAATTTACACTATAATTTTCGTTTTAGCCTGTGTAATCCTGATTGAAATTCTGGCTGTCTGTGTAACTATTAAAAAATAGAATCTCTTATTTCCGTTTTGCATCCAAGATCCCGTAATTCTGCCATAGTTTACGATAGCTTACAATGCGCTGGCGTTGTTTTTATTGAAGATTCTGTGATTATTATTTAGTACAAAGCAGTGTTGAATTTTACATGTTCATCTTCGGTTGTAAAAGATGGAAGAACTGCGGGAAGTTGCTGTCGGATTCGCAGGAAGAGAGAATTCATTTTTTTATCTTTCAGTTATA
This sequence comes from Scirpophaga incertulas, assembly GCA_036419045.1. Classification (NCBI taxonomy): domain Eukaryota; kingdom Metazoa; phylum Arthropoda; class Insecta; order Lepidoptera; family Crambidae; genus Scirpophaga; species Scirpophaga incertulas. The sequence goes on along the minus strand of CM071643.1, from coordinate 18,148,516 downwards.
GTGGGAGCGACGTAAGGGTATTTGAGGTTATCGTAGTGAAAATGTATATTTATATTTTTTGCGCTGTTAAATGCACAGACGAGTGTAGGCATGATTTTCTTTAATTCTTTAAAAATCACTGAAGATATGTCAGCTCCTTTGCATTGATATCTAGAGATGTGCCGTTCCGTCATTTGACGGGAATGATTTTGTATTTGCCGCATCGTTACCGTGTGCTCCCGGTCTAAACATAGCCTAGCGGGCTGCCGTGGGACGCACGGTTCAATTGCTCCGCACAGCGTTTATTTAACTCGCCGCGAACGGACGTCGTCGGCGAAAACCCCGAGTAACGTGCGACACAGTTTCATATCCGTCATGTAAGTATAGCCCTAGCTACTTAGGTATCTCCAGATACCGGTGTCTGTAGTTAGCCCTTCCTGTGGAACAGGTTATGTAGTGCGCGCAATGCAGTAATTTTGATATTAAGCTTTAGATATGGCATTTAGTGTTGTTTCCGATAACGTGGTTGATACAATTTATGTTTGTCTGATGGCTATGTTATAGAGCAGCTCGGTTAAAACCTGTGTTGGAAATAATTAGAACAGGTTCAGATGACTTGAAAGAAAGTATCATAATTTATTAGGTTAGTCATTATATGAATATTTGAAGTTGTCCTAAAATACACCCCGGAGCGACACCAGTGTACCAGAAAAGCCCTGAAGTTTTCTTTTGTTTTCACTTGTAGAAAGTTGGTGATGAAATCTATGCATCGCGCTTACTCGGGCCGGGCGATGGCCGTTCGATCGAACGTTAATGATGATGTGCCAAACTAACTTTCATTTGAAATTGAGATCTGACTGTAATTTGTTCAATAATGTCAAAACTCTGTGTAATTATAATTTCATCCTATTTCATTTCATTGGTATTTTATATACATTTTAAAGTATACTTCTGAGGATTTGCTTCATTTCTCGCGATCGGTTTGTATTTACCTCTAATGGAAACAAGATTTTTGTATCGTACATATGAATGTCAGATATGTTTATTGTGATTGACATTTAATCTAATTCTGTAGTGATGAATATTTTTTTTTACTATATAATTGTATTATATTATGGAAAAGAAAAGAGGAGAAAACATAATAAAACTTTAAAGTACCCTTGCCTGCACTTCTCGAGAAGGCTCTTCCAATTTTCAAACAGGTGTAGTTTTTGTCTTGTACATTTGCGCGTAGAAAATTAGTTTAGTTTTAGTTTCTGTGTCCTTTTAATTTTAAATTTGTTTGACGTAAATAAGTGCATATAAGGGCCTATGTTGAATAAACATTATTTTGATTTTGATAAAAAACATAATTTACAATTTTTGCTTTTCTCAAGAAGGCTGTCCCAATTTCTCAACTGGCAAATAACATTCATAAGGTTAAGTAGCATTTGTAGAATCGGAATTTGTTATGACGTCACTATGAGTCTGTAAAGTCCTATTTTGAATAAAGTTTTTGATTTTAATTGCGATGTCCGAGCTGATATTATTTTACAGAGCACTAATGACTTTTAACTTATTTTTTTTAATTTCCCCAAAATATAGGTTTATATTTTTAAAAGAATATTTATTCTCGCCAAACATATGTTTATGGGTGAGATGCGCTCTTATCTTTATACATAAATATAACCTACAGTCTAACGTACCATATAGAGAAATGCAACTTGTAGCTTTGATTTTATCATTGTTTTGGTAAATTTCGCAACTTTTCTTAATACCGCGAACTTATATGTTTTAGGCACCAAGTATTTAGACCAGGGTTTCCCAACCTTTATTTCACTGAGCCTCCCCAATTCAAAAATAATATTCTCATGCCCCCTTAAGTTTAAAAACATTAAAAACACATAATTTTTTTTTACAACAAAATTATTTCTTTGAATTAAAATTAAAATACAGATATTTGTAGATATTTATGTTTTAAGAATAAGAGAAGATATATGTATCTACACTTGAAAACCATTAATTACTTTGATTTGATTCTTTTCAAATAGGCCAACGGGTTGTGTCGGCGTGGCGGCCCGGCGGGCTTAGTGTGTATTGCGCTTAAGTACTCGATTACGCCCCCCCTGGTATTCCACTACGCCCCCCAAGGGAGGCATGCCCCCCTGGTTGGGAACTCCTGATTTAGACAGTTTTTGTCCATTTGAAAGTATCGGAAGATTTTGATTGAAACTCAAGGGACAGATTACTTGTTTTCATATTTAGCTGTGTCGGACCCCTGGTACAGTGGCCGATAAGATCACTTTATCGTTGCAACCAACACAAAAGTCTTTGTGTGCTTGAAATTGTAACAATACTTTTATGCATTTTATGTTTTATAGTCGATCCTTTGAACGATGTTCACGTGTCTGTAAATAGGCAGATGGGCATTTGATAATATTTGCTAGGCCAATTAGAATGCTGTTTCGGTTAGCTCTATAACGTTAATGTGTTTACACAAACAATCTAGTTTTGTAAGATCACTGACAATGCGACGTTTGTATGTGGAGGTCAGTTCAGTTATTATTGACTCAGTTATCAATCGCGAATGTCTAATTAGAGTAATTTAGATTAGGGAAGGACTGATAACAGATATTCAAATATACTTGAGACTTATATATTTTTATTTTATTAGGATAGCTGCCAGCAATCATAACCATTGATAAGTAATTAATTACATGCCAATAATAAGCTATCTCCAACACCCACAACTCTATCGGTAGCAACAATCGTTGCTGATAATGCAGTATAATAATCACTACATTACTAAAACAAAGTCGCTATCCGCCGTCTGTCTGTCCATATGTATGCTTAGATCTTTAAAACTATGCAACGGTCTGCCTACCCCCATGGGAAAGAGGCGTGATGTATCAAAAATCAAACAAAATCAACCACGTACCACTTTTTTTACCACTAGCACATCATAAAACAGCTCTTCCCTATGAGAAAATCCGATATAGTCGAGGCGGGATACGATTTTTTTTGTAATTAACACAATACGTAGAACATGTAAATCTAAAATGTGCAAAATATACATCAAACAAAACAACCCTAACCTAAGTTATGGACGGCAATGGCATTGAAGTAATGTTTGACTCGCGAATTATTATTATCCAGATCCTGTTTTAGCTCTCCCGGGGCTACGGCAAGTTTCTCGAAAGAGAAACCAGTTCTGACTGGAGGGAGACACTTTCCTGTCTTTTTCACAAGCCGACGCTAGTATAATTTTGTCGCATGATTGAATGTTTTGCAGAACCCCAATTTAATATGTACTTGCATTTCACACATGAGAGGAACATAGTTCAAACTGTCATTTCATTCTTATTTAAAAAAACTCCTATAAGATCTGCTAAGGCACGATCTGTTATTATTGGCGTTTTTTTTTTAAATTACGTTTGAGTAGACACATGACTTCATCTCGCCTGATGACAGATGAAGCCTAACGTGGGACATGCTTATATAATATTAATAAATTTATGAATTTACTTTTCTCTTTAAAATACATCAACCATTGTCTGCTTGCAACTTATTTTGTATGAGAGGATGAAAACGCGCAATGGTTGATGTGCAACTGGATCCGAACGGTCGCGACTGGTTCTGACTTACATGGTTGTACATACCGGATTGTAGTAAGGTGAGGATACAGAGAATTTCATTCTTTCGTAGTTTCCGCTTTTTAAAAGTGGAAGCAAAAACAATTAAATAAGAGCTACTAAAGCGTATCGTATAAATATACGACTTCATTATGTTAGGATAAAATTGTTTTTGAAACAGACTTTATGTCCGTACATTATAAATAATAAAAAAATATTCCCTGCACTTACACCAATTAACTTAGCATTAAGTAAGCTCTGTAAGGCTTATGTTATTGGATCTAGAGTTACGGAGAGACATACACATATATGTATATATATATGTATACCATGACTAAGGTACAAATGCTCGCAGTCATCACGCAAACATCTGCCCCCACTGGCCTCAGAAATGGCGACACCTTGAAACCGGTATACTAACTACTCGACTACAAAGGTTGTTAAAGGTTGCTACCCTGCTGAAACATCATATATTGAGTCTTAATTCCCTTTTAAGAGATATAGATAAAATTCTAAAAATTCATTTCTCTTTCCTCGTAGAGTTCCAGTCCTCGAAGCCGACACTTAGTAAGTCCAAGGAAAAGGTGTCTGACGAGGCGGAGGAGAAGCTGCTAGACAAGGAGGAGGAGGCTAAGATCATAACCAGAGTGGACATGGCTGACGCCAAGTACGTGGTGGGTGACCACAGGAATGGCGACGCCAAGATCGAGCTTGATGCCAACAAGCGGGTAAGTTGATATCATTCTTTGCACATAGTTTTTATATTATATATCCATTATCTGTCATTTAAGTTAGATCTCTACCTGCCAATCATTGCGATATTAATCAAACGGTAAATAAAATATTAAACTGATTATTAAAAAATAAAATATAACTAATTTGTGTAAACGTACAGTTACAATTCTTAAATATCGGCAGCAACATTTAGGCAGATAGCCCATTAAATGATGTAAAAGGTGTTTTTTATATGTCAAAATGTCGTCCAATAAAAAAATATTGTAAATATGTAATAAAAAAATTACTCAATTTCCAAAGATAATATTTCCAAAGTAATATTTATAAATAGCCAATTGTTTCCTATCAAACATAAAAAACATTCTTTGCTTGTCTCTTCGAAAATCTAAACCAAAAAATATGACGTACATATTCCAAAAAATGTTGTAGATTCATTTATATATGTATATATCATATTCATGTAAAGACTATCATTTAAATAATCCCAACTAATATTATAAATGCGAAAGTGTGTTTGTTTGTTTGTTTGTTTGTTTATTTGTTTGTTTGTTTGTTTGTTTGTTACCTCTTCACGCTTAAACTACTGGACCGATTTCAAAAATTCTTTCACCTTGGAAAGCTACATTCTCCCCGAGTAACATAGGCTACTTTTTATCCCGGAAAAATCGACAGATCCCACGGGATGCGCAATAAAGGCTTCGCTCAAAAACTACTGCACAGATTTTTATGCGTTTTCATCAATAGATAGAGTGATTCTTGAGGAGTTTTGCGGCATTTTTTATCTCGGAAAAACGGATAGTCCCACGGGAAGCGCGATAAAATCTTCGCACCATAAACCGACTTCCGCGTATATGTAGCCGTGGGCAAAAGCTATGACCCTTAACCCTCTATACACCCAATCCCGAAATCCACGCGGGCGAAGCCGCGGGCAGAAAGCTAGTTTTATTATAAATAAGTATTATATATTATTATAATTGGTGCCTAGCTTTAATTTTCCAAGCAAACATATTGTATAAGATGTTTGAATTTTATGGAAAGTGCTTCTGTTTCCTTGTTACATCCAATTCTTCCCGTCTATCCCACTAGTCTGCGTTTTCTATATGTTGCATAATATATTGTGTAGTTCGTCTGGGAACCAAAACTCGGAAATACAAGGACATAACCTATTTAAATAGCAGTTTGCGATATGTTGGCAAGCAGCTCACTTGATAATGAGAGGTTACAATAGATTACAACGTGTACAGTACACGTGGGTAACGTGTACTGTAGGACCACTCCTCGACATGGCGGTAGAATTGCGAAAGCGCACCCCGCCATGTGCCCCGTATGGGCCCACAGAACACCGGGGGGTTTTAGTGGATAGGCCGGTCCTCTCACGGACTGGAGAGCCCCACACACGGCCGCGCCTTGCCAGCGCGGTGTCATGGTGCGTAAGGAGCATTTCCCCCCGTATAAAAAAGGACCAATCCTCGTGATATTCGCAACAAATCTGCAACCACCTCAAAAAAAAACAGTGTTCGTTGCCAACGTGTGATTAAAGATGTCCAGAGACAATAACCTCAGTTCTTATCTTAGCTTCCACACTGAAGCAGAACATTACGAACACTACTATTTGGCGACAGAAATAGGTAGACGGAGGTAACTAAGCAGAAGTCTAAATTTTAACCTGAAAATATTGAAACTCAAATAGAAAGGGATGAGCTAGGCATAAATAAAACAAAGTGACTAGCATACTTAGTATATTTAAATATTCAAACTTTGCCTCCCATGTTACTGCTCGACGGTGCTGGGGTCGACTTCGTTCATGAAGTCTCTGGGGTTTTTGCGCGTGGAATGCTTGTGCACGCTCTCGACGTAATGATAGATGACGAAGCCAGTGATGAGCGGCGATAGCACCGTGAGGGCGCATTCGCGCACCCGGTACACGACGTTAGACATCCCCGGCGACCAAGCGCCAGCAAACGCTCGTAGCTCGTGGGGCGACAGTTTGTATACTATCAGGCCTCGAATTTTAGCTAGTTGCCCGAAATGCAAACCCATTTTGCAATGCAACCCAGATAGCGATGTCGGACAATAACTGAATGTGATCTTGACAGTTTTATGTCGTGAAATGTCAGCCGTATGTCAATATTATTTTGACATCATTTTTCTCGTTATATCAATGAAACAATAGGAACAGTACTTATTCTATTTTATATAGAACATTTTAACTAGACATTTCATTAGAAACATATTTAAAATTTGTATTACACTATATAAATGCGAAGGCCATTTACTTCCAAGTATTAAATTAAATAATAAGTAAATGTTGGACATACAGGTAAGGTAGGGTTTTTTATGTAATATTTTTATTGTAATTAGGCCTGCTGAGCAATGGAACTTCTCTGTGATTGTATATACTGGAGTACGTCATTTTGCTCATATTGCGATGTATTATTGTGCGTGATACCTTTGTGATCGTGCTTGCTTAATGAAAGCATTAATTCATATGCAACAAAATAAAGACGCGTCTTTTTACAAAAAACATCTAACCAATATCACGTTTGGTAGTGTACAATTTATACATTTGATGCTATTGTATAAATTCATTCAAATAATTCTTAACAGTATAATAACCTTTTTTCATTAGAGTATTTTTGACAAGGGATTTAAATTAAATTTATTAAAAGGCAATTCTTTAACACTTTATGGAACTTTGTTGTAGAAGGCTATGCATTTCCCCATAAAAGAGTCTAGCTTTTTTGCAGTCTGTTCGTTGGAACGGCAAGCTTATTTTTATTTCGTAACGAAAGTTAGTTTGTTAAGAAAGTTGTATGAATGTGTTGCTGACACAGACAACTGTGGTTGCAGAGAACTTGTAATGTGGTGCTTTCAGCATTTTAATGTGAATCAACTGTTACTGCTCAACAACGATGTACGATAGACGCAGGACAATTTTCTACACTGACCAGAAATGGCTTCAGTTATTTTTCTTATCATTTACATTATCTACATCGGATGTTTCAGATATGGTCTGTTTTAAAGGTTATGTAATAGTACTCTTTTGCTATCAAATTTTACTGAAATTGACTGATGTTCAGTTACAATTGCTGTTTTATTCAAATTTATGTGACGGCTATCATCATAAAGCACCAACATATCTGCTCTATTTGTCAGTTAAATTTGATAGTAACAGAGTTCTATAATCATTCTGCTGAATCTACACTCTTAAAAATAATGTATGTCTTAATGATAATATATTGTCGAGCCTTTAACTTATATGCACGCAGTAAAGTTGCCATAATCACGTCCCACACACCACACCAATCATAAATCACATTGTCTACAGCAATTTTCGGGCCTAACCAAGGAGGAGCTGCTAAAGTACGCAGACGACCCGTTCTGGGTGCGCCTGCGCTGGTTCATGTTCGTGCTGTTCTGGGCGTTGTGGCTGTGTATGCTGGCGGGCGCGGTGGCCATCATAGTGCGGGCTCCTAAGTGTTCTCCACCCCCGCCCAAGACATGGTGAGTCGCGGGGCTTATTTTATACCGGACGAGTTTGCAATGACTAGTTCTTGTGCGTCTGCGTTGCTTTATATTTCTGGTGTTTCGAGCAGTGTTTCCTAACTGTCCAAAAATGCGTCATGGACTTTTTCTATCGGATGAGGTCGTGATGATTCCTTCAATCCTGGTCCATATTTCTACTGTCACGAATACTGATAATATTTTAATAGGTTTATGAATCCTGTAATGTAATAATAATAATAAAAGATAAAAATATAAAACTTACTTCCTATCATTGTTGTTTGATTTTAGTAGTTAACTGATAAAGGCACTTTTTGGGTGCCTGTATCACTTTTCGCAATGTACTACCCATAACCAAGCTTTTTCGTGCCAAGAAGCGATGCTGGTTTGGGAAGATGATGAGCGCTTCTATTTTTGCTGCTGTAGTTTTCGTAATTTTTGTGTTTACTAAATATTACTCATTTCGATTCAGTTTGATTTTACTCGCATTATTGCGGCCGAATGGCAAATGTTCCAAAAATGTACATATATTTTTGAAAATTAATAATTCGACTAAAAATACACATATTTTGTATTTAACAATTAATCGTACTCATTAATTTCGCATAACTCTCACGCAATCTGTACACATATGCTGACGCCGCTTTCCATGGGATAGACGAGATTACAGTTTTATCATTTACGTCAACTTTTATCCAATATTTTTATGTATGGTTGTCGGTTACGGGTGCTTTATTTGGTCCAAGTTCGTTAAGGGCGACCAACTTGCCCGTTTGTATTCGCTTTATAATTTTTTTACGTCCTTCGTCTTAAACATACCTTTTCCGCATGTCCAAACCATCTAAGCATTCTTTTCTAGATTTTTCTTATCACCATATTTGGCAGTTATTAATCCCACATTGTGCTGAACTGAAACTGAACGAATTTCAGAGTAGGGTTGTAATGGCATCATCATGCAATTTGGGTTTAGTTTGGACTGTACGCGACAGCGACAGGCTTATAAAGTACACGGCACAGTTAATATAGCAGTTGGCGAGCGGCGATCGACTCCAAATTTCGATAGTATTGTTCTCCTTGGCGAGCTGATCACGAAGTTTTAGAAAATTTTACGACATAAATCGCCGCTAGGGGGCTCTGAAGTTTTAGCACTTGTATATTCGTGATCAGCTCGTCAAGGAGAACAACATATCCGAGTTTCAGCTGATTCTGCCGTAAACCAGGATTTTTTACCCAAAACTTGCGTGCCATGTACTTTATCGTGAGTTGTTAGTACAATTTACTTACCAGATTGTCCTTGAAGGAATTACAGGTTCGCTAAATCTACAGGAACCGGATGGGTACAACTGTTTGCCTATTAACTGCATAAAACAAAAATTTTCGGTTTCAGGTTCGAGAAAGGCCCCTTGGTGGACATGAGCTCGGTGGACAGCTACGATCAAATCGAGGACGTGCTGCCAGAACTCCAAGATGCGAACGTGAAGGGCGTTTTCACTCAAGTCACTCCCACTTACGATGTTCTGGATAACCCTGACCTGCTTACTCGGTTCAAGCAGTTTGTTGACAAAGCCAAGAAGTATGGAGTCAAGTGAGTAATGATATTCTCAATAATATGGATGTTGGTCATACTCTACCAATGCGGTGAAACCAGAAATTTACAATTTCACTACCCTTATTTCGAAAGTTCGGACTTCCAATGACTAAACTTATCATATGCTTTACAATTCATATGTACATTTATTTTATGCTTTGTACTTAGTTTTTTAGATTCATGGTTCTTGCAGAAAGTGTATAGAAGCTATAGCTATGAATATTATCATTTGAAGTGTCCCAACTATTTTAGTCATTGCAAATTTTTTTAATGTTTGTAATAGTACATTACGATATAAGTGCGTTATGATGCTCGGCTCAATTACGCGCTCGCCTTCGGCTCGGGCTGAAATTCCGCCTCGCATGTTATATATAACCATTACGCACGTATATCGTACGACGTTTTTTAAAACATTTGCGAGGAAACAGAAAAAAAAAACATTTAAATAAACACAATCTGTGAATGCGCACTGTTGCTTTCCCGCCATTTTACTACTGACTGGCGCCGCGCGGCGATTAGTTCGAAATTTGATAGCAACAGCGCGCGAAATGGCAAATAATACTGTTATGGAAATTGTATGGACCATAACTTAACTATTTGCTTTAGTAACACACGCGTTTTTTATGACCCGCTTTACATATTTAAAACCAGTGGAATTACATCAGCATGTTGAAAATCACGTTCGAGGCTGACATTGAGCACGAGCGCAGCGAGTGCTTAATATTCAGTCGAGAATGTAATTTTTAACTGCTCACGAGTGTTATACGACGTTTTTCAACACTATATAACTATAGGAGATAAAGATAAAGATAGAAACTTATATAACTATAGGTCAATAAAAAAATTTGTGATTTTGAAAAACAATTTGTGAAAGTACAATTATAAAAATTATACGTTGATTTCCCACCTTCACCGCCAGTCATTTTTGAAATATTCATTATTATTTCATTCGTACAATCAATTTCATCGCTTGATAACATTTTTGATATAAAAATCTTAACAAAAGAAACAATGCAAAATATCTACTTGTAAAATAGTACGGAAAATTTAAAAATGGCGCGTTTACTTTTTCATTGACGGCTTTATGCGCGAAAGACTAAGGTACCGATGCTTATACAGCCAAAACAGCAAATTATATAATTTTTACAAAATAAATATATTCTTTTAATATTTATGTATGACTTCTATTTAATAGTTGTAATTTTAAATAAGGTTTTTATAATTGTATATCTTTAAACAGTGTTTCTAAATGTCAAACTTATTTAATTTACAAAAATGTTTCAGCATTTTGCATATAAATTCTCTATTTTTTTTTCTTATACATAAAAGCCAGACTTTTCTTTACGAAACTATTATCAAAAGTTAGTACTTTTGATTACCAAACTGTGCGGTAATCGAATTTGAAATTCGAAATATATTATAAGTTGGTAAATATGATACAATGTGAAACTAAAATTGGTGTAGTTATATACTAATTACGAGCAATGGTGTTGAAAAATACATTACCGCCCCTTCTGAAAGACGCTAGGTTATGACGGACTCCTCGCGAACTTTGGGAGGCCTAGTGCCAGCCAAAGCTTTCGGTATATGTCCTTATGTCCGTCCTCAGAGAGACAAGGGATTTACGATTGTTTCCACGACCTCTTCGGCATCTGCTCGTTTTTATGGCGAGCCTCTTTCGATCCTAAAATGGCTAGTCCAGGGGATCGGCGCTAGTGGTAACTAGTGCAACGCAATCTTTGAAATTCATCTCCTCCCCGTCCACGGTCTGGGGGTTATCTTCCCTGGCTCTCTCTGCCACCTCGCCATGACTTGCATGAAGTATTAGTTATTGTTAAATGATAAAATATTCTTATCGAAATAAGTTTACGACATCACTTTTTAATACAGTGATGAAATTTGTCATATCAGTTTTAATTTTCATTGACACGAGAACAGCTACAGGAACCGTCTAATAAAATAACATGGTGGCAATCAGTTTCAAATTTTTAAATTTACAACAGAAATAAACAATGTTATATAATATTAGATGAATAAATATTTTTTTTATGTCTATACGTTCCACGTGATCAATCTCGTCAATCCTTACCTGATGATCTTGAAGCAATTTGTTGCCGATGTCAAAGAGAGCGTGGACTCGAGTTTGTCATTATGCCATTAGGGTTATCCGGTGGCGATATTGTGTTCTAATGCTTTTTGTGTAGGTTCAGTTTTGAATGTGGTCCATTAATTGAATGATTCAAACTGCTCCTGTGTTGCTATGATAGTCCCCCTTCTTTTAGTAACGCTAGTTTTTGACAAGTTAATCCCGACTAAAATTATAATCGCAAAATTTGTATAGATGCATGTTTATTACGCTTTCACATAAAAACTACTGGATGAAAAAACTAGTATAATGACGTCCTAATAATCGGTTGATCAATATAGGCGCACGCAGTTATAATAAACGGATTCAACTGTATCTGTAAAATATGTGTATGTCTATCCATTACCATAGATAACATAACACAAGCCTTACGGTGCTTACTCTGGGCTAGGCTAACGGTGTAAGTGTAAGAAGTAAAAAAAAAAACATAAGAAGAAATGGAGTAGTGGTTACATATTTAGCCTTTATACGTTACCACAAATATTTAAAAGTTCAGTGAGTTTGGTACTTTATTAAAATACCTAAAATAGGTAGTTTTATTGTTGTAACTCACTCTAACTACTTTACTGCTACCTACGAGTATATAATCCAGAGATAAGGTTCCAATGTTAATAATATTAACAAAATCTAATTATGTGTACTTAATTAATAGTAATTGCTATTTGGTTGAAATGGTTTATTTATATATTTATATTGTTATTTTATTTCATCATCACCTATTTTTATTTTATACTCTTAAATGTAAAATTTTTACTTACTTTGAATGTTATATTTATTTTTATCTAATCAACAGTCTAAAAAAAAGTTTCAATGCTTTAGCTTTAAAAATGATGGTACTTCCATATAACCTTTCTACCCCTTACCCTGTTTTTGAACTAAAAAGCAACCTATGTTCTTTCTTAGGTTCTAGACTGTATATATGTACTGATAGACAGACAGTACAGTGCAATATCTTTGATTTATCTATTGTTTAGTTGACAGTGGCACACTGCTTTAAAATTCCACTAATAAAGTGTGCCTAAAAGAGATTTCTTTTAAAAATAAGATAGCCTTTGCCCACAATACTTCCTTCAATATGTAATTATCATTTCCATCAATGTGTAAATCGTGCTGCTTAAATCACATTTAACGATGATGTAGCCAATGAACGAGTTTTAGTTTGTCCCAACCAAAAACAGGATGTGGAAGCAATTTCATAGCTCTCGCGGTGCGATTGTCCTCCATACCTAATTTAGCGGCGACAATAGGTTTAACCCATTGTATCTGTGCATTATTATTCTCAAACCTTATTTGGATTTGAGAAAATGTCATTCGTAATGAATTGGAGGTCACAATGATATATGTCTGTGGAAAATTTATTTTATTTTTTATATGTAATAATATTATTATAAAAGTTATGTGAAAGTTAAGTATAGTGAAAGTTATATAAATTAATTAAAAAAATTCATCTGGGCAACACTGTATTGTATACAAACGGTAAACCGTACAGATATTTTTGGTATTGAGATGATTACAGTCAATATTAGTGTATAATTTACAAATGAAAAAAAGTAATAGTAACAAAAAAAAAACAAAAAATCAATCCATAGATAAAGCATATCATCCACAGATAAATGTATAGCATGTAATGGCTGTAGCAATATCCATACAGATATTTAAAATTTCATAGCAACTCATTTACGTTTCTTCTTAGTCTACTCTAAGTTAGGGCGATTGTGAATTAGAAGCCACTTGTATTTCACAATAGCTGTGGCTTTACTACGCTTTCCTTAATTGCAACGGATCTATCAAAAACGAAAAATACATCAGTAGACTAGAAGGCTAATGTCAACTCACAGCTCATCCGTCCCTCCTTTAATGTTATTTAACCTTAAAGGTAACCTATTCTTTGTAATATAATAAAATATATAAAAATAAGTCCGTTTTCCTTCCTGACGCTATAACTCCAGAACGCACGAACCGATTTCCACGGTTTTGCATTCGTGGGAAAGGTCTCAGGCTCTGTGAGGTTTATAGCGAAAATTCAGGAAAAATTTCAACAGAAAAGCGGGAAAATCTTTTTTTACATACAGCGCCATCTCTGATACATAACATGTAAAATTATTTATATGGCAAAACAACGTTTGCCGGGTCAGCTAGTTGTTTGTAAAATTTAAAGTTCGATTTTTAATTCGAGTCAGTAAAATGACATTTCCAGTGTCATGTGTCACAAATCATATTATTTAATATGGTATGTATTACATATTTACAATAAAAAAACGCTTTGATACCTAATAAAATAAAGCATGACTAAATGTCTAAATCTATTGATTGCCGAACTTCACTATTGTAGTGGGTTGTAGTGGGTCACCCTTTTTTGTATCAGTGACAGTTGCACTTGTCATTTTACTGACTCGAATTAAAAATCGTACAGTCGGGTCAATTTAATAGGCCACATTTGACATTTGTTCATAGTGAGGTGACCTGCTTAAACACTCCGATTATGGTGAAAAAATCGATATTTACTTCAAACATATGTGAATCGAATACAGTTATTATGGAAAAGTACTTTTTTTATAAGATCCCTATCTTATAAAAAAAGTACTTTCCACAATAACTGTAATAGGCAAACGAGCAAATGGATTACTTGATGGTAAGTGATTATCGCTGCCCGCAACAACAGATGTGTTGCCGGCCTTTTAAATGGGAATACGCTCTTTTTTATAAGTACTGTATTAATATATTTTACGAGTTTAATTGCCTTAAAAATTTTTAATATCAATTATTTCTCTGTTTATTAAGTTATTATTGTTTTTTATTATGAAACAAAAGAATAACATGTTTTATTTTAATAAAAATTTGTCTATTAATTCATGGTGAATAATCCCTTCACAAATAATCATTGTATTCATTCGATTTTTTGAGGGACATCACTTACGTATAGACTTCACTAAACGCAACATTGTAACAACGGCCATTTGTGCATTTCCAAACTAAAAAAATATTGAATATTTTATGTCCGCCATTACAAGGTTAGTTGAGGAATTTTAATGAAATGTCAAATGTGGCCTATTAAATTGACCCGACTGTAGTTTAGGATGATTAATTGCTGTCATCCCCATGGTTTAACCGTTACAATGACAGATAAACTACGGATATAACAGCTGTCAAAATGACACTGAATTTATCTGATGTGAATATATAGATAGACCGTATAGATGACATTTAATTGAGAGATTTTAGAGTGAGAGTTTGAATTGAGATTTTGAATGTTTTCAAAACATTATACTCGAGTCGATTAGGTAATATGTCAATATTGTTTTAACCATGTTGGGCGCGGTTGGGCTGTCAGGTCAATGTCCTTAACATATTTTCAAATATCTGGTTGACTGGCACGGTTTGAATTACGTACAGAGCGTCCGTACGTAGGGTCATTTGCTTGGGTACTTCCGTCATATCTTTCATAACGAAGGGTAAGATATGAGAGTGAAGTTGAAGTGAAGTACTGAAGTACTACTGTGACCAGCCATCTTTTGCTACAAATTGGCAACATACACTGTGGATACTGTGGTTCCTGTGAGGGTTGCTGATTTGCTGCTTCTCTCACAAGAACCGCATATACTATGGGAGCCTGCAGACATTTACTAATCAAGTTATAACAATTTAGCGGGGCACCATCATTCTCCTGTCTGCAGCTACAATTGCTTAACTTTAGTAATTGACCACCAAGCCACGTCCACGACTTCCATAGTCGAGTGGATAGTCTCTGAAGTCCCGGGTTCGAATACCGGTGAGGGGGCAGATGTTTGTGTGATGAACACGAGCATTTGTACCTTAGTTATGCTTGTTAACATATATTTCAATTAAAAAAATTTATACATGTATATTATGAGCGTCGGTGGCGCTGTGGTCTCGGCACTGGTTTGTGCGCCGCATAGAATCGGGAGGCCCGCGATCTAATCCCCACCGTGTACCAATGTGTTTTCCGTTCCGAATTTCATATGTACATTTGTCCGACGCTGCTACCGTGAAGGAAAATATTGTGAGGAAACCTGCGTACATCTGCGAAGCGATTCAAAGGTGTGCATAGTCAACCAACCCGCACTGGGCCAGCGTGCATGACTAAGGCCTAATCGCCCTAACGTAGTTAGGATAGGCTGTGATGATGAATGTATATTATATGTATGTTTGTCCGTTATTCTAGACCTCATAACACAAACCTTACAGAGCTTTCTTTGGACTAAACTAATTGGTGTAAGCGTAAGAAATATCTTTTTTATTTAAAGTCTTCTCGGTAATCTTATATATAAAAATGAATCGCAAAATGTGTTGGTAAGCTCATAACTCAACAACGCCTGGACCAATTTGGCCAATTCTTATTTTATTAATGTTTGTTGAAGTTCAAGGAGGGTTTTTACAATGAGGAAAATTCGAATAATTATCGGAACAACCCTAAAAACAGCCCTTTTATTTTTCCATGCAAACGTTTTCTAACTAAAACGTACAGTCGAATTGAGCTTTATTGTTATTGTATAAAGTTCATATTGCAAGCACTCACTGTTGTCTAACCAATGAAGGTGTGTTGCTAACATCAAAGAGTCAATTTGCGCTTTATTAACGCTACATATAGTTGAAATTCAATCATATCTATCAAAACAGTGTGCGTGCGTGCGTTGGAGCACAGAATACATCGTTGGAGGATTTAATGTCACGTTCCAAAATTGAATAGCCACAAAATGTAAATAGGTCATTTAGACTTTTTTTGCGATTTGGTTGGCTATGCGACATTATCTATAAAATAATTAGGAACAAAAAACTGCCACTGTACAAATCTTTTTGACAGGACGAAGTCTGTCGGGTCCGCTAGTAGATAATAAGATTGAATCTGTTTTAATTGTCTGCAGGGTGATAGTCGATTTGACGCCTAACTACGTGTCCACCGCACACACGTGGTTCCAGTTGAGTGTCAACCGTACCAAGCCGTACGACACGTACTTCACGTGGGAGTCGGAGCGCGGCTACGACGAGAACAAGCGGCCGATACCGCGCAACAACTGGGTACGTATGCGTGTTGTACGTGCGTTTGGCTGAATGAGTATGTGTGTGCAGGTGCACGTTCGTGGCTTTTAGTTTTTTACACGCTTTTTATTGACTTACTCTGTCCGTTTGTTTGTTTGTTTGTTTGTCATGATCAAATCTTGTAATCGATTTTTCGACCACTTCTACTGCTCCAATCGAGCTCAAATTTTTTTTACATGTGTATTCTAGATGACAATACAATATTCAATCATTTTCGAATCATAAAAATACATAATTATGTTGTAATAAATTAAAAACTTTTTAATATGAGAATTGGTTCAATGAAGCAAACAGATAGAATTTGATATAATGCATATGTTTAATTCTAATACTACATTTTCTGAACAATTATGTACATTTCTTTATGTTTGTTATATATAATCACGAGACTAAAAAGTAGTAAATAAAAAAAAATTAAAAAAACTTTTTAAAAAAACACGCTTTTTACGCAAAGACTAAAAAACGTTTGAAAAAACTTTTGTTTGTTATAAAGACTAAAAAACATTTGATCTAAAAAGTAGTAAATAAAAAAAAATTAAAAAAACTTTTTAAAAAAACACGCTTTTATTAAAAAGACTAAAAACCGATCTAAAAACTTGAAAATAAAAATAAAGTCACGCTTTTAGAAAATTTGGGTACATATCAAGAAAAATTTCTGATGACAAAAAGAAATGTAACTCAAAAATTTGTCTATAAAATTTAGCAAATTAGTCCAAGAACTCAATGACTATAAAAGCGTGGGGTGTAAATGTTAAGACCATTAAATGAGTAATGTTTAATTTTGAACACCCCACCCTTTATAGTCATTGAGTTCTTGGACTAATTTGCTAAATTTTATAGACAAATTTTTGAGTTACATTTCTTTTTGTCATCAGAAATTGATATAATTGATATGCATCTTGGTAATGCCGCCATGTTGGATTTAGAATGATGTCACACACATAACCATGCATTGTCATCCTACTTACACGTGCATGCAAAATTTCAGCTCAATCGAAGACCGGGAAGTGGGTCAAATTAAGATTCCAAGATTTTCTTTCATAGTTACAAGTGAAGCTAATATAAAATTTTGTAATTATCAAAATGAAAGTCAAGGATCAATGTGTGTAACATAGTGATCCTTAAAGTCTCAAGGGCAAATACCTGGTGATTTTATGAATGATAAAAATTCAATACTCAGTAAATTTCCACTCTTGATACGGCTGCTTGATTTATGCTGCTTCTCAAGTTAACAATGATCTTTTACTTCTTCTAAAGTGACACTCTTTATCGTCAGGTGTCGACCACAAACACTTCTGCTTGGGAATGGAATGCTGACCGTGGCCAGTTCTACCTACATCAGTATGGCGCAGAACAACCCGATCTGAACTTCCACGATGAGAACGTGGTGGCAGAATTTGATAAAGTGCTTCGTATGTGGATGAAGGCTGGTGCTGATGGAGTAAGGTAAGTTGAAAAATCGAGATCTTTATTCAACATAGGCCTTCATCGGAACTTATTATCATCAAACAAATATACAATTTAAAGGACCCAAAAACCTTAAGAGCTGCATAACCTTACACTCGATAAGATCTCGATCTAGGATACATACGAAAAAAAGTCACAGTAGGGTAGACGACTACAACTGATTATGGCCGTTTTTATACTATAATTATCTGATTTGAGCAATTTATATCTAATGAAAGTATGTCAATATAGAAATTTCAGTTTAATTATTAATTAATATCGTTTTTAGATTTCTAAAAAATGAGCAATTATTATTTACGTAATTCTAATGAAACGAACACATTTCTAGCATTCTCACATTAAATGTAACATTTTTATATATAGAAAGTATACCTATAAACGTACAAATAACAAAGTTATTTTAAAATTTGTTTATACGCTCATACAAATTAAGCGAGTTTACTGAGTTATGATGTCACAATTGCAATGTTTTTAGTATGGAGCGTTTTTGAGCGACCCGCGACAGCGCCGCAAACATGGCGATGTATCTTCAAAAGTAATAGGCGCAGGTGTACTGTTGGTTCTACAATATTTCTCACTTAAAAGAGTACTTTTATTATATATAGTTTTAAAAAATTAGCGTCTACTCAGTTGTTCGCAAATTGGGAGAGCCTTTTCGGTAAGAACAGACAAAAAACTGTTGAGTCAATTTATAATCTCTTTTTAAAATCAATAACATTTATTAACTTAGTATTATAAGATATATATTATTTTTAATGTCAATCAATGTCATTGTCATCAAAATATTAGATAAATGTTATATCACATTAAAAACATATCTGATGAAACAGCAATGAAATTATTTATATAATGCAGAATCATGCAGAAACACATTTGATATATATATGTGCAGTCAAAGCTCTGATCAGGTCAAAACAAAAATAAGCAAAAAGTTCAAGGTTATTAGGTTATTTATGGAATATCTTTCTGATTGTGAAGATATTTTCTCAGTCTTCCAAATTAATGATGGTTTTGCCAGTGTTTCGGCAATGGACATAATGAGACTCAGGTTATAGTTTGATATTGTCTATTATGATCTCCCTTATAATAACTGATTTATTTAACTGAAACTAAGGCTTATATACTAATATGCGCGTACGTATTTCTAGCTTACTCAGCACCCTTGAGATGATTATCTCAAGGGTTGTTTAACCTCAATATGTGCACGTTCTCATGACCGGCACAATGGTCAATGCAGATATCCAATGTAGCTGGCGTTCTGGGAGGACCTGGGATGGATGGAGTAGGAAGGAGGCAGACGCAGGAGAAGGACGCACAATGGCCCAATCACGAGGCTAAGTGTGGTGGAGCCCAGCCAAACTAACTACCCAATGTATCGTTTAGGTTACACAAAGTGCGCGAGCTGGTGGTGAACGCGTCGCGCGATGACGAAGCTGCTGCCACCGGCAAGGGAAGCGCTCCAGCCGCAGACCACACGACGTACGGCTTCTGGAGGCACAGGCTGACCAGCGACCAACCGTTGCTGGACAAACTGTTAGCTGGCTGGTCTTCGCTGGTCGAATCTCTTTCTGGGAGTGGTATGTATCTTTTATTATTTACTGAGGTTTCCTAAAAGTGTACTCACTGTTTAAAAGTCCATGATTCGCAAATTAATTGACAGAGTTGCCTCATTTTTTATCCATTTGAAAATTTTAATAATTTATGTAACGTAACAAGTAGCTTGGGGGGCGTTAAAGTATTACGTAACGCAATTTGGGGGGAAATGCATTTTGATTTAATTGTTGACTTTTACTACAACTTATAACTTTAAATAAGTTGTCATAACAGGAGTGACGTCACTGAACGCTGATTGGTGTTTTAAATCCGTTCCGTTTCACGTTACTTTTGATTCCTAATTATTGTTAAAAAACAACATTATTTAATATTTTTTTAGCATTTTTGTTGGCGACGACCACACTGCTGCCCTGAAAAATAAAATAAAATATATGCAAAACTTTAAATAATGTATAATGTGGAAGCAACCTCCTTAGATCCTGACCGTTTGTGTACGGCAAATGTGAAGGAATAATACTTGTTACTGTCGGGGTCTAAGGAGATTGCTTCGGAAAATTATAATTTATAATTAAAATATGTAAAATAGGTTTATATAGACTAATTACGTATGATAAAGGCACCTACCTGTACATACTTACTAGCATCAAACTTATATTTGGATATTTTAAATAAACACTTACCTTCAGTAGCGGTATTGCGCGACCCGTTAAATGTTTGAATATAAGTTGCATATACCAACGAGGTTTTAGTGCCGAAAATACTTTGACCGAGACCGCACGCTCGCTACTAATTTCTGTAAAAAATCATATTGCAGCGGCGCGCAATCCGCATAATCGGCGATGTAGAGGCAACCAACACCCTCGAGCCTCTATAACTTCGTCGTGATATCGCCTCTCTTAGCGCCTTCTATCGGATGTTTCATGGAGAATGCTCTGAAGAACTCTTTAGCCTTATCCCTCCCCCTCCTTTCCTTTATAGACACGTAAGTGTCTTCGGAGCCATCCGTACACTACGTCCCCCATTCCACACCGCACTAAGAAATTCCAAGATTCCTTTTTCTGCCGTACTTCCTGCACTTGGAATTCCCTGCCTGCGTATGTGTTTCCTACATCCTACAACATGGGTTCCTTCAAAAGAGGCGTGAAAAGGCATCTTTTGAGCCGACAGGGATAGGGCAGGTAGGAGAGTGGAGTAAAGTCACTATCCTATCTGTCATCTCATTTGAGCCTCTTTCACCGCTTAACATCAGGCGGGAGGAAGTCACCTGCCGGGCCTAGCATATAAAAAAATATATAATTTCGCTTTTTATTCGCGCTTCTCCTCACGCCAGCGATCCATCGTCTACAATTTTAATAACAAAGTTTTAATAAATATTATAATTGAATGTTCCCCATTGGGCACCGAAAATATCTTTACAATGAGCCATTATTGTTTTTAGCGGGCGAGACTGTTTTTACCGTGATGGAAGACCGTCGTCCGGAGCTGTTCCTCCTGGGGCGCAACCTCAGCTGTCTCCGCCCTCCTTCAGCGGCGCCCATCCGCGTCACAACGGCTTCTGCGTTAGTCAGTGCATTAAAAGAACGGCTAGAAGCCGCGCCCGCCATACAGGTGATGTATGACAGTGACACACAAAATATGCATATAAGCCACAAATCGGCTGCTCAAATTCAAAACCTAGTAACACCTAATTTGAAAAAAAAAACGGTTTTTGACATTTTTCGGGTTTTTTTCTCTTATTTTAAAAGGACTTTTATCCAAATGGATACGTCAGTGCCTTCGGAACATATACATAATCATACACAATACGGAACATATACAATCACAGTTAATCTAAAGGTAGTCGCGGCGGGCACAGTACATTGTATAACATATGGGTTTCTTTGTTGTTGGCTGTTGGTTGGGTCAAAATACTGTGGAACATACCAACATCCATAATATTAATTTTTAATCTGTTAATTACATCTCTCCATCTTGATAACGGACACATTCCACCAACAAG
Source organism: Scirpophaga incertulas (assembly GCA_036419045.1). Lineage (NCBI taxonomy): Eukaryota > Metazoa > Arthropoda > Insecta > Lepidoptera > Crambidae > Scirpophaga > Scirpophaga incertulas. The sequence continues at coordinate 18,126,875 of CM071643.1, read as the reverse complement.
TGTTGGACATCTTCCATAGTACTACAAATTTCACAATCAGGAGATTCTATTTTTTTCTTTTGTTGAAATATCGAAGTAATATACCTTCTAATAGTTCAGGCCATCAACAATAGATGGCGTCGCCTAAACTGTATAACGCGATGGTGTTACATTACCGTTTCGACTATATAAGTCGCGAATTTGCTGTAATACTAATTTGCTGTATTTATCTAGCAGCGATCCATTGCGTACGGGGTATAAAGCCACTTGGGCTTTGATGCTCACAAAAAGAAATACTGATTCGGTAGTCTATACGGCTCGAAGGACCAATGTTAAATATGAACTAAGTTGAACCAGATTTGAATTGTTTGCACTATTATGAATACGAGAATAAAACTCAATACTCTGAACTATTGACCTGCTGGTTCAATCAATTTATTACAGCAATTTCGCGACTTATATAGTCGAAACGGCAACGTAACACCATCGCGTTATACAGTTTAGGCGACGCTGTCTATAGTTGAGGCCTGAACTATTAGAAGGTATTTTACTTCGATATTTAACACATTAAATATCCAAACTTGTTGGATGGATAATGTCCAAAACGTAATCTATTAAATAATACCATATATTCTCTACTTAATTTAAGATTTTTTTTCGACTTACTAGGTAGTACCGAATTGGACCGCAACGAATTGGACCTTAAAACACCCATTTTCATACGTAACTTTTAAGATATAATTTAGTAAGTCTAAGAAATTTGCCACTTACTTACTTACTAAGTTATGAATTTTAAATACCAACTTGCTATGTTTTGACGCAAAGTCTGGCGCAAAGTAAAAATAACAAATAAATATCCAAATAACTTAGTAAAGCAGACTTACAAGTTACAGTTTTGATACTGTTTTTATAGTTATATTTGGGTAAATTCACGAAAAATAACTTAAAGTATGAGCGATTTTAGTGTAACTATACTCCAAAAAGATTACGAGTATTACAAAGTAAAATGTCAACTATAAAGCACAACTTTTCGTCACACACACAAATCGTTATCTCTTCTGGTATCGTCGGACTAACGAATCAAAGATAATAAAAAAAATATTCCAATTCCAATATTCTACTTCCTGTATATAGATTTGTTATGTTTAAGCCATGGCGTATGTAACGTTACGATATTCAATCTTAGACGGGAACCACATTCAAAATATGTACCTACAAGGTAGCAAGATCTGTTGCTTTCCTTTCGTTATTCGTTAAGTTCTACTGATATTGATATCAAAAAATAAAATATAATTTGGGGCTACTTAGATTTTATCAACCAATGATAATAATTGAGTCATATAATATCAAAGGCGGCAATGTCCACAATGTTGGATTTTGAGATAAGTGAAAAAATATAATATTGTGAAATTTATTAACTTCTAATATATTTTAAATATCAAACTAGCAATAACAAAAATCGTTTTCAACTATATCGTTAAACAAATATGGCCTGTATAAAGCAGAATTTACGTAAAACTGTTGGAGATTGCCGACTTTGTTAGAAACACTTGGATATTGCCAACTTTGATTTAGACGGGCGTGGACATAGCCATGTTTGTTACAAACGTACATTAAACTGTACTAGCTTTAAGGATCTTGATACTTTATGCGAAAATTTTAAATAATAGTCCTGGTAATAAAGAAAAAAAATTATCATTAATCTTAGCGAGACTCAGTCTCAATCGTTTTTATAGGAACTAAAATCACTTTATCACAAACAACTTCACTATTAAAATAGATATTAAAGATATTAAAATGTAAATAAAAATCAAGAAAATCAATATTCGTAACAATTTTTTTTATCATTATCATATCATCAAATTTGACCCTTCTTCTTCAACTAAGTTAAAAAATGCTTTCGCTTTTAACTTGTGGACCCTATATTCTACTATACTTCTATTATATTCATATTAATATAAGGTTTTGTTTTTGTACATCATTTCGTTCTCTTTTATTTTATTCCAGAAGTTGAATACATCTATATATATAAAAGAAAGTCGTGTTAGTTACACCACTTATAACTCAAGAACGGCAGAACAGATTTGGCTGAAAATTGGTAGGGAGGTAGCTTAGAGCCAGGAGACGGACATAGGATACTTTTTATCCCGTTCGACAGCGTTCCTGTGTGACTTGACATGAAACGTCAGTCACTATAAAACGTGGTATAACAAAAAAGAATCAGACTTGGAATAACAAAACGCAAATGACAGCTATGTAATTGACGTAAAATGACAGCTATGTAATGACGTATGGATGACAATTTGATATTTGTAAGAAATCAATATTAAAACTATTTCTATTAAATAAATAATTAACAAGTGGATTGAAGTGAAGTGAAGTTTAATTATAATGCCGCGACCAAGACGATCGAATCTTTCCGACAAAGCCGTAATGCAAGAAGAATACAAAATACTGCAAATGAAAGGATCTAGAACATTCATGTTTTTCCCATGGTCAATTATACGTGGCATGTTCACGGGTCGGAAGACCATCTGCGTTGTTTGTTTTTGCGCCTGATAATAAAACAAAAAATGTCGTGTATCACAAGGTGCTTAAGTGAAGAGCAACCTATGTACTAAAATACAGAAATAATAATGAATGATTAATGTAGTTATTTAATTTTTTTTTTGTATTTTTTCGAATAAAATAAAAAAAAATTGCTTATTTATTGCCATTAAGGCGGAACAAAGTTCGCCGGGTCAGCTAGTATAGAATAGACGTCAGTTTTAGGACTTCCAAATCCAAAATTGTAGTAATTGTTAAATATTTTTCTGAAGTCACCTTTTTTACTTTTATGTCCAATTATGACCCAAAAATTATTTATTGAAAGCTCCGGTAAATATCTTCGCTGAGAATGACCTCGACAATAATGCGGTTCATCAACCGCATTACAGCATACTTTTTCGCCACGAATAAATGGGATTTATGATCACCACCCCTTTTCTCTTTTACTGGTTGTCCACCACTTTCTAAGAACTTCTTTGCGATGTATCGAAATCTATGTTTGGTTATCTTTAAAATTTCGAGAAAAGCGTTTTGGCAAAAAAGTATTTTTTTTTTATGTGAGACACTTTAATGAAGAATTTTGTAATAAGTTTTTAGGCACATATTTTTAATTTATTGGTCTTTTCCTTTTTGGAACAATAGGAACGCAGAATTTTAATAAAAATGCGTCTTGCTTTTCTTTTTCTAGATTTTTGTAAAATGCTGTATGGAAGTTAAGAATATCGCGCATAGATAATAATGCGCAACTGTAAACTCTCTTCCTATGTTCGCTCCCTTCTTATGACAGTTCGGTTTTTCTGGAGCTCCTTTAGGGGAATACCTATAAGAAAAAAAAATAACACAATATACTAGGTGACTTCTAACATGATATGTTAAGTTTAAAACAGAATATACAAATAAATAATCAGATAACTACAAAAATTGATGATGCCACATTGTTATATTTCATACAAACTACATACTGCAATCTCGTTTTTGACAATGGGCTAGTTGACAAAATTTGGAAATTCGTTTAAAACGATAGTTTAGTATCTATTTTACCCCTAATATATATTATTTTTAGAAAAATAGGCCTTTCTCATAAGTATTTTGCTTTTTTAGAAATGAACTTCCAATTGACTTCGAAAAAGGCCAAGACTGTCATGGCGTCTTGAATGACGTCACTCCTCGCGAAACAATCGAGTTTATTTATGTCAGTCGACGAGATCATTATAATAAATAATGAATCCCTCTTATTATAAATACTGTATAGTGCCCCAATGTAAACGATGCACGAAATATATATACAAAATCTATGTTTGTTGCGAATAATTTCCCAAGCATAACGGCGTCAATTTTTGACAAATTACTGCTGTTTGCTTTGGTAAATCCTGATTCCATGGCAAATGTCTGTGTCTTTTGAGATTAAACTTAAAACAAACTGTATTAATTTAACAATAGTCTCTGAAAACAAATTGTATCAAAATAACCTGTTCAGTGTTCAACAGCACAGATTAGATAGAAGATGTACAGCTACACTACAACCGGTTTTTCGCGAGGCGTGACGTCACGCGTCTCTGATTGTTGTTTAATGTCACGTGATTAAATAAGTAATTTTGCCGATTTTAATTTCCATAAATATTAGTAATGTTATATATTTTTAATAAAAAAAGTTGTTTTTTGTTTACTACATATCATGATTAATCATTAGAAACTCTAAGCCATCCGATTCATTCTTAGTGGAAACAGGCCTATTCATAAAAAGTGCAAATACTTGACGTGCCGTCAAGTATCCAATATAATATACATACAACGCAAAGCTATATAGAATAGTTTGCCATGGAATTCAGAAAACCACACATTAATTAACACATAAACGAAGTAAAATAATAACTTAAAAATATTATTAAATAAAAATTAAATCAAGTATCAAATTCATGCAAGCTACGAGTACTTACCGCTGCCGTTTTGCTATATTTTGCTTCCATGTTTCTGGTCTAGCCCTACATTTTCGCGTCTTATTTGATACACTAGGCGATACGTGACACTCCATATTATAGTCTTTTCAATAAAACTTTAAAGAAAATAGCACGAAATCTACGAAAATAATAAAAAACAACTAGACTGCTCCACGCTCTTTGGTCGCCATGTCCCTTATAAATGCTGTACTCTGATTGGTTGTTACGGATATTGCCATCTTTGAATTCAACGGTATGGAACAATGCCGGGTTTGTTACGAACTTGAAATTTGAAACTGTGTTTTGTACAAGATAATGGCGTTTTTGATGCATAATGTATTTACCTACATATACTATGTCCACAGATTAATAAAACTACATTCAAAGTTCATTTTTGACATTTTGAGGATATTGCCGCCTTTGTTATTATATGACTCAATTGTTGTAAAACGAGTTTCTTAAATGTCTTCGCGTATGTTTCATGTTAAATGACATTTTAATAAACAAACAATTTTTGTTAAATAATATCTTGTTCTCATACACACTAAAATCTTCACAATGTAAGAAGTTCGTTTTGACAGCTCTCCTGTCAAAGTGCCACAGTTATGACTGATCAACTGAAGTGCTATTAAACAGAAAAATATATAGTAATGTAACTTAACTTTACACGTGTAATTTAATTTAGGAACAGATTGATGTTCTTCGAGATAATCTTAAAAAAAACACGGTTACTTCTTTATTACACGAAACACATCGCATATTTGCAGGGGTAACTACAATTATTGCTTTTTAGTTATGTATTTTGAAATATATGAACTAATTTAACTCTACTTACTGCTTTGTACTCTCTTATATTTCATTATAATCTAGAGTTGTTAGTATAATCACGTTGTTATTTAACGGAAAATCCTTTTTTGTACATGAGTAATTAGAATTACACAATAGTCCTAGACTGTAAAATACAGGAACAAGTAATTATGTATATTTGCGTTATACATTTTCTTGTAAATCTTCTTTTAAAATTTACGTAAACATAATTATGACTTTATCAGCGGGATAATTCTAAAACGAATAAATGTAAATATGCATACCCCTATTTTATGCTGGAATTTTATGTTTTTTAAAGTCGCAAAAATTTTGTATTTTTGCATTTATTCCTTCATTTTTGTAAATAGCTTCACGAGATTCTAACAGAAGGCGTAAACCATGATGCTCGCTTATTTACATAATAAAACATTTTCGACGCAAGTTTAGTTACGACTTTTTTACACGGGTAGTGCGATTTATGTTTGCATACTTGCGCCGTTTGAGGAGTTCAGCCGAATTAGCAGCAGACCAGGAGACGAATTTTTGAAACAATAGAAAACCAATTCGCATTCGAAATCGTGAGATTCGTATACGAATTACCGAATTCACTATTTCTGAATTTTCATTTCTTGCGTTGTGCAACGAGTTGAACCACTCGTTTTTGATTTGTACTAGTAGAATATCCAACGCTGACGTGACCTTGACAGTGATCCGTTTCACGTGTGGGTCATCGCCGGATTTTTGTTTTTGTAGTTGTGCTTTTGAATTTTTCTGCGTGAAACGGAATTTAATTAAGAATTTGTTCTTAACGAAAACACTGAATTCGAGTGATTCAAAAATCAATAAAATAGGGTACTTCCCTCTATATTAGAAAAGATCTAAAAGCATATAACTATGATAGCTTGTGCATTAAATAGTCGGAACCATCATGTTTAAGTACATAAAATAACAAAAATAATATAAAAGTTAGTTTCAAAGTATTCACTTTTTTAATCTATACGTAAAACAAGAGCGAAACATAGGCCGCCATGTCGTGACGTCATAAGGTACTGTAAACATATGCGTGTCAATGTCATTATGAATCATAGAACGTATAAAGCCGCAAAACAATAAAAAAAGAAGTTTGTGGGTTGCTTTTTTAATGTAAGAGAACGTTATAAATACGTAAGTTAAATTGAAATCGCACGTGAATCACACTATGGAAAGTCGTTTTGTAAAAGGAGATAGTACGAATTTACCAAAAATAAATGCATTAATGGTCGGAAAATTCTTTGCTGCAAATCCCGACTTTTGTTCTGCCGAGTTACGGAGTATTAAAACATCGATGTCAGTATTACTCTTTTATTATTATTCCATTATTAGTTGTTTATATATAAAAGATAATAACTCATTTTTAAATTATGAATATAATAATACATAGCATCAAACAGAGCTTTGTTTATTATTTACATGCCGTATTGACGTCATCGCTACAGAGTAACAACTCGTGCGGCGCCTTCGTCAAATTACGTGCGAAATTGGAAAATATTAAATTTTAATGCAATTTTTATAGTACTTAACGAGTGTATAATTTTTTTATATTTTTAGTATATGGTTTACTGACACGCAAGAATCAAATTAAGATTCTTTTCAAAAAAGAGATTAATTCCCTATTGTAAGCAGCAGAAAATAATTTGGCGCACGATTTGTATTCGTATTCGAATTCCAAATTCACGTCTAATAATTCAAAAATACGTCTCTAAGCCTTAACTGCGGTGCCATGAAGACTGGCTCTAGTTTCGGCCGCGTGATCGCGTATCAGAGACCCGTGGTGGTGTTAACGTTGGCATGACGGCCCGCAGCTGGTGCCTGGGTGGGCCGAGGCGGAGCACGCGGCGGGGCTGGCCGAGCTGGCGCTGCTGCTGCCGGCCGCGCCCGTGCTGGCCGCCGCGCAGGTTGCCGCCGACACCAACGACACCACTCCTGTGAGTGTCACCACTCTATACTTATGCATCGTATAGGCCGACACTTTTTTGACGTGAATACGTCTTTAAAATTGCTTCCATAAGGACGCAAATCAAAAAATCGAATAATAACTAAATCGGGGGATACAGTTTAGTGTTGTAGCTACATATCTATCATCCTCATCCAAATTCCAATTACACCACTGGATAGCTAAAGGATCAAAGAATTTATTACGCCCAGTAAAGACTTTGAAGGCCATTTTGCTGCGTACTATTATTACCCGTTACGAGACGTATTCACGCACAACAAACGGCCGTGTCCATAACACAGCCACACCCCCTTTTTTTTCTCAAAAGGACTTTTATCCAAATGGATATGTCAGTCCTATCGGAACATATACATTATCATACACAATACAGAACATATACAATCTCAGTTAATCTCAAGGTAGTCGCGGCGGGCACAGTACATTGTATAACATATGGGCTGGGCTTCTTTGGAAGTTGGCTGGGCCAAAATACTGTGGAACATACCATCATCCATAATATTATTTTTTAATTTGTTGATTAAATCTCTCCTAGCATCTTGATAACGGACACATTCCACCAACAAGTGTTGGACATCTTCCATAGTACCACAAATTTAACAGTTAGGAGATTCTATTTTTTTCATTAAATATCCAAACTTGTTGGATGGTTAATGTCCAGAACGTAATCTCTACTTAATTTAAGATTGTAAAATCATAGGTGACGTAGAGGTTGACACTGGATACGTTTATACCAAATGCCTTTTTCTTTTGATCGTTTATCGAAATATTCACTCCATTTATCGAAACAAATACGCTTATATTTTAATGTAATTTTTGAATAAAATGATTTAACATATCTATGTTCACCTTCAGTTATTGCCAGTTTTGCTATTCGGTCAGCCTCTTAAGCCGAGACTTAATGCGACACTGTATCATTGTAACACTATTTTACGGATTGTAAAACGGTTATCATTTATATACCGTTCGACATTTTGCCTCTTATCCGTATAAATCGATAATAGTATATTACGATATTAGTGCGTTATGATGGTTATAACATGCGAGGCGGAATTTCAACTCGAGCCGAAAGCGAGGGCGTAATTGAGTCGAGCATGTTATAACCAATACGCATTTATATCGTACGACGTTTTTTAACACAGTTGCGAGGAAACAGAAAAAGAAAACATTTAAATAAACTCAATCTGTTAATGCACACTGTCGCTTTTCCGCCATTTTACTACTGACTGGCGCCGCGCGGCGATTAGTTCGAAATTTGAATAGCAACAGCGCGCGAAATGGCAAATAATACTGTTCTGGAATTTGTATGGACTATAACTTAACTATTTGGTTTGGTAACACGCCCGTTTTTTATGACCCGCTTTACATATTTAAAACCGGTAGAATTACACTAGCTTTACGAGCAAACGTGTAAAAAAAATAATATTGCAACATATTCGTTATAGTACTGCTTAATCTATACTTCTATACTAATATTATAAAGAGGAAAGATTTGTTTGTTTGTTTGTAATGAATAGGCTCCGAAACTACTGGACCGATTTCAAAAATTCTTTCACCTTTGGAAAGCTACATTATCCCCGAGTAACATAGACTACTTTTTATACCGGAAAAATCGACAGATTCCACGGGATGCGCAATAAAAGCTTCGCTCAAAAACTACTGCACATATTTTCATGCGGTTTTCATCAGTAGATAGAGTGATTCTTGAGCAAGGTTTTGCGGTATTCTTTATCTCGGAAAAACGGATAGTCCCACGGGAAGCGCGATAAAACCTTCGCGTCATAAACCGACTTTCGCGCATATGTAGCCGTGGGCAAAAGCTATGACCCTTATTAACCTTCTATAGACCCAATCCCGAAATCCACGCAGGCGAAGCCGCGGGCAGAAAGCTAGTTTATTATATAAAAAAAAGGCCAGTTTCGAGAGCACAGTTCGTAATGCATGCAATTTATTCATATAAATGTTTATAATGGATGTCTGCCCAGAGCGAGAAGCTGTCGCACTTAGTGGGCCTGCGAGAGGACGCGAGCGTGGAGCACGGCCGGTACCACGTGGACACCGTGCCCGACCTCGACTCCGACAACCTGCTCGTCGCCTGCGCCAGGTGCCGCGCTTTTCTCTCGTTTTATTCATTCAATGTTGAAACTGTACATTTTTATTGTATTATAATATCCCCTATTGGTAAGTAGCTACAATCGCTTATAATATATATGACATAACATCTAGAGTAATGGTACTATTTTACTGTTCACATCGAAACGCTGCTATTTTATTGTTCAAATCGGTAAGAGACGAGCAGACGATCCTGGTGTTGGATAAAGTAAGCCTTATGGGTTGTTATTATTACGTTTCGACGACCAACTTGTAACTCTTTCCAGATTGTAAAATGAAATTTGTTGTGGTCACAGGTGGAAGGCCGGTCACACGGGCTACTTGGCGCTGCACAACCCCAGCGCAGCCCTCGCCCGCGCCAACGCCAGCCTGCCCGCCGCCAGCCTACCGCCCGCCCTCACCGTGCACCACGTGGCGCACCACGTGCGGCTGCTCACCAAGTACGTACTGCCCGCCGCCAGCCTGCCGCCCGCCCTCACCGTGCACCACGTGGCGCACCACGTGCGGCTGCTCACCAAGTACGTACTGCCCGCCGCCAGCCTGCCGCCCGCCCTCACCGTGCACCACGTGGCGCACCACGTGCGGCTGCTCACCAAGTACGTACTGCCCGCCGCCAGCCTGCCGCCCGCCCTCACCGTGCACCACGTGGCGCACCACGTGCGGCTGCTCACCAAGTACGTACTGCCCGCCGCCAGCCTGCCGCCCGCCCTCACCGTGCACCACGTGGCGCACCACGTGCGGCTGCTCACCAAGTACGTACTGCCCGCCGCCAGCCTGCCGCCCGCCCTCACCGTGCACCACGTGGCGCACCACGTGCGGCTGCTCACCAAGTACGTACTGCCCGCCGCCAGCCTGCCGCCCGCCCTCACCGTGCACCACGTGGCGCACCACGTGCGGCTGCTCACCAAGTACGTACTGCCCGCCGCCAGCCTGCCGCCCGCCCTCACCGTGCACCACGTGGCGCACCACGTGCGGCTGCTCACCAAGTACGTACTGCCCGCCGCCAGCCTGCCGCCCGCCTCACCGTGCACCACGTGGCGCACCACGTGCGGCTGCTCACCAAGTACGTACTGCCCGCCGCCAGCCTGCCGCCCGCCCTCACCGTGCACCACGTGGCGCACCACGTGCGGCTGCTCACCAAGTACGTACTGCCCGCCGCCAGCCTGCCGCCCGCCCTCACCGTGCACCACGTGGCGCACCACGTGCGGCTGCTCACCAAGTACGTACTGCCCGCCGCCAGCCTGCCGCCCGCCCTCACCGTGCACCACGTGGCGCACCACGTGCGGCTGCTCACCAAGTACGTACTGCCCGCCGCCAGCCTGCCGCCCGCCCTCACCGTGCACCACGTGGCGCACCACGTGCGGCTGCTCACCAAGTACGTACTGCCCGCCGCCAGCCTGCCGCCCGCCCTCACCGTGCACCACGTGGCGCACCACGTGCGGCTGCTCACCAAGTACGTACTGCCCGCCGCCAGCCTGCCGCCCGCCCTCACCGTGCACCACGTGGCGCACCACGTGCGGCTGCTCACCAAGTACGTACTGCCCGCCGCCAGCCTGCCGCCCGCCCTCACCGTGCACCACGTGGCGCACCACGTGCGGCTGCTCACCAAGTACGTACTGCCCGCCGCCAGCCTGCCGCCCGCCCTCACCGTGCACCACGTGGCGCACACGTGCGGCTGCTCACCAAGTACGTACTGCCCGCCGCCAGCCTGCCGCCCGCCCTCACCGTGCACCACGTGGCGCACCACGTGCGGCTGCTCACCAAGTACGTACTGCCCGCCGCCAGCCTGCCGCCCGCCCTCACCGTGCACCACGTTTTTTTTTATTACTTTTATGTATAATGGACAGGCATTTGGCCCAATCTCACCTGATGGTAAGTGATGACGAGGCCGAAGATGGTCCATGCCTGACCAGATCGGGCCTATTCACTCATGCCTTGAAAAGGCTCAGATTGTATTTATCAGGGAAAATATCCGGCGGGAGGGAATTCCACTCCTTTGCTGTGCGCATTATGAAAGTAGAAGCGAAACGCTTAGTGCGTATAATAGGAGGTATATCAACGATATAAGGGTGGAAGCCCAACCGCCGTCTAGTTCCCCTAAGGTGGAATGGGGATGCCGGAATCAAATTGTGCAATTCCGTCGCACACTCTCCGAAATGCATCCGATAAAAGATGGCTATAGAGGCTACCTAGCGTCGGTGATCGAGGCTCTGCAGTTGCTGCAGTCGCTGAAAGGACAGAACCCTGAGGCACTCCCGTCAATAGCCTTCGGATCCGACGAGTAGCCATCGTATCGTATCGTATCGTATCGGTATTTCGCTCAGAAAGTCCTTGATCCAGTTGACCAAGACCAAGAGGACCATAGCAAGGAAGCTTACTTAATAGGCTAGCATGCCAAACCCTATCAAAGGCCTTTGACATATCCAGAAATACAGCAAGGGCCTCACTATATTTTTCTATAGCCCCGCTCCACATGTGGGTGGCGTACAGAAGAAGATCCCCCGTGAACCGGCCTCGATGGAATCCGTATTGCCGATCACTAAGGAGATCATTATCTTCAAGGTACGCCAGGGGTCGATTATTCAATACACGCTCCATAGTCTTACAAAGTATGGAGGTGATCGAAATTGGCCTGTAGTTAGAGGGATCTGCCCGGCTCCCTTAATTAGGCACAGGCTGCACATTAGCTTGCTTCTAAGACTTCGGAACTGATTCGGTCTCAAGTGAAAGGCGGTACAGGCGCGTAAGAATAGGAGACAACTCAGGTGCACAATTCCGCACCATAATTGCCGGAATACCGTCAGGTCCACTCGCCTTATTCACATCAAGGGTCCGCAGGATTTTGAACACCTCTTTTTGGTAGATCCGAACGGCTGACATAGAGCAATCGGCACGAGGTAAGCTAAGTGGAGATTTTCCTGCGGTATCGAGATGCGGATTCTCAGCAAACAGAGAGGCAAATAAGTTCGCTTTCTCTAAAGCGCTGTGGCCAAGCGATCCATCTGGTTTCAGCAGTGGCGGTAAAGATGGGCGACAGAAATTTGCTTCCACTGCTTTGGCAAGAGACCAAAACGCTTTGCTACCCGCTGGGTATGATGCAAGTTTAGTCCCAATATGGCTGATATGATCAAAGCGAGCCCTTTTTTGACTGTGACTTTGACTGTGACAAGGGTGTCGTCCGCGTAGCAGAGTACGCGGACGCGCGACGGGAGAGCTAGGCGAAGCACGTAATTGTACCCGAGGTTCCAGAGCAACGGCCCAAGAACAGACCCCTGTGGAACCCCGCGGTACATCCGGCGGCGACAGATTTGCTGGTCCCGCCCCGCGCATACGATATCCCGTCCGTCCAGATAGTGTTCCACCAGACGGGCAAGATATCGCGGGACGCGATGGTATCGCAGCGCCTCAACAACCGCCTCGAAAGGGAGGCTGTTGAAGGCGTTGGACCGTCCCACCCTAAACCCATACTGGGCCGGCGAGAGGTCGGGCACCACCTCCTCGAGGTGCCGGACGAGGCGGGAGGTCGGGCACCACCTCCTCGAGGTGCCGGACGAGGCGGGAGGCGTTGATTTTTTCCAACACCTTTCCGATCTCGTCCAGCAAACGCATGGGGCGAGTCTCCAGCACCCTAACCTGGGTCGAGCTCCACCCCACAAGGAGCCGCCCCTCCACAACCACTTTGGCCGCGGCCATCGGGCACCGCACAATTGTGGTGCCCAGGCCGCCCAGACCAGTTCGAAGTACCGTGAGCTGGCCTACTCCGCAGCCGCCCTTTCGGGCGATTGCTTCAGCCAGCTCCGGCCCCGCGACTGAATCGTCGAGCCCCGACACGCGTATGTCCACACATTTGGTGGGCCGGACGATTTTTGCTTCCTCTGCCAAGGCTTGCTCCAACTTAGAGGCCAGCAGATCCGCCTTTTCTGCCGCTTGGGCTCCCGGGATCTCGATGATCCGGGCGCCCGCAGCGGTTTGGCGGCACGAGAGGCGGTCTATTTTCAAGTCCTCGACGAGGATCGACCTCGCGATCGACCTCCGGGCCTTACCCAGGACTTCCCCGTATGTCACCCCCTTTTCGACGGCCGCAGGTAGCAGTGTAATTATAACTGCAGCCGTCTTCGTCTTCGGGGGTGCCAGTTTAGTAATTTTTTTTTTATTTTTTTATTTATATATTTATTTCAATACTAGCTGACCCGGTGAACTTCGTACCGCCTAATTATTGGAGGCATATTTAGTAAGTCACAAACACACGACACAATACTTTTTTAATTTTATTGAAATTTGTTGCTTTTACATTTTTAGGAATATTAAAGAATTATAGTATAGGTGCACAGCAAAGGGGCGTTTACATTTCAAGTGACATTTTACCATAGACAATTTTTTTTTGAGTGAATACTGACAAATATTTACACTATAACTATAAATGTTTTGACGGTGGCCATGGTTAGGAAAAGAAGAAGAACTACATCTGTCATCGAGAAAATAAAGAATTCAAACAACTATAATATTTAAATTGTTGATATTTTAAAACTATTTTCCAGAAGTTATAGTGAAGGGATATATCCCTCAACTCCTTAAAATGCATTGTCCCTTTTGTAAAAAGTGGATGGAACGGCAGAACAAAAACAATAACTGTCCAGGTTGTATTAAATTATTATTAAGATGCGACGAATGCTACAACATAATCGCTGACACCTTCAGATTTTGTACCAAGTGTGGTAAGAATGTAGAACGAATAATACGCGTGAATAGGGCAAAAGTACAAAAAAATATATTAAAGCAAAAGCTGCTATCTAAACCAAAACACGTTTCTACAATGCCATCTTCATCATCTGAGGAGACATTCTGTGAATTAAATTTATCGGCCGAAGACATACAGGACATTCAAGTTATTGAAGACAGCCAAAAGCCCAACATCAAGAATGTTCTGGTAGATATTGATGTTATTGAAGACAGCCAGCAGCTCAACATTGATAATGTTCTGATCGAATCAGATTTGTCCGAGTCGCCTAGTACTTCCACCATATCATCATGTCCTGGCGAGCCAAGTGGTTCCCAAGTAGATGGAGCCAAGTTGATGGAAATAAAGAGTTATTAATAAATTTCGCTTTTTATTATTTTTAAAGGCTTATAACCTGGTCTATATGGACAAAACAATGGAACGTTCGGATACACGGGTTCTTTTTACATGAGATGACAAAACAATATAATAAAAATATTTTTGAGAGTTAGTAACACTGTAAGGTTACTAACTCTCCCAAATCCCATCAAATATGTCAACACATTAATTATTTTTATATTTTGAAATTTAAATACACGATGTTATAAGCAAAGTTGATATTATGTTGTCGATTCAAAAGTCTTGTTTTAATGCGTTCTTCAATTCGAGTGGAACTGAGAGTACAAATACAGTCAAATGTTTGACAGAAAGTAAGTGATCAACTTTTATATGGGAAAATGAAATTGTCGTCTTACTCTATCTTACTCGCAATTTTTCCTTATTTGCTCACCGTTTAGACCTACCCTGGACTACGACAAACATTTTAAAACCAAAATCAGCTCAATCGGCCCAGCCGTTCTCGAGTTTTAAGCAGACTAACGAACAACAATTTATTTTTATTTATATAGATTAAAGCCTTATATACTATTACAATACTTCTGCCAAACCACAATGCGGTTTGTTGGCAGACAAAACTCCATTTTAATTAAAAACTTTAATCAAAACGCGACTCAACATAAAACACTAGACTTACATACTAATAAATTAAATTATTATATTATCTACGAGTACTTACTAAAGAACTACTGTATTGTATTTCTTACTTTAGCAAGAAGAACATTACTTAAATTTCTTTTAAATTGTTTTTTCGTAACACTTT
The DNA here is from genome assembly GCA_036419045.1 of Scirpophaga incertulas. Classification (NCBI taxonomy): domain Eukaryota; kingdom Metazoa; phylum Arthropoda; class Insecta; order Lepidoptera; family Crambidae; genus Scirpophaga; species Scirpophaga incertulas. The sequence goes on along the minus strand of CM071643.1, from coordinate 18,111,627 downwards.
TGCGTACTAGGTCAGGTAGATCATTATATATTTTTGGCACTAAATATTTCCTACATCTTTGACCATAATAATTTGTAAAACTAGGTACTACAAGCTTAGCAATATCTCTATTTCTTACCAACCTCTGATTACTAACTACATTTTTAAATTCGTCATTACAAAACTGCTCTATGGCCAGGAGTAACACTACCTTCTCATGGACTGGTAGCATTTTACATTACAAGGAAAGTTGTTCGTATGTGTTCTCTTTACATCTAATTTTCGTTTTTTTATCGACCAATAGTTTCATGAATCTGATTTGTAAAGATTTAATTTTGTCTAAATATCTTTTGAACGTACGTCCGTAGCTCGCCAATCCATAAGATAGAAGCAAGTCCACTAGTGCATAAGTACACTATATACATAGTAGCCTTGTCCAATACGTCATGGCAGGCGGCTTCGCCCTCGGAGTGGCTACCGGTGCGCACTGGCCTGCGGGCTTACGCGTCGGCGCACCTTTCGCTACTACAGCAAAGCTGCGCGGAGCAGCGGGCTGTGTGGCTTTCCTACCTCTGCTACGTTTGTCCCGCCGCTTCTTTCTAGACACCACTTCCGTCCACTCGACCTCGACCGGGGGTTCCCTCGGCGCCGGTGTGGGCGCCTGGGCCGGCACCGACATAGGAGCCTTGGCCGGCGCCCTTTTTGGGGCCGGGGCCTCTGGCCGGGGGCCTTTTTGGGGCCGGAAGGGAGTGGCAGGTCGTGCAGCCTGCGTCTTCGTTTTCCGACCGACATCTACTTTGGCCTAGGTCCGAGCGGCCGGCCGATCAGGAAGAGCGCTGGCGGGCGTCCTATTATCCGCCGCAAGCGGGGGGCGGGTTTTCGGGGCAGGCAACAGTCTGCCCTCGAATCGGGCATTCACTATCCCCCCTATTTGGAGCAAAACCTCTCGGATCCACTCGTCCTTGTCTCCGGGAGGCGCAAACGCCGAGGTGTTTGCCGTTGTTCGCTGAGATGGTGTAGCAAGACGAGGCTTCTCCTTGAGGACCCTCAGCTCGGACGTGAGCTTCTGCACGTCCTTCCGGAGCTGGTCTAGCTCCTTCCTGAGGGCCTCGTTTTCACTTTTTAACTTCCGTGCATCATCGGGGATGTGCTTCAAGACCCGTTTATCCGCTTCCGCGACTTCGCGATCAAGGCGGGCCTGTTCTTCAAGTTTTTGGGAAGCCACTTCGCGTCGCTGTTTTGCAAGACTTGGAAGCGGAGTTAAATACCTTCTTCAAGCGATCCGCGTCCGGCGACTTAGGTTGACCAGCGTCAGCCCAAGCAAGATAAGCTGACTGTTTTTGAGCATCAGCACGTCTGCAGTCAGCGTTAAACCAGGGTCCAGCATTTATGCCGACCGAAACGTCAGAGTACGGTATAAAATACTTCATACGTTGACGTATAACCTCCACTACGGCATCAGCGCAGATCGACGGATCGCCAGAAGAAAAGCATACACGCCTCCAAGGATAAGACGCTAAAAAGTGACGCATCTCATCCCAATCTACTGACCTATATCGCCACACCCGTCTTTTACCACAATGGCCCTGATCGGGTGGGGAATGAACAGATACAGCCTTTACCAGACAGTGGTTGGAACTTCCCAACGGGGCAGAGACCGCCACGGAGTAACGGTCTGGTTCGGTTGTCAGCAGAAGGTCCAGGCAGTTCGCAGTACGAGTCCCGACATCCGGTACCCTCGTTGCGCAGCTAACAAGCGTGATCGGTTATCTGGTATGGAAACAACAATTCTTCATGGTGGGCGTTAAAGTCCCTCAGAAAAACTAACTGCGCCGCGGAGCAGCGAAGCTGAGCCTCATCGGCCGAGTCAGCGAGAAAATTAAATAAACCTGGTCGTCTCCTGATCACCACTGTGCGATCGATAGACACAACCATACAGACATTGCTCTATCCCTGTGTCCATCATAATCCACAGAACAGAAAAACTGGGATCCTCAAGGTTTTTGAGACGCTTCATACAGATGTCATCACGGACGTATACACAGATTCCGGCACGAGGTATAAACCTGTGCTCTAGAGTATGTATACTCAAGGTAGCTGAGATACGCCGTGTCAGCCGGACAGTTGATCAGCGTCTCTGTAAGGAACAGCAGATGTGGTTTGTCAGTCTCGAGATGGTGATGTACTGATACGAGATTTGAGTGTATCCCCCGTATATTCGAGAGATGCACTTTGAACGGGAGGGAGTGCAACCGCTGTGAATATTTTATTTTCCCAGTTTTCTTTCTCATACTAAAACGAATAAATAGGCGTAGGAACAGCAGTTGGACGAGGCAATGCGACATAAGCCAGCAGAAACGCCGGCTACCGCCACGAGGAGGGAAATGCCTGTTTAGGAGACCGCGGGGACGCGCGAACCCCCCTAGGAATTGCCACCTGGCCCTCCCATCTGGTCGCCAACCAGCAAGGTGGAGCCATCCCAGGATTTTTCGCGAGTTGGCGGGGCGGCCTTTCGTTGGTGGCTAACCAATAATTGGACCCCATCTATCTGCTGCAGTCGGCCAGCGGTGCACCGTGCTTCGGATCCCGCTACCCTCCAAAAACGGGAATCCAATGTGGCAGTAACAAGCGGTCTTGATTGGCTATTAGCTGCAAAGCTTCTGTCCAGACCTATTCCTCACAATGGCTACCACGGACATCGTACCGAAACACGGATGAGACCGCTTGACGGTACGGCTTTGTCCGAGGGGTGGTAACCAGCCAAGGCCGGAGCCTACCACCGGAAGGTTATTGCTCATTTAGCACCACCCAGGGATCACGTGTAGGGGTCTCGAGGGTAAACCTACGGACGCGAGTAGTTCTGATCCATGAATCGTTCGTTAGCAATAGATTTAGTCATAATAATGAATGATCGAACCTCATATTTTCAAGGTGTTAATAATTATTTAAAACACGTGGTATCGTTGCAGTTACACGAGCAACTACGCAGTGTCCCGCGACAACATCCTGGTGCCGGCTCGCTCCACGGTGGTGCTGTCGTACGTGCCCGCCACCACGGCCGAGCAGTGACGTGCGCCCGCCACCACGGCCGAGCAGTGACGTGCGCCCGCCACCACGGCCGAGCAGTGACGTGCGCCCGCCACCACGGCCGAGCAGTGACGTGCGCCCGCCACCAATTGCTAACTCGGACGCTTGGGCCGCCTCATATTGCGGCCGCCCCTTTCGTTGCATTTAATTTTTTAAAAGACGTATCCCATAATAAATGATATTGCAGCATTCATAATGTGTGTTATTTGACATCGGTTGGTATACATACTCTCATAGACGCACATACACATTCAATTGCAGACACACTTTGTGTAGATCCGTGGATTTAACAAATTTACTTTAGAGTTTTAAATTTATGACAAATTGTCGATACCAGTTTTGGCATTTATTTATTAGATTACATTGTATGTAATCTGTCGCGAATCAAGTTATCTTTATCCATAAATGGGAACAAAGACAAAATTCTACTCTTAGAATATAATTGTTTGTAATTTTGTTAGAATTCCGAATCCCATAGGAAAAGTCTGCTGTTGAGATATGAAAATTAACAGTCGCAACCCTTACTTCGTCAGCTGTTAAAATTCAACTTAATTTTAGGATATTTGATATTATTTAAAAAAAAATTACAGATGCTATTGTTCTTTGCAATCTACTAAAGCTAGAAAATCTTTCAAATTGAATGAGACTTAAAAATAACTTTAGTAGTAACTGTAATCAATTTCAAACAAATCGGAACACATTTCCATGACCAACCAAACAATTTGGACCATATCATCACAAACTTGACTTTAGTAGCGAGCGTCAACGTTCGCGTAATAAGAGCAGTGGTATTTTCAGCACTATAACTATGACTTTTGTAGACATATAGTGGCGAGCAGAAGACTATTGTTGTTGAGTGTCAGATACTATTTGAACCAACATCATCTTTTAGCCAACCATACTAGAGTCAAAAGTGGAAGATACTTTAAATCGTCACGTGTAGATCAAAAGATTCTATGGGATATAGAAATGATATAAATCGTCAAAATCTTTTGCAACATATCTACGGATAACATAAACAGACTCGAAACTTCAATCGATTTGAGTACAGAAACTACAAACTTCAGACGCAGGCATAATCGATAACAATAGACCGAATAAAAATTGAGCATATAATTTAGGGGGCGTTCAAGTATTTCGTAACGCAATTTGGGGTGAAAGGGGGGTCTTTTTAATTTGTTTTCGCAAGTTGGCAAATCTTTTCGTTTATATTTCATGGGGAATCCCTAGATTGTATTATACGTCATTTAATGTTGTTTTCGTTGTCAGTATTCATTAGTGTTTATATCTACCAAGTATAAAAATTATAACATATTTTTTTGCGACTTTAGTGTAAAAAACGTTACGGTGCGTTACAAGGGGGGGGGGGGGGGGGGGGGGGTTAATACAGCAGTGTCCTCTGTCAGAGTTCACCAGTGCATTAATTATAATTTTGCTCCGGGCTTACGCTCTGAACTACAACTTTCGACAGACTAACAGAAGAGTATGGAATAATAGTTTTCATGCAAATAGAAAGCATAAAGCTGAATAATGATACTACAGGTAGACATTTATATCAATTCATTTTTGACAGAACAAATGAAGTTATTGTAGATTAAATCGGAATTTGGGTACATTCCGAATAAAGCGCTGATGAAGCTCTATTTATCTTAATTATTCTTCATTGTCAGTTCTGTATAAATTTCCATAATCATTCATATTAGGGTCATGGCTGCCGTAACCGCAAGATGGTGATGGTATGACGCAATGGATTCACATCAGATTCGGTGCTGTCAACGTGATCGCGTGATTCGAAACGTATTTTGATAGACCGCCATTCATATCTACGGCAATTTGAACGCAGACTTCTAATAACAGCTATTACAGAGTTCGTTCTTTAACATACCGTCTTAGTACACATATGCCGGGAAAAAAGATGTTCAAATAAAACAATAATAATAAAATAATACATTTTAATAAGAATCGAATAATATCTGCAAAGTTAAAAACATTTAAAAAGCACAGTTCTGTACAATCAGTTTACGTCTTCCAAATGTGTGTTAAAATCTGCCCTTAATTATTAAGTACCAAATATAATGATGGCATTAGTAACAATAATTCATTACTTTACTTATAAAATCTAAATATTATTTTTCGGTAAACAGTTCGCTACCTCTCTCAGACTTCTGTGTCAACCTCATCAAAATTTTCATAACAACATGTGCAGTCGTGTACAAAACATATAATTATCCACATTGCGTAATAAGAGAGGGTAGCTAAACACATTCTGAGTAGAAATTCGCCAAGGGTGAAGATGTTTTTTGTTGGATTAGGCAGCAAATGTGGAGTATCCATATCAGATTGCCGAGCTTAACACCTGCCTTATTTCACCAAGTGAAAGAGACTTTATCAAAATCTGTATTACAGAATCAATGAATCATGAAGGCCTGCTTCATTATCACCAAATAGTCAGCGTTTTATTTATAGGAACCAATATTAATATTTCTCTAATATTTGTTTTACAAATCACTAAACAAGTGTCAAGAGATCTTAGATAAGTAACAATCTTATATTTTATTAAGTACTCGAGAATAAAATTAGTGTTGCCAGGCGTAAACTAAAGATTGCACTAAGCAGATAATCAACACTTTCAGTGTTGCCAAATTAAGAAGCAAATATTTCCAGTCGTATTACAGGTATGGAATTTACTTATTAAATTACTATAATGTTACAAATAGATTGAAATCTTTTCAAAGCGTTTGTCAAGTTAGTTGATTTGCCAACTTTTGATAATTTAGATAATGCTCGCTCAATGTATGCTTTTTTATATAGTGGAACGGAACAGTGCCAGTGTCAACTGCAGTTATTCGCGTATATCGTTTTGTAGAAGGCCTTACTAGACAAGGCCAACAATAAGTAACAGTTGTCTAGGATCCGTCCCTAATAAATTTCACACAACTGCAGTAAAATTTAAAACGAATTGCCAGGTGATGTTGCAAATCACCAGTAGATGTACTGATCAATTTTTAATTTAACGCTGTCCTAAACCTTTTCTTCGAGTCCTTTTAAAGTCGCTTGGTCAAGTGTTGAGTTTTGCCAGTAGCAAGTAGATTCTTTCTTTTTGGCTTTTAGTATTCGTTGATGATTCTTCCTGAGGTTACCGTTTCCTGGCGTTAGGCTTGGCCTTGTTGAACTGGTAGCTGGCGCACTTGGGGATGTGGCGGTCGGCGGCCGCCTGGTTGAAGCGCCGGCTGCAGTGGGGGCACTGCACGTAGTCCGGGTTCTCCGATGGAGGCGGCGGGGGCAAGTCGCTTAGTTTACCTGGATAGAAAAACAATTTTATTATGTCCCCTGTCTTTGACTTGATGAATAATAGCATAACAGATGTTTAAAAGTCAAAACTGGAGCGTTGATATCTGCCGCCAAGTCGAGCGCAAAGCAAACACTGGCGTACCATCCTTTACTGAAACCATTTCGTCGCATTTTCAGGCCCCTATTTGAGAACCTCTGGAATAAGACCAGAACGCAGGTATTTTCGTCATCCAGTAAGCTATGATCATATACTTAAAATCCAAAATTTCAAGTCTACAGGTCATTTGGTTCCGAAGTTAAGCGAAAGCAAAGTTTCGCATTTATGACATACACTCACTCACTCACTCATCATGATCATCAAAATAGAATTAATACTCCCCATAAGGGGTCATCCATAAATTCCGTCACACGAATTTCGTGATTTTTTGCCCCTCTCCCCGTCCTTGTCACAGCTAGTCACATTTGTGAGACTCCCCCCCCCCTTAGTGTTACGTCACAAATTTAGAAATTAAAGAAATTACTGAATGATAAAAGCGGTTTCGAAATCAGATTTATTTTCATTTTAATAAAATTAACATCAAATCAATTAACAAAACTAAAAACGATTACTTATATTAAATAAGTATATGGTCATTTCATGATTTTCTTATTATATTTTTCAAAATCACCTACTATAATCAATTAGAAAAATAGTACGTTTCGGGAGTACCCCTATTAATACATAGAAGAAGATACTATTCCTTTATTTATTTATGAGAGTATACAGACTTTACAATAAAAGTTAATATTTACAGCACTTATCATACTTATAGTAATAATTTAAAATTTGTGTTTTAACAGTTAGCTTATAATAGATTTTAAAATGTGACGTCACGAAATTTAAGATCCCTCCCACCCCCTTGTCACACAATGTCACACTTCGCCAACCCCCTCCCTCCCCCTAACCGTGTGACGTAATTTATGGATGGCCCCTAACCTCAGTGAGCTGATATCTGGGTACAGAGTTAGGGTTTTAGGGTTTTATGGTTTTATGGCACTTAAAGGGAAAACTATAAAAAAACTAGTGTTTCTACACAAAGAAGTGAAATCCCACCAAAAACATTCTGTAAAAACCTAGCCAAATCTGGATGGTGCTGCTAGTTTATCTCTAAAACGTAATGATATATAACAAAGTCGTGCCAAGTCTAAGGTTCCTTATTGCGATTTCGTTATTATTATAGTTAATGTTGTGTGACTTGGCCGTTGAAGGGTAACTACGTTTTCCAAGTGGCAATTTTCCATCGTCAATGGGTAGCGAATCTGGCGACAGATTGGACAGTTGGTCGCGCTTATTCTTATAATATTAATAACCTGTCTCACAAGGAAAGAAGGTTCCTATTTGTTTATTTCTTATAGTAATTTTACTAATACCAAATTCACAATTTTGTACCTTCCCGCGTATGACAATTAGACGCATTTTGATTTACAGTGTGATTTGAAATAACAATTAGGTAAACTGTTGCTGGCTTGCTGGTGCCGAAGCTGTTGTCATTTTTTTAGTTACGCATTATTTGCAGTTGTGTTATCGTTGCAATAATTAGTGTCGTGTTTGGATTTGCCGTTGTGTGATCGCGTATTCAAATTAAATTACCTATCATATAAGAATATTGCAATTATTGCATCTAAATAATGTAAATATTGAATGTAAATAACAAATTATGTGCAGATCAATGAACTTTTAAATACACTAGAATATTATATTGCTTAATTAGTTTTAAGTTATGTAAATTACTGTCTAATATTCTGACAGTCCTAAGCCTGAAAATGTATGAAGGAAAGTTCATTGTTAAGAATACTAACTAGCTGTAATAAGCTAGCTATAATAACAATAACAATCGTACTCAACAACATTTGTCAAAACGGCAATATAACGGGACAACAGTTTACAATAACAGTTATGGGAAAATAACACAACAGTGTTATTCGTTATTACAAAGCAGTGGTTATTGCCATTACTAGTAAGTTGCGTAGGCACTCACCGCCGGCGGCGAGGTGAGCCTGCACCTGCTTGGCGGCGCGGATGGCCTGGATGAACTCCTCGTGCTTCTTGCGCCAGCTGCTGTTCTTGGCCGCGGCCTGCGGCGGCAGCTTGCCGGGCGCCGCGCCGCCACCGCCCGCCGGCGCCGCCTGCTTGCGCAACTTGTTGATGAACGGCTCCGCTTCCGTGCCCTGTACGAGCGGTGGATTGTTCGTCATACACACATTTTATGATAACTGTGCCGGTCATGAGAACGTGCACGCATTGAGGTTTTTTTTTTATGTGATAGGGGGCAAACGAGCAGACGGATCACCCGATGGTAAGCAATTATCGCCGCCCATGAACGCCCGCAACACCAGAGGAGTCACAAGCGCGTTGCCGGCCTTTTAAATGGGAGTACGCTCTTTTCTTGAAAGTTTGGATATCGTAACGGTTCGGAAACACTGCAGGCGACAATTCATTCCACAGTTTAGCTGTGCGAGGCAGAAAATTTCTAGAGAAATGCACAGTGGTGGACTGCCAAGTATTGAGATGGTGAGGGTGGAAGGTTTGTCGCGTGGTGTCGTGAGGTTAAACATTCCTTGAGATAATCATCTCAAAGGTGCTGAGTAAGCTAGAAATACGCACGTACCATATTAGTATATAAGCCTTAGTTTTAGTTAAATAAATCAATTATTATAATGGAGACCGTAATAGACGATATCAGACTATAACCTGAGTCTCATTATATATAAATATTTGTTACACTTACACCAATTATAGCCCAAACTAAGCTCTGTATCGCTTGTGCTATGGGATCTAGGGTAACGGATAGACATACATATATTATACATATATAAATATGATAACTAAGGATACTTAAATAATTGTTCTATGCAATTTGTCATTTAAATATTCGTTAATAGAAGTACGCTATGCTTTATCAATCAATAACTTTTTTTAGATAACGTTAAAGAGTTCAGTATTATTGGTACAATGTCTAATTCTGGAAGAAATTACATGAACATTTCTGAAATCGTATGTCAATATGTCAGTGTAGTGTGGACAACAGCTCAATAGGCATAGCTGGCTAACACATAATGGCAAGCTAGAACGCTGGGGAGAAGTTGCTTACCGCCAGTCGATGCTTGACCACGTCGAACGGCTTCCTTTTCTTGGCGTGTGCCTTGCGGCAAATGTCCTGGTGCTTGTCAAGGCGGTCGGGCGCAAACCTCCGGCCGCACACCGCGCAGCCTCCCTCCGCGGACGCCGCGCCCGCCGTCGCTCGCGGCTTGCTCGCAACCGGACTCTGCTAGAACCGCGCATATGAGAGCATAATAATATTATTTATCTACTATCATGCTATTAATCCTCTATAAAAGAACCATAACAATTAGCTTATTGCCAACATTAAAACACTCAATGATATTATGATCATTAAATCATCCAAACGCGTGATATTATGAATTTCAAAAAAAGAACATTCTCATGCAATGACTTTTTCACCATCAGATCGCAAAAATTTTGAAAAAAGAACAATAAACTGTAGACTAATTCTCGTAATTTCGGATTCTCGTGTTATTACCCGCAATTTTTTCACTCGAATATTGGAAATCGCAAGCAAACAATTACTGTGTGCGTTGTTTACAAAAATGAGTGATTCTAGCTTTGATGACGAGCCTTGGTATGGAGCTTCTCTCCGGATGGCGATAAAAAACTAGAGGTTTGTTTATAGGCAAATGTATAAATTGTTATAACAAGATTCCACATTGTGTAGCTGAATTGCCTTTTCATAAGTTCAAGGTACATGTTAAAAAGACGCTAATGAGTAAGGGCTATTACAAAGTCAACGATTATTTAACTGATGCCGATGCTTGGTGTTGATTTGAAAACATTACATTCTAAAGGGTAAATATTTTTTCCCGTATAAATTGTAAAAACCTATGTACGTTGTATGGTAACGACAAATTTTATTGTAAATGTTGTTATTACTTTTGATAAAGCTGATAAGTTTATTACGTTTATTCTTCTTATCAGCTTAAAAATGTACCCTGAATGGGTGGTAGGAAAAATAATTTGGACGATTAAAAAGAGCTTTCAATAAAGCCATATTCACCTTTTCCCCACCTTCACATTTTGTCGGAACACAGCAATGCGTGCAATGCTACTTTGTGCAGAATCAGGTAAAACGGAGGCCAAGCAGACGGCTTTGGTATAGAATATCTCTCGCCGCTAATCGTCGCTTATCGATCAAATAACACAGCACAGGTAAATAATTAATTTGTACACTGGAGTGAAAAAAAAATTAAATTATATATTGTAACAAGGTTAAATTATTTATAGATAGTATTCATTAATATATAACTGTATTGTATAGTAAGCAAGAGCTCTTAACTAATTTAGGATCTGCTGTAGGTCTTAGTTTATCACTCTGTGATTCTGCAAATTGGTCAAATGTCAACTAATGCTTTGAGGTTCAGATGTATTCGGGTTTGTCGCAACGTTTTTCTCCTCCGTAGGAGTGTCAAAGCAGTATGGTCGAATTATGATAACGCCGGATCTAGTAATTACGATTAAAAGATTTCTTAAAAAATTGACTTACCGTTGCTTGTCGTTGTTTAGGGGGTATCTAAAAATCAGAAATTTCTAAATTAGTATTATATCATTTATATCCAAAGGCATGAATAAAGACAGAACATTTTTTTACAACGTCAAATATTTGTGCACAAATGAAAGACAGGATATTGACTTCCAAGGCATTCGAAGAGTGGAACCTGCGAATGCTATTTATAACCAATAAAATATAACCAATTTACTGCACGTTTCTGATTTGTAAATTGCAAAACTCAAACTCAGGGTGATGCGTTTTCCCGAACGCCCGTTATTTGGTTATATTATTTAACTATATAATAATATTGCTTACTTACCGGTCCGTAGTTCTGGCTTGGCTTGAACGTGTGTTTTGTGTGTACTAATGTGCCCTACCGTATGTGGTTATAAATATATATCATAAACTACAATACTTGTAGTGTAAAAAAAATAGGAGAACGCGTGGCCGACCACTACTCTTAATCCAATCCCGTCGAAACCGTAATGTTCAAAATATTTAGTCCAATGGTATATTTAGATACACTTTATACACGTAACTAAATTGACACGTAAATGATCAATTATTAATCCGCCGTAAAATAAACTCAATAAAAATGCCGTGAAAAAATCCGAAGTGACAGTCAAGTACCGAAACCGTAATGTCAAAACTTTTTTTTTATTACTTTTTTAAATTTCCTTTTCCGCGGTCCGAAACTCATAAGTCCTAAACAATCCCCCACCCCGAGATGAGCAACCCTCATCTCGCTAGTCTACCGTAGACGGGACAGGGTTGCCACCGCACGGCGCATCACAGAGTCGCCGATCGAGACCTCTGCGAACCGAGGTACACCGTCAGAGCCTGGATAAAGCTTCAAAATGCGTCCTCTACGCCAACGTAGAGGAGAAAGATTTGAATCCTTAATCAGGACAAGATCCCCTACCCGTGCAGGAGCCGTTTTATCTGTCCATTTCAGCCGCTGCTGCAACATGTGCAAATACTCCGAATAAAACCGTTTATTAAAATTTTGTGACATCTGTTGCAGCATTTGAAAGCGAGAAAGTCGACTCAGTGGTACATTCTCAAAGGGATACTCAGGGAGAGCTGCAAGGGGCTGGCCGATGAGGAAATGACCCGTGTCAAAACCTCCATATCGTTGGGATCCGAAGAGAGTGGGCATAAAGGCCGTGAATTTAAAGTTGCTTCCACTCTGTAAAAGACCGTAGTAAGTTCCTCGAACGTAAGAACCGTTTCCCCAATAACACGTCTCAAATGTGTCTTAGCCACCTTCACGACAGCCTCAAAGATGCCTCCCCAATGAGGACATCCAGGAGGATCAAACTTCCACGTAATGCCCTGAGTAGCCATTGCTTGTCCCAAGTCCGTACTATGTTTCGTTAAAAAATCATGGACCTCCTTAAGATACCTGTCAGCACCCTGATAATTTGTGCCGCAGTCCGACCGTACCAAACTCGGTAACCCCCTCCGTGAAACAAAACGTCCGAACGCCGCGATAAACGCTTCCGTACTAAGCGAAGATACTATTTCTAAATGTACTGCCTTCGTTGACAGACAAACAAATACACATAAATAAACTTTGTAAGTCTTAGAGGTCCGCAAGTGAGAAGCCCTGACAATAAAAGGACCAGCGAAATCCGTACCGACACCGTGAAAAGGTCTGGTGACACTAACCCGATCGCTAGGTAGGTCACCCATCATAGGCTGCATGGTGTTAGCCTTTAACCGATAGCAAGGTATACACTTAAATATAACCGATCGGACGCACCGTCGCGCCGATAGTATCCAAAATTCCCGCTGAAGAATAGCAAGCAGTGCCGTACAACCTGCATGCGAGTTAGTAATGTGCCGATCACTTACTATCAACTGCGTCAAGGGTCCGTCCTTGGGCAGCAAAAGGGGATGCCTAGCCGAATACGGCAGCTTCGAGTTGCGCAGCCGTCCGCCAACACGAAGTAATCCCTCGCCATCAATGAATAAGTTAAGTTTCTGTACGGCACCCTTTAACCGACCCGTCGTCCGTAACGATTTAAGCTCGTCAGAAAACCGTTCCGATTGTACCCGTCGTACCCAAAACATGAGAGCAGCACGCCGTTCGCCTGCCGTCAGAAACAAAGATGTATTTCTTACAACCGGTTTGCGAGTATTCGTTATAAACCGACGCATCCATCCCGTAACGGCCAGTAATTTATTAAGAGAGCTAAACCGCAGTAAAAGAGGGTTTGTGACGATTTCTTTCTCCACAGCCATGACACGCACACAGGGCAGCGGATCCGATCCGATTAAAACCGTAGGGGGCCATGACGACTCCGGTGCCGTCAACCAAGCAGGTCCCCACCAAAGGTTATGACTCACCAACGAGGAGGCATAACAGCCGCGAGAGGCCACGTCGGCGGGGTTCAACTCGCCGGGTACGTGCCGCCAATTCAGATTCACTGACGAGTTTTGAATTTGCGAAACCCGATTCGCAACAAATGTTTCCAGCCTATGTACCGAGGTCTGGAGCCACGCCAAAACAATTTGGCTGTCAGTCCACGCATAAACGTTGCCTATGTTAATGTGCTTCCCGAGTGTATCACAAACATGATTCAATAACCGAGTAAGTAACGCAGCTCCCGAGAGCTCCAATTTGGGTATGGTTTGGCGGTTGCGTATAGGAGCCACCTTGCTCTTCACCGTGATTAGATGTAACGCTACTGAACCATCTGGCTGTATCGTCCGAAGATATACGACTGCCGCGAAACCCGATTCCGAGGCGTCACAGAAACCGTGAAGTGACGCATGATACTTCCCCGGTGGAAGTATTTTACGAGGTATAACAACCCTTCCGATAGTGGGTAACTGATCAATAAATGCGAGCCAGTCCGTTAAGAGTTCAGTAGGTAGGGTCTCATCCCACTTAAGCTCAGCCAACCATAACCGTTGTAGAAAACATTTAGCCCAAAATATTATAGGAGCGATCCACCCGTTAGGATCATAGATACGAGCAACCGTAGACAGGACTAGCCGCTTAGTCCATATCTTTTCCGTTATTGTTAAAACCCGAAAGGAAAAGATGTCAGGAACCGGTAAATACTGAACACCTAAAACCGATGTTGAACGAGGAGAGTCCGGATTCTCAAATAACAATGGATCTTGAACGTGATCCGCTGGTAGTCCTTCTAAGAGACGTGGACTGTTCGAAATCCATTTCCGTAGTTCATAGCCAGCCGTTGCCAATAACGCTATGAGCTCGTTACGTAAAATTAAAGCCTCCTGTTCCGAAGATCCACCCGTGATAACGTCATCGACAAAAATTTCCGACTCTAAGACGTCCGCCGCACGAGGGAATCGAACGCGTTCCCGTTGAGCGAGTTCCAACAAGCACCGCATAGCCATCCAGGGGCTAGATTTCAAACCGTACGTGTTTGTGTTCAGTTCGTAGACGCGTAATGGGTGAGACGGGTCCTCGCGCCAAAGAATCAGCTGATACCGTCTATCAGCCTCATCAATCACCGTTTGCCGGAACATCATGCGTATATCCGTCGCGAAGACCACCTGGTGTCTACGAAAGGCCGAAATAAGATCCGAAATATCTTTATGTAGTTTAGCACCCGAGTGCAGGATTTGGTTCAATGAAACACCGTTAGAGGAAGGGGCCGACCCGTCAAACACGACCCGTATCTTACCGCTATCCGATTTAAAAACCGCGTGATGTGGTATGAAATAGTGTTCTTCCGATGAGTAGTCCCTCCGTGCCAGGGACATGTGACCTAATTGTACATATTCCCGCATGAACTCAATGTATTTGTCGCGAAACTCTGTATCTCGCTTCATGCGACGTTCCATAGAAAGCAGGCGTTTCTCAGCAGTGAGGTAGGACTGCCCCAGCGGTTTGCGAATGCTCACAAAGGGCAACCGAGTAACGAAACGACCGTTCGGTAACCGATAAACATTTTCGATAAAATGGCGCTCGCATTCTTCGTCGAGCGGGTCCTTCCGTGAAACCGTGGGTACCTCTTCTGTCTCCCAAAAACGCTGTACTAAATCCGAAAGAGAAACGCCCGTAAAAACCGTATCAGAAACCGTATCATATGCTGGGCCCATAATCATATATCCGTAGTGCGATGGTATAGCAACCAAGCCATTATTATTTAAATTTATAGTGCGTCCGGTGCACAATAATTGACCAAGCACATCAGTACCAAGCAACAAATCAATTTTTCCAATATTTAAAAATTTTCTGTCAGCCAAAGACAGGTGAGAAGCCGAGTTCAAAATTTCCGAAGGTAATTCCACCTGTGGATGTTCTCCTAAAATATCATGCAACACTAGTGCTGTAACTGTAATAACAGGTTGAGAGACCGATTCTCCAACAATGTTAAAGGTACATTGACCATAAACATGTGACACGAGCACATCACCTATGCCACGAACCGAAATATTATTATTAAATATGTATAGGCCTAACCGTCTCGCCAAATTAACTGTTATCATGCAACCTTGCGAACCCGTGTCCGCTAGAGCCCGTGCTCTAACATAAAAACCGTTAATATCACAAATCCTTACCGCAACGGTAGGCAATAAAATAGTATTTAAAAAGGTTGCATTTGGCGAGGCGGCGGCGACTACCTATTCTTGAACGTCACTATGAAATGAAGCATTCACCCGATTAAAAACCTGGCTGCCGACACAGCGCCAGAGGGTTATATGTAGGGGGTCTCGAGCGCCCCAATGGTGCCCGAGTCAGGTGCCAACTGGCATCCGGTGTCCGGTAACCAACCGGATGACCGAAAGATGGCGGCGTGTTCCTCAATCGCGGCCGTTCCGCGAGTGGTGGTGAGAAACCCCTCGCTCTCGCTGCATACGAAGCCGCAGACGCATACTGTTCCGCAGTGACGTCACGGGATTCGTCCGCTTGAATATGCCCTATGCCCGCTGCATAGGGTGCTTGTACCATAGGCCCGGTGCCTCCCCCACCCGTATGTGGAGATGCCTGTGAAGTAGGCCTAAAGCCACCCCCACCCGTATATGGAGGTGTCGCGCGCACGTCCACCCGTCGAGGCGACGCTCGTCCAGAATGAGGAGGTGAAGTCCGTACTTGTCCGCTTTGACCCCCTCCTGAAGGAGAACCAATCCGTGCCGCTGCAGGCCTAACTCCACCATTCCTATTCAGGCATAACATCCCGTGATGTTTGCCGTTACAATGAATACATGGCCGTGCCACTGCACAACTATTAACAAGATGATCCCCTAAACAAAAATAACATAACTTGTGATTTTGCACAAAACGCCTCCGCTGTTGAGGGGAACAATTTATAAAATGTTGGCATTTAGATATAAAATGGCCTATGATGCCACAAAAGGTGCAACCAACCCGCTTGGATTGCAACCTATTATTAATAGTATGGTCCGATGTAGCCATACCTACCCTAGTCCCCGAGTGGGTGGCCTAATCCTACCCTGACTGAATACAGGTCTTCCCTGACTGGACACAGGCCTCCCAGATGGCCCTGAGGTAGCCGTTGCAGGAGGTGAGCCTACATTGTCAACAATCCGTGCTTCTTCCTCCAAGAAGGTCAAAAGGTCAATAAATTTAGGCAACGGGCTTGCCTCATCTCCGCTTCCATATTTTTGTTCAAATCTTAATTTTAAATCAGAGGGTAACTTATTCAATACAATATGGAGCAACAAGAATGACCACTCCGTTACTGGTAAATTTAATTTCTCCAAACAATTATAGGCCACCTTTAATGGATTAAAAAAATCATCCCTTATAAACATGATATTCCTTAAATAAGGCAAATTTAATATCTTTGCCACATGGGCATCCGCAATTAACCTAATATTTTGATATCTGCCCATCAATAGCGCCCTTGCAGTCTCATAATTGTTATCTGTTATGGTTAAATGTGAAATAACCTGGTGAGCGTCTCCCGATAGACAACTCAACAGATAACTTAATTTTTGTGAGAGTGATATATCCATCCGACAATGTACCAAAGAATCAAAAATGTTAATAAATGACATCCAAGTTTCATACCCACCAGAATACTTGGGCAAATTTAAATCCGGCAATCTAGTATAAATTGAGGCATTACTACTTGACTGACCCTTAACCGTGGGACTACTGGCCAGATCCAGTGTCCTTACCGCCTGAATAATGCTGTCATAATATTCTAAGCATTGCTTGTAGTCTGCCTGAGCTTGAATCAACCTTGCCTGCAAAGTTTCATTGTCTGGATTCATGTCAGCCCTATCATAACACATTTGTAAAGCTTGATCCAGATCCGCCATGTATCTGTTCGCATTTGAAGCCCGCTCTTTCAAGGCCTCAACCCTGTCTGGTCTACTCACCAGAGAAAATGCGCTTACCAACCATTGCAAAATGCGACGAATTTCGTTGTAACCGTCCGACATTTTAATAATTAAAGTAAATACAAAACAAAGAATTTACAAAATAACAGGTCCGTAACCGAAAAGTAAACCACGCTCTGCTACCAAAAAATGTTGCGTTTTCCCGAACGCCCGTTATTTGGTTATATTATTTAACTATATAATAATATTGCTTACTTACCGGTCCGTAGTTCTGGCTTGGCTTGAACGTGTGTTTTGTGTGTACTAATGTGCCCTACCGTATGTGGTTATAAATATATATCATAAACTACAATACTTGTAGTGTAAAAAAAATAGGAGAACGCGTGGCCGACCACTACTCTAATCCAATCCCGTCGAAACCGTAATGTCAAATATTAGTCCAATGGTATATTTAGATACACTTTATACACGTAACTAAATGACACGTAAATGATCAATTATTAATCCGCCGTAAAATAAACTCAATAAAAATGCCGTCCAAAAAATCCGAAGTGACAGTCAAGTACCGAAACCGTAATGTCAAAAACTTTTTTTTTTATTACTTTTTTAAATTTCCTTTTCCGCGGTCCGAAACTCATAAGTCCTAAACACAGGGACTTCCAGAGTTTCTAACCTGTTCTTCTTGAGTAGGTTCTCCCAACTTCCGAACAGGTGTAGTAAGATTTCTTTTCGTTGTAAGGATATGTGGCCCTCTGTGTCCTTGTTTTTTTAAATTCGATTTTTCGTCAATCGTGCCTGTAAAGGCCTGTGTTGAATAAAGCTCATTTCGATTAGAATACAAAAATATTACTTTCAACACCGTTGCTCGTAATTGGAATGTAACTATATCGACTTTAGTTTTATACATTGTGTCCGTTAAGTAGGTACTCACAAAAAATTGGTATGTGCCTATATCGAATTTAGTTTTATACGATGTGTCCCGTTACCAATCAAAAATTGGTATGTAACTGTATCTAATTAAGTTTTATATGGTGATTCCCATTACCAACTAACAATTGGTATGTGGCTATCGAATTTAATTTTATACTTATCCCTTTACTGTTGTCTTTTCAAAAAAAGTAGCTTTATGTTTTTGTAAGAGTTTTAATACAAACATAATTTTATTTGTGCTTATTCGTTTTATAAAATTGTAGACCTGTCTCTCCAATTTTTTTTTATGTCACTCTGTCTAAAAAAATCCTGAAAACCAAATATACTTTCTTTATCAAATACTCCAGTTTTATTATAAAACCTAAGAAAAGTAGCTGTTTTTCACCAATTTACAAGTGTGACTAATTAAAAAATATCCTTTAAATTGGTTAAAATTACGCACAGTTCAAAAAATTACGATTTTGTTTATAACGAAAAAAAAAATAGCAGCCAAAGACTTCACAAACTCTTGTATAACAAATCATATATCACTAACTTCTCGGGGGGAAAAAAACTTAATACGAGTACATAATACAAAACTACGTTATTATCTAAGAAATCTGTTTTTAATTACTAACAATGGTGTTGGAAATAGTTGTTGAACACACGTAAGCTATTGAAAATGTATTTTCAATTTAGATCATTTGTATTCCAATCGGATTGAAACATGTTGAGCAGTGTTTTAAATTCTCAAAAAAACTATTTATTAAATAAAGAAAAATTTAACGAGAACATCCTTTAAAGTTTCCATACTAAAACGAGAGAATAACCATTTTGTCTATATATATATTATACTCTTTATT
The DNA here is from genome assembly GCA_036419045.1 of Scirpophaga incertulas. Taxonomy (NCBI): domain Eukaryota; kingdom Metazoa; phylum Arthropoda; class Insecta; order Lepidoptera; family Crambidae; genus Scirpophaga; species Scirpophaga incertulas. Next base: position 18,092,600 of record CM071643.1, on the reverse strand, counting down.
GAACACAAATATTATAAAAAAATTAGGAGGTACAAATTTATTTGGTCCAAAGACGGACTTATCTCTCAAGAGAGATTATTAAAATTACTACATTATACATTATTACTATATATCCATCGTCTATCAATTCAAAACTTATTTTTGATTGCCCCAATCAAATTGTAATAACAAAGTTTATTGGAATCTTCTGTGACAAATGGGTATTTTTTGATTCTGGTGAAAATTCTATCAGAGCAATAGACGGACTAGACGTCAGGGAAGAGGCAAGAAAATTTTAATCAAATAATAACTTGCGAAACTCACTGTGTTGCTGGCGGTCCGCTGCATGGCCCCTCGGGGCTTACTGCTGTCTGTCGCCTAAGTACGGTTAATTATATTAATCATTTTATTTTTTACATTTCACGGATTATTTTGATTCCCACATTCGGCGTACGAGATTTACTTTGTTTTTATATGATAGCTATCGGTACATGTCAGCTAATGTCATTACTGTGGACATTTGAAATTCAAACTTAGAATAGGTGGCTGTGGTTTATCGCACCAAACAGAATGCCAGCCAGTTTTGATATTTAAAGTTAAGCACTATTGTGCCTAATATAGCATGTAACGATAGTACATTACTGCAGCGGCTAGCAATAGAGGCATTGATGAACGAACGTGTACATACGTAAGTCCATCAATGCCTGTTGTGGCCAAGGCTTGTATAGTACTTTTCTCAAATAATGCGCGGAAATTAAAACTAAGCAGTACCAAGCAGAACTTTTATTTGAAAATACAGTTATTGAATGTACAATTATTGAAATGTAAAGTGGTTTTTTGAAACTCAATGACCAACAATGAACAAAATTGTTCACGCGCCAAAGGATTCGTTTGTTTTTTTTTTCATTATAAAACAGGTTTTTTTTGCAAGCCAGTTCGATATTTAAATAAAACTCTGATAAGTTGCCTCCTTGGTTTGCCATTTTTCGGAGCAACAAATCGTTCCATTTTTTAAATACGCGATAGATATGAATTTACATGTATATTTATTTGGCCGCTAAAACACGACAGATCATACATTTTTTGCCGGCCGCTGCTCGCAGGTATGTGGCCAGTACAGCAATTTCGATTTATCTCGAAGAAGGTTGTCAAAATAATGCTCAAATTTCCAGGTATGTTTGAGAAAATGTTATTATTGTATCGATATTGACATTTGGCTCATGTTCGATCAGAGTTTAAATAATGTTTAACTTAAAATCATAAACCGGGTGTGTAACTGTGTAACTTTACATTACACTTCTAACCAGCAAAAATGTTTTTTGAATAATGTAATTCCTTAAACTGTAGTGGCTCGACTTTTTGTGTGTTGCATATGAGTTATCGAGTCCAGCAGTTGTCTCTTCACTTTGAAGTCGAATAATTACTAAGAATCACTAACAATAATTATTATTAAATATAAAAATTTGGCTCGAGAACTCAGATCCGGTTGCCCTAGTATTGACAAATCACTGTGGCTCTAGGACTATGCTGCACAAAGTGGACGTCAGAATTAAACTATGTAGGGCTTGAAAAATTTTTTCGGGATTGGGTCTATAGAGGGTTAAGGGTCATAGCTTTTGCCCGTCGGTTTATGGCGCGAAGGTTTTATCGCGCTTCCCGGGACTATCCGTTTTTCCGAGATAAAAAAATACCGCAAAACCTTGCTCAAGAATCACTCTATCTATTGATAAAAACCGCATGAACAACTGTGCAGTAGTTTTTGAACGAAGCCTTTATTGCGCATCCCGTGGGATCTGTTGATTTTTCCGGTATAAAAACTTACTGTGGTCTCGCTGGTCACCCTCCTTGGCGGCGCGATGGGCGTCGATTGGGGCTTCGCTTTTGGAGTAATCGATTTTGTAGCTGGACTCCTGCAATTCGAGAGTGCTTTCTTCAGAAATGCAACATACAGGCTGTTACAACAGGGAATAGTTAAGTCTATTGGGCTTAAAAGTTTATAACTCTTAAACTTACTGCACGTACGGAGAACAGAAGGTATTTCGATTGGTACCCTTTTAATCTTGTCATGTTATAATTTTGTAACTACTTAGCGGTTTCCTAAATTGATCTTTCGATCTATTTACTCTAGCAGCTAGTGGAGTTCGTCCAGGTGAGAAATCACTTTACTGCAACGCTACTTTTTGTGAAACTATTTGGTGGTTATTTGCACTCGGCATTCAGTTTGGTCCTTTAGTTGTTAGTAGACTTCGTTTGCGAGATAGGACACTTCGTCGTCACGTACAATCTTGAAAATTGAATGACCTTGGCTTTTGCTTTGATTTTCAAAAGGTTTTCAAAAGTTCGTTATCACGTACCTTCATGTTAGTTACACAGCAAGAGCGTATGCGTAATATATAACAGTGAAGAAGAAAATGGTGCAGAAAGAAATACAGGTTAAAATATAACTTAGAATAACAATAAATTAAATTATTCTTATTTCTCAGTCAACAACAATAATTGTTGTACCCATAAAAAGTGAGTGCGGACGAAAAGAAAAACTACCTATGTCACTTCGTCGTCACGTCACGTACTTTCTTGTTGTACTTGAGCCAATCCTTAAATCACGTTCTCCATCAGTGAAATGATTTGCATGTAAGATGTAACGTGTAACGTATATTTTTATATCAAAATAAAAATTAAATGTTTTTCTAAAAGAGATGTATACGTCTCGTTGTCCAACTGGCGCTAAGTCTGCTCTGTGGTTCACAGATATTATTTTATACTGTGGCACCGCATTCCTTTGCTATTGTTTTTGCTCCGTCGACGAATAAGCAGGCGGCCGGTAACGGTCTGTCAGAATCATTCTAGACACTTACCGAGACCTACGTTACGTTCTTCTCGTGTCAACATTTAATTTTATAGACGTTCCTTTTAATAGCGTTCGTTGCTTATTTACTATCACCAAAAATAGATTTTATGTGGTAAACTCTACTTATCTAGAGTCCAAATTCACGGTTGGCCAACCTTTGTTCTTCAACTACCTGGACGTCCTCCTTTTGGTTTGAAGACCTGGAAACTCCTCGGCCACACCTCGCATTATTGGACTTCGTCGCAGGGGAGTAATAGGCATATCTACCTTCCACCAGATATACAGAAATTGTGACCGGTTTCTTACTCCGATCCGTTATAAATTAATTCCCTTAACGCCACAAAGATGTCACTTTGTCATTACTCTTGTCTCAATCTCCAGTAGTCAATAATTACCAGTTCTTTGAGCTCCGTCGTCGGTGTCGTTCTCCGGCAGCCAGGCGCTTTCAGGCTCGTGTGAGACCACTTTGTTGTGACGTACCTTCTCTGAGGTTTCTTTGGCTCGGGCTCCGGCGAGCGCGGCGTCGGCGTCGGCTCCAGCGCGTCCGGGAACGTTTCGTTTTCCAAAAGGTAGTTGTTGTCAGCGCGATCCACTTCGTCCATGTGTGAGGCCACTTCACCGTTACTTCTTGGCAGCTGAAACAATAGTTATTTATTATACAAGAGTGGAAAGTTCCTTTTTAACCGCGTGCTCGATTTGGATGACCGAGCAAGCGAAGGATTCTAAATTAGAATCCTGAGCGTCAGCGAGGGAAACAAACGAGCACAAGGTGAAAAATCTTTCCACTCGAGTGCAATACGTAACTTTTCATCCCACCTCAGCGAGGAAATGACAAAATGAAAAAGAAAACAATTTATAATGACAAATTATATTAAGCAATAAAACGTGAAAAACTAGAATGGCGCGAAGCACGCAAATAAAACAAAGAAACCAAGAAGGTTCCAAATTTAAATTTTTTCACAATTTAAAAAGTTCTAATCATAAATTTGGCACCATAGAGGTTACATTAAATAGGTTTAATGACGTTTTGAATTTACAATTATATTGAGTACTCATTATATGTGATGTTCTAAATTCAAATCTACTTTGCCGCTCAAGCGAATAAAATAGAATTTTCCAGCCAGATTTCGAAGCGCAAAATTACACTTTCCGAGGTGGTGGGATGAAAACATTATTTTATGATTATATTGACAAAATAAGCAGATTGGTCTCCAGTAGGCATATCATTTACGTCCCTGTGGAGGAGCATGCGCCTACTTTAACAATGTTAGGGCGATTAGGCCTTGGTCGACCACACTGACTCAGTGCGGATTTGCTTGACTACATGCATCTTTGAATTTTCGCAGGTGTATGCAGGTAGCTTCACATGCGTGGGTTTGCCGTCCCATACCAGGTGGCGGATAGGGGAACGCCCCCCAGATATGGGGGTACTGGCTTCGGCCGGCGTGGGCCAAAAACGGCGGGAGGGGGCTGCCCCCTTTTTCGGCGGAAGCCACGAGGGAGGAAACCTCGTTAAAAAATAACCTTGGCGGGGTTCGCCCCGAGGGGAAGGGCCCTTTTCAGGGCTAGCGACCGATTATCGACGTGGGTAGGCCGCAGTCGCCACACGCCGGCGGGGTCGTGGTAGTTGTCCGATAGGGTTCCCATGGCCTCGCCAGGGCACGATGCTGCTCTCCTTCGGGATCGATGCGCTCTGCCTCGGCGTGATGCAGTTCTCCTTGGGGATATATCCTGTTGGCTCGGTGGGTTTAGGTTGCTTCACAATGTTTTCCTTCACACTGCTACTTATGAAATTCGAAAAACGTGAAACATATTGGATACAGACCAGTGCTGAGGATCAGAGTACACCGTAAGTGATTCTAAAAACATTGCTGGTCGATACCACTTCACCGTAAGTGATTCTGCTGTTTAATATCAAAATTTTGGAATTTCTCAAGTTAAAATCAAGCAATTAATTTTAAATCGTTTAAGGAGATAGCGATTTTCACTTTGAGTTATACACAATAGGTTGTGGTAAGCTATAGTCGCGTACACTGTACATGGTTCTCGTGAGAATAGCAGCAAATATGCAACCGAAACACTTGTAAGTGACATAAAAAGTAGTAGTTATTTTGAGAGGCACCAAGAGGCATTTATTGTCGAATATGGGCTTCTCCTCTGGGATTTCTAAACGGATCGGTTAGCGCTGTTAGCACTTAGCCTCTTTCTGTGACCTTCATCAAAGCATCACCAGTTCCAGACTACTGTGGACAGAGCACAGGCCATGACTTACTTGCGGTCGTTAGTGGGTCAAAGGTCCGCGAGCAACCATATATGCTTGGAAACGTAATACTTTGTATTCACAAATTTTTAAATATACGACTTAAATAAATCTTTGCTTGCATATACTTATTATATGAGGTAAGGGAATTAACAGCGATGCGATGAGAGATTTTCTGAGTGACAGATTAATGAGTTTTCTATCTTTTCAACCAAGCCATAGGCTCAGGTCGAGTTTAGTCGGTAGATCCTCCTGGTCGAATTTATCGGTCGGTCTGGAGTCCGACATAATCACCTAGGCAGTTGGTTGCAGCGGTTGAGAACCCTCATAGATACCAATCTATGAGGGTTCTCAACCTCTCCTGTCCATAGGGAAGAAAATGAGTTTTCCAACCCTATTCATAAATGACGGTAAGTTTGTACTTAAATTCAGGTCATGTTTCACAGATTAATAACAGTGGTTATAATTTTGCATAACTATGCACATCATAATCTTATGAACAATACACATATTTTGCATTAACAACAAAATTTACCGTCGAGTTTAACCAATCAGCCCCAACCAATTACAGGTAAATTACCAATTTACACGTTTCGATTGGTCAAACTAAGTGGTTACGTGATTTTTACAGCCTATGGAATTGTTGTCTGTAGGGTATACAGATAAAAAACTTGGAGAGCTGGAACTGGACTCAACGCTTCAAGCCTTTTTTTGTTGGGTGGGAAATGCGACCCTATGCACCATGATACCGCGCTGGCGCGGCCGTGTGTCTATGCCCGGAGAGCCCCTCTCCGGTCACAGAGGACCGGAAACCTACCCTACCTTATAAACCTACCATAATACTAACTTTTTACTTATTTTCTATTAAGCCATGTAAGCATACTTTTCTAAGTTGTGTGACACATTTTTTTAAATGTGTATTAACACATATAATGTTGCAATAAAGTACTTTTTTTTCAATTTAGATTTAAATAAAATGTGAGTTTAAGAGTACTATATGTATAATAAGAGTAAGTATTAAATGCAAAACTACATAGATTAAATTATAAAAGCTAAAAAGTGTAAAAAAAAAAACAAAAGAAGAAGCAGTTTTACAGGAAAAGAAAACCTAAAATTTAATGAAGTAAGTGTAGCGCCCTTCAGTAAGTTCCTTTTAAAGTAATCGCGTGTAGTTGTTGCGCCCTTGTATACTGCACATCTCACTGCGCCCTAGATAAGCCCACCCCTGGTTAAAACGGTACTTACCACATATTTATTGTTCAGATCCTGTTCGTGATTGTGATTGAGGTCCCCAGATCCATTGACGACATTACCTATTTTCTGAAAATAAAATTCTGAAGTTAACATCTCACAATACGTAAAATATAACCTTTCTACTTTTTCATAATTATATGCAATAATATTTGTGGAAATTATGTGATCATCATTAGTTTGGTTGGTGTAGCATTTCCTTTATCCTTAAAAAACCTGTTTTAATGGATCGGTATAATTTGGTATTTTTTTTAATTTCAATATAAAATTATATATTTTTTACATTTTGCCGTCACTGCCAATACGAATATATTACGATTATTTCAATTGATTGATTGAATTGATTACAAACTGATTCGATTTGACATGTCTTTAACATTCATGAAGCGTAAAAAGAATGAGTTTGTATATTCGTTTTAGTAAATTAAGAAACACACAAAACTATTTATAGCATGATTATGTACGAGTATAATGAGATCAAATTTCGTGTATTACAAAATAAATCCAATTTCGTATATCATAGATACAAAATCGAATAACCAAAGGACATTGTTCAATTTTGGCCTAAGAACCGATGTGAATATAAATTATACTATAATTTTCATTTATTTTTATTTATTTGAAACATATTTTAGTATTCCACGGACACTTCAAATAAATTAATTCCAAATAAAAAGTTGGGTCACAATTATTGATGCCGTATAAAATATTTTTCCGTCAGCCAGTGCTGCCAGTTTCGGAAGTTTTCGCGATTTCGGTAAATGCGGATCGAATTGAGAATCTCCTCCTTTTTGAAGTCGGTTATTAAAATTAGTTGATAACACTTTATTCATTTAAATACCTAAATTAACTAGCTAGAAAAAAACTAGTGTTATATATTTTTTAAGCAAAATCGCGAATTTCTAGCTTGGCATTCGAGTATTTATGTTGTCGTAATTGGCAACACTGGTGTGCTTCATACCTTATCTGTGTCCGTTTCATTCAATTTTTGATTGCTTTGCGACTATCGTTTCTTTTGTGATGTTCTATGCGTTTCATGGTTTTATTCTAACAACTTTGGCTTGATTACGGACACCGATTACATTGCGTACTTGGTAGACTCGGATGTGTGTAAAGGACTGGATTTTGTAAAATGACAATTGTCAAAGAATTATCTTAAACTTGACTAGGTACTACCTCTTTTCCTAGTATCTAGTAGAGTAGTCCTTTCCTAGTTCTAGAAGAGAACATATATAGCTGTACATAGTATTTTAATATTACTTTGATATTACTACTCTGATATTTCACGCAAGGTTGGTTATTTTTTTATTTATAACCTCAAAATATTAACTTTTTTCGTAATTATTTTAGTTTCCTAAAGTGTCCGTTCGTGAAAACTTATTTTATAGGATTCCATATAATTTTAAGAGTTTATATAAGTCACTTTCGATTCGAACGGTTCTTAGGCAGAACATGTATGGAGCCGGAACAATGTCCTTTACTGGTATCTAAGTCCCCTTTAGTGTAGATCAGTGATGCATAAAGGGGTCTATATCACCCCCTAGGGGTCTATAATAACCAGCAAGGGGTCTACGTCAGCGAAAAAAAAGATTAGGGGTCAATGAAATGAAAATGGGGGTCCACGATAATGGATCTCAACAAACATTGATAGTACCTATTTATTTGTATTATACTATCTTCTAATATAAAGACATATACATACATTATTTATAAAAGTACCAATGAAGTAAAAAAGTTATTATATGTTTATTTTTTTTTTTAAATTGTAGGATGTAGGCATTCAATATCAGGTAAGTACACACGACACAAAAAATTTGGGAATCTGGTATAGATTAATACAAAATAAGGCAATCTCACTTTAATTGAAGGTTAAAATATTAAATGCTCGTTTGCCCCCTTATAGTACCTCCACTTGTCTTTTTCTTTATCAACATAACTAAGCGACAATAACCACTCAAAAGTTCGTGGATACCTTGCTATAAAAAAAAAAAACTATAAACTTACGTTCGTAGATAGTTTAGTATCCAAACGTAAATTGGTACAATGTGTCTAGTAAACTGTATAAAACGCCACCTGTTGACCTGTGACGACAAGAATATGCTTTTAGAATTGGATTCTATTAATCAATCTACCTAAAAAATCATAGATGTCACCACAGTATGCTTTGTGGACTGAATAATTAATTTTCTGACGTGATTTCGTTTTGAGGAGAGGTAAGTTTGTTTATTTTATTTCATAATTTGAATTTGTGCTAAATATCTACATATTAGTATCAAACGAAAGAGAATTAAATGTAGTTTAATTTAAAAATTAATTGAACGATATAAATTCAAATGAAATTGCGAATAAACTAAATTAAAAAGAAACTTTCATAAAATATTCCGCTTCTTTTAAGTTCCACATTTATTTCCTACTAAATACAATGGTATAGAAAGTTAAATATATATAATGTTTTTTGCGCTAGACTCTCCTCTATCCGTAGGTATTTTTGTTGCGATATAGCTCGTGTAGTTTACGAGTTTCAACTGTTTTTATCCAGTTTTTGATAATCACGCGCTCGGAAATGGCCGATCGTAAGACTTATTGACGCCGCTGACAGCGGAAACGGTTGAGTGAATATAAAATAATTGGCAATCGTTATTTACTAAACATATATTTATGATATCCAAACCCTCTGACAAATTTTGAAATCTTACGTGCTGCTGCTTCCTAACACTGTGTGTGGTGGTGTGCGCTTTTGTGGTCTTCCGTTCGACGCTAGTCCTGGAGCTGACCGCAGTCACTTTGCTGTGTCCGTTCGGCAGTGCCTTCTTGGTCAGCCTGTCTGTGTTGTGAATGGGTTGGAGTGGGTAGCTTTTGTCTATGCCTGCCTTCGTTCTGCGCTCCTCGAACATTTGCCGGACCTGGGAAGAAAGTAATATTAAAAAACAAATCGGAATTGTGTGAAAGACACCTGTGTGAAAGACGCATTGCTGAAGGTAATGTAATCAAATATTTATTAATCAAAATGAGTTTTTTGTAAAGCTAAGAAGTGCAACCTCCCAAGGTTCTGTGAGACAGATTAAATCGCCAATTTATGATTAAACGCTTGTTGAAGATGGGGGTTCAATTCTCACCCAAGTCGAAAGTTCTTGTGTGTTTTTTATATTTATTTATATAACATTTTTAAATAAAATATCCACAAAGACAAATGTTAACAACATTATTGTGTTTTGATAATTAAACGAAAAATAGTTAGTTCCTTAATTACCAAGGAGACCAGGTGAGGGTAATTTCTAACGCCTTATAGTCTCTTATCGAGGACGAGATGAAGGCTTATAGTTTACCTGTTGCAAGTAAAACAAATAAGATAACTTTGGAAGAGAATATTTAAGAGAAAATTAAATAAATGGTTTTCGCGATATTGAAGAATATTTAGGTTATAAAAATGAATTATAATTATATATTAATTTAATTTGATTAGTATAATGAATTGAATAACAACAATAATGAATGCAATAACGATACTAAGATATTAAGATGATTATGTACGTATGCTTGCAAATAAATCTAATCTAATCTAAGCTCCGTCAGTGCTGGCTTCTAGTTCACAGACATCATCGAGATGTTTAAATGGAGACACCAGGTCTTGCAAGTCGGATTGAGAACGATGTAACATGAGCACTTCTCTAACGTGTAGTAAGCAGTAGGGGTATTTAGCTAGTACTTTGGGCGCCACATACTTATTATTACGAGCGATATAAGAGTGGTACGAAGGTCAAATAGTCAAACGCTGAGTTTTCTGTACCTTGCCTGGGTGGTGAGATATGGCCGGTGGCTGCGGCGGTGACGCAGCGCTCGCGACGCTAGCGCTGCCGCTGCCCGGCGATTGGCGCACGCGGTCCAGCGCGCGGGCTTGTTGCGCCTCGTACAACGATGCGATCTTCATCTCGCGCTCTTGCATCTGCTTCTGCTGGAAGCGCGCCTGGAAGTAAAAACATAGATAACAATTATAATTGTGTTGATGTGCATTGTGTAAAAAAAATTGTTACGCAATATGTGATCAACTGGTAATTAACAGTGAGTGTAGTTTATTTAATTATTCTAAAAACGATTCTCGAAAATAAACTTTAAATATACTGAGCATAAGAAACTAATATGCCCTGACAAACATGCGTTCTTTATGCGTCTGAGTTATTACAGCGATGCTATTGTTGACTCGACTCCTTTTTTTTGTTCCGCTGAGGAAAATGCATTGAATTGCATACCCCGGCTGCGGAGAGCCGGTGGTTACGTGGGGCTCTCCTCCACAGAAGGGGGAGGCCTACCCACTAAAAACCTCAGCGATGGCCGTCCTCGGGCGTTGTAGGGGGCCCTCAGGATCGAGTGTCGCATCTGAGGACCCCCGGCCCACCCCTGGGTGCGCTACGGAACTCTTCTCGGGGAGGAGTGATCTTGCTGTCTCCCTCCGTCCAATCTCCTACGACGACGGTGAGTAGAACTCGACTCCTACCGCGTGGTATACATATCTTAAAAATACTGACTTACTGAATTAATAGGTTTAATTAATTCAGTAAGTCAATATAAACACAATAGACCTATTTAACTCACGGTACAAACATTAGATGGATACTAATATTTGGTTCAAGTATATTTACCTTATAAATTTATTTCGTTAGTAGTATTTCGTATCGATATCATTCTATTCCATACCTGTTTTTTTTCCCCCTCAGGAAAATGGATTAAATTGCATACCCCGGCTGTGGCGAGCCGGCGGTTATGTGGGGCTCTCCTCCCCAGAAGGGGGAGGCCTACCCACTAAAAACCTCAGGAATGGCCTTCCTCAGGCATGTAGGGAGCCCCCGGGAACATCAAGCAACTTCCGGGAACCCCCAGCCTCCGCTCCCCTGCCTAGAGGGGAGCCCTCCTCGGGGGAGGCTACACTACCCCCCCTGGTCTCCTCCACCGACGACGCCCCCGGCCACGGAAGGGGCGTGGTCCATCCCGGGTCGCCGTAGCAGTCGCGACTTCCTCGCGCCCGTCGGCGACACGCGGCGGCGCCGCAGCTGTGCTACCGAGCCCGGCGCCGCCTTCTTCGAGCGGGATCGGCTATCTCCCGACCCCGCTCGGCGGCCTCCTTCTGGAGCATCACTGCTTCACAGAAGGAGGCCACAGCCCTCCAACCTCCCTCGTCCGCCAGCATTGCCGTAATCAATGCCGGCGGTGACAGATCTCGCCCGATCTCTGCGACCAAGACTCGGCGCTCGGAGGCCCACGCGGGACACTCCGCCAGCGTGTGCTGGGCCAAGTCAAGGTCGGATGCGCAGTGGTGGCAATGTGTCGATCCCTCCCGTCCTATTCGACACAGATACTCACCGAAGCAGCCGTGCCCGGTGAGTATCTGAGTCAATCGGTAGGTGACCTCCTCCTTCCCATTCTATTCCATACCTAATCTTAATATATATATTTCTTGTGTGCGTGTGTATGTGACTGAACTCCTCCTAAACGACTGGACCAATTTTGATGAAATTTTTTGTGTGTATTCCAGGGGGCTTGAGGATGGTTTAGATTCACAATACGGTCATATAGATATTGTTTTTCAGCTAAATTATTTATTTAAAAACATTTGAGACAACGTGAGACAACGTGACATTTGAGACATTTGACATTTGAGACATTTGACAGGACAACGTCTGTTGGGCCAGCTAGTTTTCATATATATTTGTACAAAGCTCGAATATTTTTAGTATAATGGGTTGCTGTTCTGATGGTGGATACTTGTCATTACAATCTTGATTTATGTGAGGTTAGAGCACAGTATCCTTCGCTTTGTTTATTTTATTCCTCCATTTATCCACCCACATTCAAACTCATCACCTTGTTATTATTCGCCTCTACGCATTACGCATATATCATATCATGCCAATCTTTGGTATCTCGTTTTGTTTGTCATTCAAGTATTAGATTTTTTTTTAATATATAATTGTTTAATGTATTCTTTTCTCATTTTTATGTTCGAACGTCTAGAACAGAATCAACAGAGGGCGGAACGTCTGTCTGGCTGTGCCCACGCTTGGCTAACCACAAGAGAACCTGTCCGCGGACCAAACGGTTTATTTTCAAGAACCGTGGTCATTTCCGACTTAATTGACTGTTACAAGGTCAGATGTAACTGATAATCTACAAACTCGACGGAAAATGTCCTAAAACACTGTAATTTCTGCAGTTCGGCTATTTTTTATAGATATTTACAGGAATTTCATAAATTTACTGTAAACAATTTTTCTTCAAATACTAACATACGAAAATAACAAAAAAAAAACAAAGTGAGTTTTGGTTTTTAGGTAAAAAAATACATTCACACCTTTTTTTAAATCAATAGAATTTGTTAATGAAAGATTTGAACAAGAATACAAATGAAGAGTGACTATAAATATAAGTGTGTCTTATCTATATTATATAGAGCTGTAATAATACTGTTACTTTAATTTTGAGGTGAATAACATAAAAATAATTGGTAATAACACTGTGCATAAAAGTTACCTAGTCCGATATACATAAAATATAAAAACATAACATAGAAAATATTACGCACGTTCAGAGCATGAATGATTAAAATTACATCGGAGAAGTGCTAAGTTGACGTTATCTCATTATTTTCATTCTTAAAAGCAGAAATTAGGTCCATTTTATTATTTTTATATGACGCTCAGTCAAAATTAAAATCGTATTGACTTTTATTCTAAAGATCGCAACTATCATTCGACTGATCACGATTGCGTAACACCACTAGTTGCAGTGGTTCGACTTATAAAATATGAGTGAATTATATCAAAAGAAAATCAATAGAAATATGATGCTCAGAACAATAATATATTACGAGACCTTTTTGGTGATTGTCAAATTTCTGCAGCCTGTGAGTTCGTACGATACGATGTTTAAGAATTCCAAACATGATAGTCAAGAGAGTCATATAAAATAGCTCTGTGACAGAATATATCTTAGGTTCGTGGTTCAGACGTAGTTCGAGCGATTGCATTTAGGACCGTCAACTCACTAACAATAAAAGCCTGGATGATCATTGTAAAAAGTTCATTTGACAAACCTAGCGAATAAATTAAATAAAAGAAGGATGAGAAGGGTACCTGTAACCGTTTCACCCATTTATTTTGTAGACGTGACGGGGTACTAGCCGTTTTTATAAAAATGAAGGTTGCTTGGGACATAATGCTATTAAAGTTAAATATTGGACTTTAAGCATTACCTTATTTTAGTATACTAATGATTACAAGGACAGAAGAATACACGACACAAGGACATCCTTTAAGAATAAGTAAGGTCGAACTTAGAACGAACGTTGATTTATTTATTTATCTATATATTTATATTAGGAATACTAACAGCTGACAGATAAACAATATATCTATTATTGATATCTAGATACCGATGTATGATACGATTTTTAGGAAGTATGGAAGTAAATATCAGATTTATTGAAGTATTTGCCAAATACATAGTAACGTTAAACTTAAGAGGAAAAAAGGCAGTACCAATTCGCCGTGCAGTTTGATTGTACTAGATTCGCAGCTTGTTATATTGACATTATTACAAATAATATAAATGATAGAGCTCAAAACTAGTAGCGTCAATGAGAACAATCATTTACAATATCCTGTCAGTAGTGGGTTGGAATATGAATGTAACAAGTTAATAGGCGAGACAAGATGATAATAAAGCCAAGTCTGACAAAACACCAGGAAGTACTTAGCACAGCCTACTTAAGTTAGACATCGCAATGACATTGTCACTATTTATTGATTTTCTAACTACCTGTTTGCCAAAAAAGGAAGGGTGCAGTCGACTATTGAGTCGTCAAACGATTGACTCATCAATCAAAGTTGATTGAATAAATTATAAGAAAGATATTTCTTGTATTGCGATAAAACATGATCTGCGCTTTTACGCTTGACTGAATTGTTTAGTTTTTATTACTTTAGGCAAATTTTTTGCAAGTATCCTTCGATCATATATATGATCGAAGCAAGTATCTTTACTTTTTATCAGAGTTAGTATATAAATGTGCACATTATGATGTTTTCCGCACTAATTTCTTCCTTAACTCTTTTTCTGTTCATGCAGTTAAATTATGGAATGCACTTCCCCCCCTTCAGTGTGAGACATTCGTTCTTTCTTGCTTTTTAAGAAGAAAGTAAAAGAGCACTATCATTCCTTAACGTAATTAACTATCCTCTCAGTAATTTTGCTGTATTATATTAAACCTAATCTAAGTTTGTATATATCCATGTATATATGTTTATATATGTATGTATTTATTAGTGTACATGTATAAGTATGTATGTAAGTAAGTAAGTATGTGTACTTTTTGTTATACAACTATTATATATATTTGTACACACGACATCCACGTTTCTCAGTATTTTTTTTTCCTATCACAGGTGGGTTGGAAGAAATTTTATTAGAAATAAGCCACACCTATTGTACTGTCTATAATTTTGTATTTTCCTGTTCTTTTCTTTTGTGTACAATAAATCGTTAAATAAATAAATTAATCATATTCACAGATAATAACTATATCACTAAAGTATCTAGACGCTATTTTGAATTAGTATTATATACGAAAAGGAGCATCGGTCGTGCACTAGCTTAAGCAACAGGTGAGGAGAATTATATTTTCAGGAGCTTCCTGCCTGTTTTGTGTCTTGCGGACGCTAATTAACATCGTTCATTTTCCTAAAATGACATGCTGCTGAAGTCATTATAACGTGTAGGTTTGGTCATGGTACTGGGGTTTCTTCTACTTTCTATCTTCCATCCTTTGTTGTATTATCGGAGCCACCACCCAGCACCGGTTAGTGAGAACCTTCCGTACAACAATCAAGATTGCTTGCTTGCTCTCCAAAACACTCATCTGGCCGGCCCACTCTGGGAATCGGATCATCAATCAGAGCATATGCATCTTACAGAGCTACTCTTTTCGGGCCCCTCCCCTTAGGGGGCGAATAATCAGATAAAGCCGATAGGGCCTCTGGTAATCTGGTGGTGCTCGTGGTGTCTGAAGGGGCAGTGAATCTTGTTCGCTCACTCTCTGTTACCTACTGCTGCGAGAATACATTCTTACTAAAATGTTTTTCCCACATTTACCGTGAGCGCATGTAATTATGTACACTATTCGGTAATTATACACATAAACCACATTTACAACTCCCGACTGTGATAGTATATCAAATGCACAGCGGCGTCCCACGCCACCGTTCGCTCGTTCGATTAGCAAATTAATGTTACATTGTTTCGCATCCATTACGCACAATTAGAATGCGCGGCATAGGCGGCGTGCCTCGTTCTAATTGTATTTGGAATTCACGCCACGCGATCACCTTTTTTTTTTGTTCTCCTTGAGGAAAATGCATTAAGTTGCATACCCCGGCTGTGGTGAGCCGGCGGTTATGTGGGGCTCTCCTCCCCAGAAGGGGGAGGCCTACCCACTAAAAACCTCAGGGATGGCCTTCCTCAGGCATGTAGGGAGCCCCCGGGAACACCAAGCTACTTCCGGGAACCCCTAGCCTCCGCTCCTCCGCCGATACAGGGGAGCCCTCCTCGGAGGAGGCTACAATACCTCCCCCGATCTCCTGCCACGGAAGGGGCGTGGTCCCTCCCGGGTCGCCGTATCCGCGGGCGCGATTTCCTCGCGCCCGCCGGCGACCCGCGGCAGCGCCGCAGCTGTGTTACCGAGCCCGGCGCCGCCTCCTTTGAGCGGGATCGGCCATCTCCCGACCCCGCTCGGCGGCCTCCTTCTGGAGCATCACTGCTTCACAGAAGGAGGCTACAGCCCTCCAACCTCCCTCATCCGCCAGCATTGCCGCAATCAATGCCAGCGGAGATCTCGCCGATCTCTCGGTCTCTGCGACCAAGACTCGGCGCTCGGAGGCCCATGCGGGGCACTCCGCCAGCGTGTGCTGGGCTGAGTCGAGGTCGGATGAGGTCCTATTCGACACAGATACTCACCGAAGCAGCCGTGCCCGGTGAGTATCTGAGTCAATTGGTAGGTGACCTCCTCCTTCCCGTGGAGCCAAGCCTCGAGGTGCGGGAGTACGGCACCGACGGCCCGCTGGCGCGTGCAGAACCGTAATTCGAGCTGCGTACGCCAGGCCGCCACAATCCGTCGGTGCCACTCCCGCTTAGGCGCCAAGCGATCACCTACACTGATATTATTGTAAAAAGAAAGAACTATTTAATATTTGTTTTATTTGATTATTTTTGCACATATAGCTTAAATAATAAACACCATTAAAAACGAGCAAAGGTACTGCTTATTTCACAAGTGAAGTTTTATATAACAAATAATATAAATAAAAATAAATATTTATTTAAATACACATACATATATAAACATATAATATACACACAATTTTATTTGTTGTCAACCTCAACGTTGTCAATAAGTGTCATAATCAACGTTGTAAGTAAAAACCGCACACTTTTAATGTGCGTTGAATAAGGCAAAGGATCCAAGAACATCAAAATCAAAAGAGATTATTTTGATTATTCAACATAGACTACTGATTCGAATCTTTGTACTGATCCGGATACAAATGATCCAATCTCAACAAAGACACTGTGTAAGATACTGATACTGTCATAGATTTTGTAAGTGCCTATGAATATGCGACCTTGATATTTCCTCTTAACCCCGAATAGAAAAACAAAAATTGGGTGGCGTCAGTAATTACGACAATAACACGGAACGAACAACGGATAATTTCTCGTGCGGTATTTTTTTCATTGTTTACCAGAGATTAACACCGCTGCACCACCTACGTTCCAATGTTTCCTTGCGCCTTGTTAAGCAAGAGTCAACTAGTTACCATATTAGTAAGCACTTGCCTACGGTAATTAGATTAAGCCAATGCTAACTTGTACATAAACATCCGAAACCTGTACAAAATTGACTTGAATAGGACATTAGAGTTATGTTAAGATTATGTAAAGAGGCCGCCACTAGAACATTGGAATTAATACGAATTAATTTCGTGAAAATCATTTTTTAGCATTCAGGTCTTATCTTTGCTCTAACGAACATTCAAATTATCGACTGTAAAAAAGTATATATTTCGTACATGATTGTACGTGAATTACGAAGACATATAACAGAGTTGCCACTAGATAAATCTCTTGTGTAGAAGTTTTATTTAGTTTTTGACGACGGACAGTTGCAAGAACCAAGTGTAAGTAAGTAGAAGGCGCAGGCGGCCAAATTTTACGATGAAATAATTTCCTAACTCGTTCGTCACTACGATAAGTGCCTTAATTTGAATGGTAACTATATAGAAAAGTAGTATATAAGTGTAACTTTCATCTATATATATTTTTTTCTGTATATTTTAATAATTCCAAAACGTAATCTACTCTCTGGACTACCCTCGTACAATACATTGCAAAACAAGCAGACACCCCACCTGATATGGCTACAGTTATAGTACAAATACTTCTTGTGAGATATACAGGAAATCTGCACCCTCCACAAGAAGCACAGTGTACGTTCAAACCTACATACTGCAGAGACGAAGGTAATTAAGCAAACGATCTTGGCATAGTACCGCTCCAGAAATTCTGTTCAGCTTTAAATGGAAAATAATGACGAACGAAACGAAACGTTTAGAAGAACGGAAAGGAAAGAATATGGAACTTAGCTAGACACGAAGTGCTAACTTGTTAATTCACTTGAAATGACAATGTGGGCGTTAATCGATTTAATGGTTGCACGCTAACGGGCCAAGGTCCAAAGAGACCTATGCTGTTTGTCTGTCTGTGAAACTTGACATATACTATTTCACATATAACGTATTTAAAGGCAGGCATCATTAATCAGATTTTTTTATAATCTTTATTTAAAGCCATAAACTATAAGATTAAGCCGGCTTTCATCATAAATCAGATTTCATATATTCAAAAACTGGATTGCACTTTTTTCCTTAGGCAGAGAGGCAGAGAGCACTAAATGTGGAAACTCACCCAGGATACTTGTTTTTAATGATATAGAGGGGGCAAAGAGCAAATGGGTCACCTGATAGTTAGCTATTACCGTAGCTCATGGACACCGCTTTTTTTACAGGGGAAATGCACCTTATGCACCGTGACACCGTGCTGGCTAGGCGCGGCCGTGTGTGCGGCTCTCCTGTCTGACAAGACCGGCCTACCCACTAAAACCCCTGAGTTCTCCAGGCCCATGCGGGGCACATGGCGGGGTGCGCTTTCGCGATTCTACCGCCATGTAGATCTAGGTCAACGAGCCAACGCCAAGAGAGGGACTGTCCGATAACCCCTGGACAGTCCCCCAGACGGAGAGACATCACCACGGCGTGCGCAGTAGCCACACGCGCACGGAGCCTCGCGGTAGGGTCATTAGGCGTGTATGGGGCTCCCGTGTGGTCGCAAGACTGCGTGAAGTCCCCCCGCTGCAGAGCTCTGCTACGGAGCCTGCAGCGGATAATGGCCATACGGATCGTGCGAGGCTACCGTACAATCTCGTACGAGGCGGCGACGGTTCTGGGACGCTCCCCCCCATTCGACATCCTGGCCGACATGTACGCGGCGACGTATGCGTCGCGGCGTGTCGACCGGGAGGGCGCCCTGGAACCCGCGCGCGAAGTGCCTAAGCGGGAGTGGCACCGACGGATTGTGGCGTCCTGGCGTGCGCAGCTCGAATTACGGATCTGCGCGCGCCAGCGGGCCGTCGGTGCCGTACTCCCGCACCTCGAAGCTTGGCTCCACGGGAAGGAGGATGTCACCTACCGATTGACTCAGATACTCACCGGGCACGGCTGCTTCGGTGAGTATCTGTGTCGAATAGGACGGGAGGGATCGACACATTGTCACCACTGCGCATCCGACCTTGACTCGGCCCAGCACACGCTGGCGGAGTGCCCCGCGTGGGCCTCCGAGCGCCGAGGCTTGGTCGCAGAGATCGGGCGAGATCTGTCTCCGCCGGCATTGATTGCGGCAATGCTGGCGGACGAGGGAGGTTGGAGGGCTGTGGCCTCCTTCTGTGAAGCAGTGATGCTCCAGAAGGAGGCCGCCGAGCGGGGTCGGGAGATAGCCGATCCCGCTCGAAGAAGGCGGCGCCGGGCTCGGTAGCACAGCTGCGGCGCCGCCGCGGGTCGCCGGCGGGCGCGAGGAAATCGCGACTGCTTCGGCGACCCGGGATGGACCACGCCCCTTCCGTGGCCGGGGGGCGTCGTCGGTGGAGGAGACCGGGGGAGGTAGTGTAGCCTCCCCCGAGGAGGGCTCCCCTCTAGGCGAGCACCGCTAGCGTATGGACACCACTGTAACATCAGAGGAGTTACAGATGCGTTGCTCGCTTTTTAAATGATTGAAGAACATGCTTTTTAAGGTTTGGATATCGCATCGGTTGGAAAATAAAAACTTGCGCAGTAAAATATCGCGGGGATGATGTCTGACTCAGCTTGAACTGATGTGGCACGCTTCAGGCGTACTGACTAAACTCTGTCTTGAGCCTATTGACCTCATAACTTGCATGGACGGCGACCGCTTTTCAGGAGACACGTTTCTTCAATAATGAATGGCAACAGCATAATAATTTGGATTGCAAATCTAAATCTGATGCAAAATAATGTCCCATTGACTTGCAAATCGCCAAGTAATCGTTAGCTCGCCAATGCCCATACGAGGCGACGCGGCGCGCGCGCACACTGCCGCCGGGGCCGCCGTGACTCACTGGCCGTCGACCTTACGCCGTCTTCTTGAGGCAGAGGCGACAGAACCGGCGGAAACGGCCCATTTCGATTAATTACCCTGTTAAAGTTTCATTGTCACGTTAAGAAAGTGGGCTGTGACAGTTTAATGGTTAGTATAACGGGAAAGGTAAATCTTAATTTTGCCTCTGCATTTGAATGGTAAGAAATGATTTTAATTACTTTTCATCGCTAGCGGATATGGTGCGTCATGTGTATTTTTTTGCATTGCATAGCCTAAAATATTCCTAGCACTGCACTGGTACAAATACGAGTATAAATACAAACGTGTCCTTGCAGTGTGATATCCACAATAAAATCGAACTTGCAATACAACCTGGCCGGCACTAGATGTTGCCACATATAGTATTTACCTATAATTATCTATTTATGATATATTACATATTGGTACTCGCATAATTCATAATTTCTGCCGACGAACTGGTTGCTGTGGTATTCAGGTGAGGTGGTACTTGTTCATAGCTACAAATAGAGGCCTACGGCTATGAGCTTTAATTGCTGTAGTAATCTGAAGATAATATATATGTAAAGGTTCTTCAAAATCGTGTGTTAAAAACATTGTTCTGAGACAAGGAAATTCTCATTTTGCTGTCAGCGTAAAATGATTGTTTATAATTATTATATCCCATCTGTGGACGAATAAAAAATTACATATGGCTTTAATTCCTATAGCGCAAATGTCACATATATATAGTCAAAAAACAAGATATTTTCCCACCAATTTTTGACAGACCACCCCTTTTTTTGGAAGACAGTAGTGAAGGACCACCCTACCGCGCGGTGTTTGCACCCCGCGGCAAGCAAGCGACGTCTAGTTCAAATATATATATGGTTGTATCGCTTTACCTTTTCTGTGAATGTGTAAGTTTAACTAGGACACTGGATCCATTCCTTTTTTACAACAATGCCATCACGGTCCTGTGCTATGTTTTAGACGGTGAATAGCCTTCGAAGAGTCTCTCGTACTGGTGGTCCACTCGCCTTTAAAAGCTTGTCTGTAATTCGGCTGTAACTCCATCGTCACTCGTGGCCTTTTTTTTTTATTCCATACATACATGGAGAGAAATACCCTTTTTTTAAGCCTCGTTTGAAGTTAGACATATCGTAGCGCTCAGGAAACATCGCAGCGGGGAGCTAATTCCAGAGTTTGCTCATGTACGCGGAAGGAATGAACGCTGAAACCGAACTGTACTAGACAAGATCGGTTCCAGGTGATATGGATGAACTCTACTGCGGTGGCGGGTGGTGCGATGGTAAAAAGGTGACGAAGGCACCATTGCAAATAGGTCCTCAGAGCACTCTCCGTTAAAGAGCCTATAAAGAACACACAGAGAGCCAAAGTCTCTCCGCTGCTCCAAGGTCTCTGTTGAGGCCGTAATATTGGGATCACCGATGATACGGAAAGCACGCCTTTGCAGGGAGTCAAAAGGGTCGAGTTGATATTTGGGGGCTCCAGCCCAGAGGTGTGAGCAGTACTCCATATGCGGCCGTATTTGAGCTTTATAAAGCATCAGACGCTGACTGGGCGTGAAGTACCACTTCGCTCTGTTGAGAACACCCAATTTTTTACTTGCCATTTTGGCTTTGTCCACCAAATGACTCCCGAACTGCACTGTGGCTGAAATTTCCACACCTAGAATAAAATTGCCTTGTTAATTTGGAGCTGTTTGAGAGTCACACTGAGAGCTCGGAATGTCTTCGCTGTAATGTCGGGTTAATTTGGCTCTAGGTTACGGTAATACGGTGGTTGCGATGTCGCGTAGGTAAAGCTGTGCATAGAAGCATTCGATATCGGCCATAAGCTTTGTTTGTCTATACGAGTACATCTTTTATCAATTCATTGGTTTTATGATCCGCTGCTATTGAATGTGATATGCACAAATTGTGATCAAAACTTTCCCAGCTTCTTAAGAGAGGCTCTAATATTTATTATTATTGTCGCTTAGATCACGTGTCTTTATCAGATACGGTCCTTTAATAGGCGTGCGCGGGGATACAGATCCAACGCGTAGAGGCCATTTAAGCGAAATTTAATGAAAGTGTGTATGGAGTGTAATTTCTATCTGCATCATGAAAAATGCAGCTAAAGACTATACTCAGTTAGATACAAAAAAACTATTGACATTAATGATCAAAACGTTTGCGGAATGAAAACCGGGCTATGGAAAAGACTCCGGTCACGTGCCTTTTCAAAGCCTCTTAATTGATTTAAATATGGCAAGTGGTGGCTCTAATTATTATTATTATTGTTAATTGTGAGGCTTATATCTACGTGTCGTAATCGTTTAGACTTAGTTAGTACTACGTGATTTAATTTAAACATGAATCAACAAATGGCAGCTACTTTAGTGCGAGGATAGGACTCTACTATCGTGAGGATACGCTAATATTACTTATTAGCATTTATATGTAAGTTCAGCATACTTGTAATGAATGTAACCGAATAATATTTAATAAAGCACAATCTTTATTTATAGAACGTAGTAATTTTGTGTTCTTGTATCATTACAAAACCAAAAAAGGTTTACAATTAACGGAACATATCTGTGAACTTAAACCTTATCTATACATCAGCAATAATGGTCGCTTAATCATTTTGACCATAAATAATCCCTCGAGAATATTGCAGTTTTCGTAGTGCACATGTAAATCTTAATATGTTGGATAGGTACTATAAATACCTTGACGACCTGCATAGTCGAGTGGATAATACACCGGTTTCAATGTGTCGCCATCTCTGAGGTCCCGGGTTCGAATCCCGGTGAGGGCAGATGTTTGTGTGATGAATGCGAGCATTTGTACCTTAGTCATGGTTGTTGATATATATTTCAATAAAAATTATTTATATATGTAATAATATATGTATGTATCCGTTACCCTAGATCCCATAGCACAAGCCTTATAGAGCTTAGTTTGGGCTAGGCTAATTGGTGTAAGTGTAAAAAAAAAAATATAAATATAAATTATATATATATATAATATTAGGTAAAATATCTATTGTATTTATATATAGTATTCATGAAAGCGTGTGTTCTCGTGTGAGTGATATTTTAAAATTAGATTCGGATATAATAATTTGTAATGTGTACAAATTGTTATAATTATTTAACCCTGGCATCCCAATAAAATGTAAAATTTTAGCGTACGTCAGAATGTTGTTCGAAATGAAGATTAGGATATTACAAATTGCAATATTTACGATTTGTCATAACTTCTTCACTATTACTCAAAATCAAAAGAAAATCAAAAATTTATTCTTCAAATGGGACTTTTACAATCAATTTTGCTCGTCAAAGATGCTACGCTATTGGTTCACAAGTCTACGAAGGAGACCTAGCACTCTAAAGAACCAGCAAGGGTACATTTTTTTCTCCCTGTATTTTTACAGAGTCGTCAATTAGAACGTCATCGTCAGATACAAAATGTCGTCAAGGTGCGATAATCTTATGGATTAGTAACTTCTTTGTAACAAAATGTCATATCATAACATGACAAGGTTTTAATTGTATTTGTTTCGATAAAGAAAAGTCTGTAATCTTAATTGCTTATAATACGATAACGAAAACAAATCTGGTGATCGTCCGATTGCCGTATAAGGAGGTGAGTCATTCGAGGTTGTATGCAAATCTGTGATGTAATACCACCTAAAATGCGATGACTAAGCCCATGGTTTCGCCAATTTATTCTAAAGTGCCTTTCGGTGTGTGACTTTAGCGCAAAATACCTTTCCGTTGTTATAAAACTTGCCAAATCTTATATTAATACTAGCTGGCCCAACAGACGTTGTCCTGTCAAATGTCTCAAATGTCAAATGTCTCAAATGTCACGTTGTCTCACGTTGTCTCAAATGTTTTTAAATAAATAATTTAGCTGAAAAACAATATCTATATGACCGTATTGTGAATCTAAACCATTCTCAAGCCCCCTGGAATACACACAAAAATTTCATCAAAATTGGTCCAGTCGTTTAGGAGGAGTTCAGTCACATACACACGCACACAAGAAATATATATATTAAGATTTGACAGTAATTGCCTGAATTTGTTTCGACGTTACAATGCGAAATCTATTTCTTGTTGGAAAATAAGATCGCTGGTACTGTGACGAGCTCATTGGTCAAGCCTTTTTCGTTCATTCTACGGCATGTCCGATTTCAAATAAAGAACCCTCTGCGTTTGACGTAGCGAGGTATAAACAGTTGGGGTGAGACTTCTAGTACGAACGATCTAGCGACAATATTGTTTTTATTAGTTTACATATAGCCAATGTAACACAGACAGCTGAAGAAGTATTCAAATTTATAGTTTAAAAGTATGCACACAGATAAAGTTAAACTGTTTGCGATTGTGACCACTTACCCTCAGTCCGATTGTTTGTCAATGAAATGTCATAAGAAATTGGGTAGACGACAATTTTTTAAATTCTATATATAATAAGAGTACTCTTTTAAGTGAGAAATATTGTAAAATGCACCTGCACCTATTACTTGTGAAGATACATCGCTATGTTTGCGGCGCTGTCGCGGGTCGCTCAAAAACGCTCCATACTAAAAACACTGCAATCGTGACGTCATAACTAAGTAAACTCTCCTAATTTGTATGAGCGTGTAAACAAATTTTAAAATAACTTTGTTATTTGTACGTTTATAGGTATACTTTCTATATAAAAAAATGTTACATTTAATGTGAGAATGCTAGAAATGTGTTCGTTTCATTAGAATTACGTAAATAATAATTTGTAATTTTTTATAAATCTAAATACAATATAAATTAATAATTAAACTGAAATTTCTATATTGACATACTTTCATTAGATATAAATTGCTCAAATCAGATAATTATAGTATAAAAACGGCCATAATCAGTTGTAGTCGTCTTCTTTTAGATTTATTATCGAGTTTCAGAAAGCCCTTGTCGATTTCAAGGACGAAGAAAATAAACAATTATTCATTTTTAAATAAGGGTAGTATTCGATTTGGGATATCTCAATCGATATTCGAGCCATGTGGTGAAGGCGTGCCGGCTTACATGCGTGGGCTGTTGTATTGTTTGTTTGTCTGGCATTGAAATTCGGTATGTCTTTATTGAAAGTGTCGTAAGTAAATTGGTCTGCTCTATAATTGTCAATGTCCATTTAGGAATGTAAATTATTGAGTAGCATTCGTAAGATCAATACAATAAAGTTAGTTTTCCAAGGTTCCCAAAAATACACTTGTATAGAGCTCGTAAAATAAAATAAAGCAATGTTGTTTTTCTTGTTTCAAAAATGTAAGGAACATCAATAGTGTAAATTCCCAAAAAAAAATATTTTTATTACACAAATCATTTAAAAAAAATCGGGTGGGGCTGTACGGGGGGGCCGTTGGGTTTAACGTGAAACGTCTATGTTAGGGAATCGGTTTTAAAGTAAAAGATTGAAATAAAAACAAGGTTGATGGTGTTTTAAGTATTTTAATAAAACACTTAATGTCACAACAGCGAGCTGACTATATAAGTGAAATATTCACACCACATTTTTGTTTCTAAGACTAATAGTTTTTTAATTATTAAGGTACGATGATATAGACCTTTTCGTTACGGTCCACTTTTTAAACCTGGTACCCGTATGTTTCGGCGCGATTTTAAAGACGTTTCACGTCAAAAAGTTATTGGCAATTGCTTTTATTCGTTCATAGAAATTAGGCGTCTACCATATTGTGACGTCACAATGTGTATAATATAATATATTATATTGAGCGTTTTTGAGCGACCCACGACTACACCCCTAATACGTCGGTGTTGTTTTTACAATATTAATCGGCTAATAGTAATCTCTTCATATACATAAAATAAAAAAAAACGTATTATGATTGTCGGATAAATGTCTAACGCAACCATAGTAGTCCAGTCAAATTCCAGTTTGCATTAATTCCCAAAAAGGTGGATTTTTGTACAGGTCTTGAATACTAAAATCCAGCTTGTTAGGAATTAATGCAAACTGGAATGTCTATTTTGACTTTTTTTTCTTTTATGGTTTATTTCACACAACGTGTTCCTTATTTATTTAATTACCTTTTTTAATGGTTAAGAGAGCAAAATTTTACACACACGTTAATAGACATTAAAATAAGTAATAACATTTTCAAGGCAAGAAAATTTGTTGTCAGAAATTTATAGTCTTACAGAATTTACAAAATTCTGACGTTAAATAACAGTAGGTACTTTTGAGTTTAAATTTGAAATAATATATATATTTTCTATGGTGCTCAAATTTAAAAATTTATAAAGTTTTAAATACAAGCAAAAACAACGCAATTTCATAGTCAAGGACGTTTTATCTTGTATGTAAAAATATAATCAATCTGTAGGGTTATTTTGAAACGTCGGAAACCCACTTTCCGTTCGGATTCGAAAACTTTCCGAAGGAGAGTTATTTTGAAATGTCGGATCGAGAGATTTTGACATTAGGATTCGAAACGAATAACATTAGCTTACGGAAACTATTCCGTGAGGTTTTTGCTGTCGGAAACTTTTGTCGAATCTCGAGTTTTGGCCAAAAGACTGTATTTTCAACGTTTTTCGGCCTTTTGTAACATGTTTAGAGGTAAGTTAATAAATTGCATCAGATAAAAAAAAAATTTTGATTAAGGAATGATGGAAATGTGAATGTAAAATAGAATGTACTTGATAAGTTTGTTTATTTTGTTCATGTAAATCTTATGCCTTATTAAGTGATTATTTACTGTTAAAATCACGATAGTTTTACTAGGAAGTCGTGAATAACATGGTCAAACTTATGAAAAAAAAAGACACTTATGAAAACCCCAAAAAATATAGGTTATTTTAATGTGCTTATAAAATATATATAATGACCCTTTTTAGATGGAGTTTCTTATAACTCGACGAATGCAACGAGCTCGTAGATCAAGTGCCGTCGCAAGAAAGCGGAAAATTACGTTGCCCTTTTGTTTTTTTTTTGGTGGTGTATTATGTGAGCCTTGTTCAGGTTGTGTGGGAACCTCTACAAAACCTAAGCTTTTTGTGACAGGAACTTTACTGCGGTCTTCCGTTAGAGAGCCACTGGGACCTGCCACGTCCTCTCTACGATTGTAGAAGAAAGCTAAAAATAATATTATCGAGAAATCTCCTAATGGTAAATATTTTAAGCTATAAATTAAGCATCTTATAGAAAACTTAAACATGCACATATTTCCAATAGGTCTGGCACATTTAATCCATCCACCATCTCGTAACCTACAAAATCCAGTAGGCCGGATTCCAAAGCTGTTAGTGGGGCAGAGGAAGGATCACTTCCTGTACCCGTCCGGCGTCTTTTAATTTTAATAGCTTTGGCCTTGGTGTCACTTTTCCAGTCCTGCCAGCACTAAAAGAAAAGTAATTCAAACATAATATCAAGGAAGTATGTATGTTCAGACGAACGTTTGCATTGAAAAGAGTTTATTATGTTTTCTTACTTTGTACCACTTGTCAGCAGACTTATTTGCACCAGACCTTTTTTTTTTGTTACCCCTGAGGAAAATGCATTAAGTTGCATACCCCGGCTGTGGCGAGCCGGCGGTTATGTGGGGCTCTCCTGGTTACAACATGAGTTTCAACAGGATTTAGGTCATGTTTTATTTTTTATATATTTGATGTAAGTATTAAGTATTTACAACATTAGCCTAAACATAATTTACTTGATAGCTTATTTTTAACCATTAAACCCCAAACTAACCAACACCACATGATTTATAGTCCGCTAATGGGTTTGCTGTCGCTGACCTCATCCGGTAAGGTTCAGTTCCACGTGATAGCTCCTCAATCACTGTAATTGTTTCCTATCGGAAGTCTTTTTTATATAAATTTTTTATTTTAATTCTGGGAAATTCGGCAAACATTGAATAGATAGCGATCTGGACACGCGAGGGTTAAATGTGAAACTGCTTTTGCTCAAAGGGCATAGTAATTTCCATGAAAAATTTTTTTCAATTTATTTTCGTGTCCGATCGACTTAAATTCTAATATTTGTAAAAGATTTCATCCAAAATTTTCAAAACAAATGTGCGGTGTATTATTATTACGTGTCCAGATATCGGGAAGTGGTTTTTAGATATTTTTTTCAATTACAATAACGAATTTTCCGAATAATATGACACCAAGAACTGCCAAGCTATTAAAAGCAATTTCTAAAAGATGGCGTTAATATGTCTAATAAGGTTTCATAAATTAAAAATTGTGTTTATAAAAAATTCTATAGATAGAATAGCATGTATTTTGTACTAATTAATATTTTTTCTTGTTTACGCTACAGATTACAAAGAAGTAAAAAACTTTAAAATATTAAATATTATAATAATGAGATTGTTTCGATACAAAGCAACATATTGCTTTGTTATTTTGTTTACCTTGTGTCAAACCGAGCTGGGGTATAATGTTACAATACTTTTTATTTAAGTAGTGTTTGAGAACAGACTTTTTGCGCTATTTTCGTAAGGTAAAATAAGTAGAATGACAAGGACCAAATAACAGGTACGTAAAGTGACTTTCAACTTTTCAACGGTACCACAAATGCCTAAATTTCTTACCAATTCCTTACGTTATCATATATTTCGTAAATAATATACTGAAAATTACATTATGTTTCAGTAAGTCGGTAAGGAGATACAATAAATGAACACGTAAACACTATATTTTGAAATATGTTTACTGGTTATTTGGGCGGAGTTAAAAATGTTAGTTTATAAAATCAGATAATTATAATGATACAATTTATTAGATTTAATTAGATAGAACTTATGAAATATATCTTATTGGTACAAAAATGCTAATCCGTATTAGATTTCATTGTAATATTAGATTTTTAAAAATAATTATTTGAATTGTGGTATAATAATCGTGTTTAAAATTGTATAAGATGATTTATATGATCGAACCGTGGACGTTTTTAAGTCATTACATTAACTTCCATCCGTCCACCCACTGAATACTGAAAAATCGATAGTTTATCTATTTAATATTTAACGATACGTTGATTTAACTTGATCAATATAAAACATTAAACGTATAACTAAATTATATGGTTCCACAAGTTAAGTTGTTTATTCATCAACAATGAATATTAAGAATATTTTTCTTTAAATCATTTCCTGTTTGTTACCTTAGGACCAGGCAGTGTTAGCCAACCATTTCTTATATCGGCAGGGTCTGCTGCTTCCAGGGAAACCGAGGACACCGTTCGCATACCGAAGGTCCGAGGCCGCCAGTGCTCGGGCTCCCACCAATTCACGTGGTCCAGGGACCTAGATAGATCGCGAGTCACCATACTGTTTTACTCCGAACTATTTTTTGCAGAAATGTTTTCATAAAAGTCTTGTGGGTTATGTAAAATTAACTGTAAATAATTCAGCAATTTTCACTTTTAAATTTTCTTCCATCTGAAGCCGTGGGGCGCGAGCATGTCCATTGACCACTACGACTTGAATGAGTATTGGAGGGAGAATATTGTTTGTATGACCACCCCTGTTGCTAGGCAACCGAACACGTGGTGCAGTCAATGTCATGCCATTAAACTGTAACCCATAACCTTGCGAGTCGTGAATTACCGTAAGTTGACTCAGCGTTGCAAAGATTCAGTACGTCAGCACCAAAAGAAATCAAACCCAAAACCCAACATCCTAAAGTCCAAAGTCTTATGAGCACAAGACTGAACAGTTCTCACAGGAAATTAGGGTTCTGGTTCAAAGACTGTTCTTGCTGTACGAAACTCTATTACGGGGGGATAAAGCTGTTATTGATAATGGAATGACTTTTTCCGCTAATAAAGTGTTTATTGTCATCACGAAAACAATGATGGGACATTCACGTATTTGTTGCGCTGTGGTAGCTGATTTGTCTTTGTTTAATGTTGTTGTACGCAGATGTGAAGTGTTTTGGATCTTTATCTTTCTGAGGAGGTCAAATATTCGTACACTCGCAAAATTCCTCAAGGGCATTGTGACTAATAAACGGGCAGAAAATTCTTTTAATTCAGTAAGGATTTGGGACTTACGGAGGAACTATAGGATCGGAGGATCAGAGCTAGAATCACAATAGATCTATCTAGGTTTGAGTGAGGATGGCTATTGACAAGTTAATTAGCAAAATTATTATCGAAATTCGAAATTACGTTTTTAACTGTAACTTAAAGTAAGAGAGCAATTGTAGTTTATTTTAATTTTCCAAAAAACACCAATGTGAGCGGTGGACCTTGTCGAATGGGTTCTGATCGTAAACTCTGTTTCGTTAATATACCATTATAACGCCAGAATCATATCTGCAGCATTTTTGTGGGTTTTCAACTCGGATTTTGTTTCGAGGGCTATTAATCACTCGCGTCATTCTAACACTAATTAAAAGTGCTTTTTACTCATTGTTTTCCATGAAGACTTTTAGCAGGGGAATAATATTCCTGGCGTGCGCAGCTCGAATTACGGATCTGCGCGCGCCAGCGGGCCGTCGGTGCCGTACTCCCGCACCTCGAAGCTTGACTCCACGGGAAGGAGGAGGTCACCTACCGATTGACTCAGATACTCACCGGGCACGGCTGCTTCGGTGAGTATCTGTGTCGAATAGGACGGGAGGGAACGACACATTGTCACCACTGCGCATCCGACCTCGACTCGTGCCCCGCGTGGGCCTCCGAGCGCCGAGTCTTGGTCGCAGAGATCGGGCGAGATCTGTCTCCGCCAGCATTGATTGCGGCAATGCTGGCGGACGAGGGAGGTTGGAGGGCTGTGGCCTCCTTCTGTGAAGCAGTGATGCTCCAGAAGGAGGCCGCCGAGCGGGGTCGGGAGATGGCCGATCCCGCTCGAAGAAGGCGGCGCCGGGCTCGGTAGCACAGCTGCGGCGCCGCCGCGGGTCGCCGGCGGGCGCGAGTAAGTCGCGACTGCTACGGCGACCCGGGATGGACCACGCCCCTTCCGTGGCCGGGGGGCGTCGTCGGTGGAGGAGACCGGGGGAGGTAGTAAGCCTCCCCGAGGAGGGCTCCCCTGTGTCGACGGGGGAGCGGAGGCTGGGGTTCCCGGAAGAAGCTTGATGTTCCCGGGGGCTCCCTACATGCCTGAGGAAGGCCATCCCTGAGGTTTTTAGTGGGTAGGCCTCCCCCTTCTGGGGAGGAGAGCCCCACATAACCCCGGCTCGCCACAGCCGGGGTATGCAATTTAATGCATTTTCCTCAGGAAACAAAAAAAAAAAAAAAAAAAGGAGAATAATATTAAAATTTAATATTGATTAAGGAGTATCCATGCCATTTATACTCGTAAATATCCAAGAAACCTATTTTAGATAAAGCACTGCAGCTTTATTCTATCATCTTCATTATTCATATAACAGAAAGAAACAAACAAAATGTCTAATAATAGGGTTTGCATTATGGTCGGGTCTCGGAATGAGACATTAGAATCTGGACAGAGAGAATAAGCTCCATTATGGACAGCTGAGAATAATGACACTTTTAATATTACCTCCAGACAACTTTCTAACTTTCGTGAGACTAACCGACCTCGAAGATTGATCACGGAAAGATCATGAGCGTTATGACCAGATGACGATCAAAATGAATCACAACGGATATGCCGACTTTACCTTTAACTCGTTGGTCATAAAGCTTGTTATTGCAAGCATCGCCCACGTGCAAAGCTATCGTTTGTCCTTAAAAGTGCTGGCAAAAGGTTTCTTCGGCGTCTGCGTATGACTCATAATCCGAACATTACGGCATTGTGACGTGATTACTTTCATTTTACAAAACACAATGATGATAATAATATGTAATTGACTTTTAGCGGGATCTAGCCTGTTGTTTTTTTTTAAGTCATTACGAAGCTCCTACGGAGACAGAGAACAATGTAAGCAAACTTGTATACGTCGTGAAAAAGTTCAAAGATGTATCGGATTTGATCAACTCATATTGAATACTCAACATAGGAATCAATTCAAGATAACTTATGGAGGAGATTAATTTTGTCGTGGCGGTCATCAAACACGTTTCAGCGTGCAGTCAGGTCCTATAAATGAACAAGTCGATAGAGTAAGATAAATTTAAAAAGTGCAAACATTTTATTATATTGGAATACTAAAATAACTATGGGATAGTGCGGTATAAAACAACGGACAAGGTCTAAAATCCCTATTTTGATCCTTGGGTCTATGTCCAGCACAGTGGGTGTGTTTCAGTTGCAATAATAAAGAATTCTCCTTATTCTACATGCAAGGTGGGATATGAAAATCACTATTTTGCACGATGAGATCCTGACACGCGTTAAAAGACATTTAATTAGCTAATTGCTAAAAAACGCTCCCTCGTCATAAATAGTGCTAAATACAATGGTCACACCCATCGCAATAATAGCCTTGCCTAAGCTATTGGGAACACGCCGCGACATGGCAAATGGATATAAAAATAATCCAAGCTTCTTTTTCAAATAGTACATCCAATTAATCTAATATGTCTGCGATGATAAACTAGCTAAAGAATTAAATAGCGCACTAGAGCATTGAAATTGAGGTGAAAAGTCGGCCAATTGGTGTAATTTTAATTGGTCGCATATCAATAGCGCGTGAGAGTAGTCGCTGTTATTTGCTCCAATACTATATTGGTTAGGTTAGGTACGATTTGCTTATATGGTTCTTAGAACTTAGGCACAGGCTGAGTTTAGTCGGTAGGTCACGTGGTCAGACCACTCTGGCGTGGAGTCCGACATAACCTCAGTGACACTTGAGGTATCCTATATATCCTGGGGGTATCCTAGGCACGTTTCGTGCTCCTTGTGAGAATTCTCAGCGATCCTCTCTTGAGGAAAAACAAGCAATTGAGGAAAAAAAATTGCAACTTGTCGAAGCCAAGCTTGATTAGAGAAATAAATACTTTATGAGCCAGGAACCTGGTTTTTTCAATCAACCTCCAGTAAGTCTCTCAAGTTCCTCGAGGCTTAACAGCGGGATCTGTTTTCAACGTCACTCTATAGTAAAACATTGGCCAGGACACTTCTCAATCATTACGTATTACATCTGTTATTATTTTACCTCCCTATCATATCAGTTAGATTCAAAGCTTTGATTTGCCCGATGCGGTTATTGCGAGTACTAATTAGTAACCACGGGGACCGAGCAGGCAAATTGCATATTTAAAAATGTCACGGTGACAGCACACGCGTCCGATTCGTACAATCTATTTGCGAATACCGTCATGTTTTAATTATGTTAAAAGAATTAGTCGTTTTTTTACACAGAACAAATATGCAAATGTCTTTCAAAAATGAATCTCCGTTGTTTCAATTGCTCTTGATAAAGTAAATTTTACACATTCAAAACAACTTTGTAACATTGAAATTCGTGACTGACAAAATAAATTTCTGTCTAACAGACTATATCATCAAGTGGCTGATAGGCCATCTGTAGTGTGATTTTTATTTTGATGAACCAAACCAACAACTCGAACAAAGGTTCAATTGATCAGTAAGTATACAGTTTTTTAATATTAATTAACTAGCTTTCTGCCCGCGGCTTCGCCCGCGTGGATTTCGGGATTGGGTGTATAGAGGGTTAAGGGTCATAGCTTTTGCCCACGGCTACATATACGCGGAAGTCGGTTTATGGTGCGAAGATTTTATCGCGCTTCCCGTGGGACTATCCGTTTTTCCGAGATAAAAAATGCCGCAAAACTCCTCAAGAATCACTCTATCTATTGATGAAAACCGCATAAAAATCTGTGCAGTAGTTTTTGAGCGAAGCCTTTATTGCGCATCCCGTGGGATCTGTCGATTTTTCCGGGATAAAAAGTAGCCTATGTTACTCGGGGAGAATGTAGCTTTCCAAAGGTGAAAGAATTTTTGAAATCGGTCCAGTAGTTTAAGCGTGAAGAGGTAACAAACAAACAAACAAATAAACAAACAAACAAACACACTTTCGCATTTATAATATTAGTTGGGATAATATATAGAAAGTATGTAGATTGGTCTTTGATTCAATCCAGAAGCCTTTTGAAGAAAGCCTTTCTATGGTTTTCATTTTTATCTATAGAAGTTTTGCTACACCGACGTTCCAGAGGTTTCCTCAAATTTCTTCTCAAAAAATATTCGCACAATACTGCTGCATGATAAAGAGCCTGAATAAACCTACAAAACAAACTAAAAGTACTTGAGTTTCTATGATCATATCCATAACGTTTAATATGTGTAATGAGGATATAATAAAAGTGCGCCTCGTTCTGGCATTACATTAAATTGTAGCGCGAGCGCATAAGACCAACGGCTCTTAGCGAACGGCTGCATGTATGGAGTCGATGTTCTTTATTGAAACCATATATTTTTCTTTGTTTATTGCATAACAATATAGTTGATTCAATTCGCGGCTCGATATGCCTGATTCATCAGATCAGGTAGTTGGTGCGGCAACAAACTCCCATTAATATACTATTTATATATCGTATTATTTATTATTAAGCTCAAAATATGTTTTTATTTTTATAAGACTAATGTGAGTATCATATCACCAAATCGGATAAAATGTGCAGGTTCGATTAAATAGAAAATCAAACGAAAAAAGTACATTGTTTTGAGACCCTGACACACAGGCTTGAAATATTTCAAATTCGATGCTGGAGGAGGGTGGAAAAGATTTATTTGACAAGGAAAACAAATTCTAAAGTATTTGAATTAGGTGACGAACAAAGAAACATACTAAACATCAATAGTAAATAAAGACGGTACATCGGGATATTCACTACAATACAACGAACTTACAATTAGAACTTAGCAAAGTTCATTCAATTGAGTAACTATTATAACAGCTAACAAATTAAAAGGAGCAAATTTAGTTCTGGTAGATAGATAAAAATATAAGAATAGTATACATTTGAAACATAAAAATTGAACATTATTTTAAAAACAAATAATTTTTTGCTGCCATTCTTTTATTATTCATTCTGTAACAAAGCATCAGTTCAATTTTAACCCATATCGATGAATCGAAAAATGTCTTGGTAAACATTGTAAAACATAGTAAAAAATAAATCATCCTTAGATCACCACAATTTAAATCGACTCCACACTTCTCATAGTTCTATTGACTCGAGTGTTCATAAAGAACAGTGCTCACTCCTTCAATTAGCTGTTCAGAATAATGGTCTGCATACTTGAACAGCGGGTCAACTGATAATGTTTCTTAGGAGGAGAACGTCAGAGCTCCAACTGCATTGAAAATTTACATTTTTAAATATAACTTAATTGAAGAATTGACGAAACAATGAAATCATTGACTAGATAACAATATGAATGGGCCAGTTTGTAGAGGACGCCCTATATCAATATACCTGGACCAAATAGATGATATACTGAAGGAAGGTCAGATCAAGAGTACCGAGTAGTAAGAGTAGTAATATTAATGAAAGTAAAGGAAGCTAGGAAAGTACATTTGGATCGTAGCAAGTGGAAAACTGTGACCTCTGCCTATGGGAATAAGGCGTCAGTATGTATGTATAGAGAGTTCCTATGACCAAAAGTATGCCAGAGCGTCGGTGGCGCTGTGGTCTCGGCACTGGTTTGTGCGCCGCATTGAATCGGGAGGCCCGCGATCTAATCCCCGCCGTGTACCAATGTGTTTTTCGTTCCGAATTTCATATGTAGAAAGAAAGAAAGAAAGAAAGAAAGATATTTATTTGGCCATTCTTGTACAGTATGCTTATGATATAAAAATAAATGAAATAAAATAGAATAAAAACATCGAAGTCTGGCCAAAAAGGCCCCTACCTCAGCTAATGCTATTACTGCTATACGCAGTAAAAGCGCTGGTTTTCAGGTAGGACCATTGATTCAGATCATTGAAGCAATATGCACGTGGGCATAGTGCATATTGCCTCCATGATCCCGACATCGGACGTAAAAGACAGTTATAAACAATGTACATTTATCCGACGCTCCTACGGTGAAGGAAAACATCGTGAGGAAACCTGCGTACATCTGCGAAGCGATTCAAAGGTGTATGTAGTCAACCAACCCGCACTGGGCCACCCTGACTAAGGCCTAATCACCCTAAAGTAGTTAGGGTAGGCTCGAGCCCCTCGGTGGGAACGTATATGAGCTGTGATGAAGATGCCAGATTCTAGCATAATCAGTCGAGAAGAGCTTTTAAACATCACTTGCAAGATTTCACTCGAACGATTTAACACATACACGTACATTGAAACTTAAATAAAAGTTTGTGAAATAACAAATGGTATGACAAACTTGTTTGTAAGATTCATCTCACTTGTAAATGTAATGTCGCATCTCCGAAATCGCACGCTTAAGGATAACAAGGACATTGACTTTGTGTTTTTTACATACTAAAGCGAAACGGAGTTCGTGAGAACAGCTTGTGGTTTATAAAATATCTAACTATTTCATTACACACAAAAAAGTGAGCGAAATGATTTCTCGGCAAAATTATAAAACGTATTTGATTGACACGAACCTTAACAAAGTTGACGAAGTATTTCTGTTTAGTTTACCTACCATTTAGAGGGAATAGTAGTGAATAAATGTGTGTTAAGTAATATACATATTATGACAGAATGACAACTGGTTTTCCGAGCGCGACTTCGCATGCGTTATATCGTATTTTCCCATGAAATATAAAAAATATCTTATATTCTAACGGCACCTCAAACTTTACGCATACCATAAAATTGCATTAAAATTGTCATAAATTTTCGCATTTATAGTAGACTAGACTTGGTAAAATATACGAGTAACCTGATAGTGATATGTATTTAGTTATACAGCCTCATGATTCGATTAGTCAGAAACTATCCCTTCATATAAATTTACAATTAAATTTGACGAAAGAAGTCGCAAGATATTCACGATTTTAATGCAGTCGCGTACTCGTATATACAGTTATCTCGATATATTCATTAACGCAGAAGCGGTTGTTATAAAGCTAATCGTTTTCTCAAAAAATAAAATATTTATGCAAACACATAAGTTCAAACTTGCTCAGACTTCGACAAATATTGAAATCAGCAAAATATTGACAAAGCTGTTCTAGGCAAATACCATTATTAGCATAAGTTAGTGACCCCTTGGAATGGAGAAGTATGATTTATCATAATTGCTGCCATGTTGGGCCAGAAATTGATGCGATTAAAATGTCAAAGAGAATGTCGTCCGCGTTTCGACCTATTTGGAAAATCTAGCGAGATCCTGGCTCCAAAAGGATGGTGATCGTAATCGCCAGTGGGTGTTGCCGAGACTGTACGACGCGTTGACTGCATCGACTTGCGCCTACGCATCTTAACAAGGAGAGCCAGCCTTTGGCTTTGTTCTGAAAATCATAAGTGTATCGCAGAAGCTTATAATTTTTTTTTTATTATATGCTTTTATTTAGCTCATTTCCAGACTTATAATTAAAATTATAAACAGACTTAAAATTCGGTATTATAAAATCGAAACATATGATAGTTAAGAAGGCTATTGTAAGATTTTTTGTGGCGATGGTGATGGTACGGGGGTGGTGAAGTAATCTTTTTTTAAAAATTATAGCAAATAGGGAACGACGATAGTTTTCTTTATCTTAACTGTTGTTCAGTAAGCCGCTTAATAACGCAGCCATTGGATTTACTGGGTATATATATGTTGTGTCATAATTAGAGATCGGATAATCGGATGCATATTTACCTAAAGTTAGTTTAAGACAAAGTATGGAAACGGCTTTTTATTGTTTTGTTAAATAAAATTTTTCACCATTTCTGTTTTTTTATTCAATAATTTAATTGATTATTGTTTTAGTCAAACTAGCTCACTACTTTCGTATAACACTCTTCATGTAATAAATCGTACATTCATAAATCGCACGGGGAACTGAAACTAAACTTCATGTAAATACGTATGCATAGTTGTATAAATGAACCCGGAGTTGTGGTCTTTTGAAAATAAATACCACGTGCTGATTTAGTAATTTTCAAACAATATCACTACGTTAAATTTGCAGTCCCGTATTTTCCCGGGATTTTTATTTAACAAAATGTATTTTAAAAAGTCGCTTCCATAATTTGTGAGCCAAAAATTAACTTTAGGTAAATATGTATGGAATATAATATTATTTTACACATATAGCCAAAACTTTGGCTAGTACATCTGCTTCTATTGAGCAGGACAATAAAATTAGATTAAGAACGTCTTTGGAATTTGTTCCAAATATAACTAATATCAATTGTTTAAATTAACAAATGAGACAAAAGATAAAACATCTTGCTATCCAAAGACAAAAGATAGGTCCAATTGCTTAAATTTTGTTCATCAGAATATACAGGGCTTGTCTGGCAAAGATTTAGAAATTAGTTTATTTCTTAATTATGAAAGCATTGACATATTATGTGTTACAGAGCATTGGTTAAATAGCTCTCAGTTACCTATGATAAATTTTGATAATTACAGAGTTGTGAGTTCATTTACCAGAAATACAGCTATTAGAGGTGGATCTTTGATAATTTTACATAATTCCCTAAAATGTAAGGAACGTAAAGACTTGGCATCTTATTCCATTGAACGAACAATAGAATTATCATGTGTGGAACTTGAAAAAATAATTATTATCTGTGTTTACCGGCCCCCCTCAGGGAACTACCAAGAGTTTGAGTCTGTTATGGAGGAAATACTGAGAATTATTTGTAAGAAAAATAAAAAAGTAATTGTTTGTGGAGACTTTAATATAAATATATTAGACATGTCACAGCTGTCTAGCAGATATTTAAATCTATTTAAATCATTCAATTTAGTTAATGTCTTTGATGAACCTACTAGAGTAACACCTACGTCAGCCACTTGTATAGATAATATTTTTGCAACAGTGATGTTACTAAAAAATCCATAGTTAATTTCATTAATTCTGACCATAGTGGACAATTTGTGACTATTGAGCACCATCATGCACCATTGGTCCTTGAGGTTACTTGTAGGCCTATTACAAAACACGGTGTTGAAAAATTTAAAAATAATGTTAATGATAGAATTTATTCTTTACCATTAGATGATAGTAACCCAAATAGTTTATATAACAGCGTATTTAATGTTATCAAAAGTGAATCTAGTAAATATATTTAAACAAAAATCCATTAAGATTTACACGAGTAAAAAGAAATTCAGTGACTGGGCTACACCAGGTATTTACAAAAGTAGGAGAAAATTATATGAGCTATATGCCCTAAAATCTAATTCTAGGGACCCTGAATTTATTGAGTATGTAAGAAATTACTCTAAAATATTTAAAAAAGTCTGTGTTACAGCTAAAAAACTTTTTATTGCCAATAAAATAAATGTTTCAAAAGATAAAGTAAAAACTGTTTGGAAAGTAATAAACCATGAAACAGGGAAAATAAAACAAAACGAACATACTTATTCGCTAAAGGTTAAGGATAAGTTAATTCAATCTGATAACGAAGTAGCCTCCGAATTTGAAAGGTTTTTCCACCAAATACCTATAGATACTACTTGTAGCCTCGGATCATGTTCAAACGGTGCGGTCGCCCTCCTTGAATCAAATGTAAACAAGATTAAGGAATCTTTTCATTTTAGACATATTGATGCTGAATTTATCCTCAAAACTTTTAAATCACTTAATAATAAGAAAACAGAGGATCTGTGGGGTATCTCAACTAATATTATTAAACCAATTATCTCTGAAATTGCGCCTCACCTAGCCCTAATTTTCAATAAATGCATTGATGAAGGGGTCTTTCCAAATCTTATGAAAAATAGTAAATTAATTCCACTTTACAAGTCTGGCGATAAGAGTGACCCTACTAATTTTAGACCCATTTCTATATTACCAGCCTTGAGCAAAATCTTTGAAAAGATTATTTATAATCAGTTATCATCTTATTTTACCCTTAACAAGTTATTTCATTGCAACCAATATGGTTTTACCAAGGGTAAATCCACTACAGACGCTGGAATTTCACTTTTAAAACACATTTTTGATGCTTGGGAGGGCAGACAAGACGCAATAGGTATTTTCTGTGACCTTTCTAAAGCATTTGATTGCGTAAGTCACGACACATTAATGAGGAAATTAGGGCATTATGGTGTCTCTATCAATCACTCGGCCTTATTAAGTCATACTTGTCGGATCGAATACAAAAAGTTGTTATTAATAAAACTGAATCTGCTGGAACTTCACTAGATATGGGCGTGCCTCAGGGATCAATATTAGGTCCTTTACTATTTTTAATATATATTAACGACCTTCCTTACTATACAAGCACTTTATGTGAAACAGTGCTATTTGCCGATGATACTTCTCTTGTTTTTAAAGTTGACAGAGGCAGCAATTGTTCGGACGAGGTAAATAGTGCTCTATCAAAAGTTCTACAATGGTTTACATTAAATAATCTTTCATTAAATTCGAGAAAAACCAAATTTGTTAAGTTTTCTATACCAAATGTAAGGCAGGTTAATACACCCTTAAATATTAATGGTGAAGTGGTATCTCTTGTTGAGAGTACTAAGTTTTTAGGCATACACTTAGATTCCAGATTACAATGGTATACCCATATTGATGCTCTGTCAAGCAGACTTAGCTCAGCTGCGTATGCTGTTAAAAAAATAAGGCTTCTAGCTGATGTTGAAACAGCAAGGTTAGTTTACTTTAGTTATTTTCATAGTGTAATGTCTTATGGCATTTTGTTATGGGGATCAGCTGCCACCATTGAAAGTATTTTTATACTACAGAAAAGAGCAATTAGAGCTATATATAATTTAAGACCAAGGGATTCCCTTAGGGATAAGTTTAAAGAAATTAACATTTTAACATTGGCGGGGCAGTACATCTATGAAAATATAATCTATGTACACAAATATTACAATAATTTCATTAAGAATAGCGATGTTTATAAATAAATACAAGAAATAAAAATAAGCTTGCTGTTCCAATTTTAGATTACGTCGTAAAACACAAAACTCATTCTTGGGGAAATGTATAACTTTTTATAACAAGTTACCACACAGTATTGTTAATCTACCTTTTAATAAATAAAACTCGAGTAAAAAAAACTTTGATGAGCAAAGGATATTATCGAGTCCAGGATTACTTGGATGATCGAAGTGCCTGGGACTAAAAAACCCTCGCTCGTTCAAATAAACAAATTGTTAATAAATTCTTAGGTAACTGTGTAACATAATAACATGTATATTTAACTGTACCTATTATAATAACCTTTTGTTACTTGTATAATTTTATATAATACATTATTTTATATAATACATTATTGCTTAGTTTTTAAATGATTGTATGCGCGTGTCCTGCGGTTGATTTTTTTTTTTTTTAGTTGTGCTAATTTACACGGGTACCTGTTTTTGGTAATTTGTATCCTTCTGTGGCTTAAGGGTAGTCATACTCTCATTAAAATCTCTTCGGCAGTGTCGTGTGAGGCGGGTCGTTACGTTCCCTAAAACATGGTTGAGCGAAGCGATGGCTGGTTCATGCGTCATGCTCGTGAACGGGTGCTGCCAGCGGAGATGAGTCTGCTCTTTGCTATACTGGGTACTACTCGTATTTATTATAATTTTAATTTAACTTTATATATTCTTTTAAAACTGTATGACACGGCATTCCTAATATAGGCATGTTTACTAAATATTTTTTTATTAATTATACTATGTAATGGAAAGTGACTTCATGAATTATCAATATTGAAGTCATTTTCCAAATTGACGACTCTGTATCTATTTAATACAGGGAAAAAAAACAGCCCTTGCTGAGTTTCTTGCCGGTTCTTCTCAGTACAAGGTCTCCCGCCGTAGATTTGCGAACCGATGGCGTAGCTTTTCGACATTCACAAGTGCTTGTAACAGCCCAGACTGAATAAATGATTTTGAATTTTGAATTTTTTGAATTATGCATCCGATTATCCGATCTCTAGTCATGATTTAAAAAAAGTTGACAAAGAAAACTAAGATTTAGAATTTGACGATCTGTGAATCTTATAAAATCCACATGAACTATCATCACCGACGTATTGGTCTATTATATGGTATTATCAGGTGGGATATCATCAGGTCTCGCCAGATTTAAAAAAATATATATATGTCAACACTTACTGAACTGAATTCATGCTTTAATGATAGTAATATTTTAGAGGAAGTGTATTACTTATTTTTGTTTGTAATTCCTTATAACTATAGTTGTATGTTCTTTTGAGTACAGGTGGTACTCAATAGAACATATTATAGTGAATTGTACAGCTCTAGCATTATATAATTATGTAGACATTGCATATAAATAAATAACCAGCAATATTTCAATAAAAAAGTATTTACTTTTATCTTTACATCTCTATCGATATATAAAAAAAACAAATGCGAAGTGCATAGAGGCATGCACGATCGCGTGACGTAGCCGCTACGACACTTCACAGGTAGGTATATATATGTCATATGTATATATGTCAGCTCGTAATCGATAATACAGCAGAGGCGTCGGACACAATTTCACAATTATCCAATCAATATTCAGGTCAGTAGACTTCTGTGCTAACGGTGGCACAGGAGATCGTGCTGCCGATAGAGGGACCGGAATATCGGATGCATTATATATGTAGGGCTGCTCGACCGTTAGGAATAACTAACAATGTTTGGTGATTTACAGATTGGAATTTCTTGTCAACTAAATTAGATAGATAGATAGATAACACTTTATTGTACATACACCACAAAACAGAGAGAAGAAAATAACAAAATACACTTAAAATTACTTGTACAATTGGCGGTCTTATCGCTCAAACAGCGATCTCTTCCAGACAACCTACGGACGGAGAGATATAAAAAACTGGAAAGACGGGGGTGTAAGATACTTACATATTAACAAATAATTTTTTTAAAAATATACTGACAAAACATACTTAAAATCAAATAATAATGAGCTAACTGACTTACCTAACCTAAAGTAAAATATTATTATACAGAATATTATCGAACAGCCAAGAAGTATAATCATACAGAATTACTTTATGTTAATGATATAATTTTTATTTATAAATAAATGTATGTATGAAGATGAAACGCGCTATGAAATCTAAAATTGATAAATATAATAGGTAATACAAGCTGATAATAAGTAGCGCAACGATCGTATAAGCTAAAGAGATAAATAGTATTCCTTGACTTGGTTTTTTAAAAGAATGTACCGTTTGTGCACGCCTAATACAAACTGGGAGAGAGTTCCACAGCCGAATGGCCTGCACAGTAAAAGAAGAACTATAGAAACTGGTGCTATGTTTGGGAAATTCAAGAGTTAAATTCTCTGATGACCT
Organism: Scirpophaga incertulas; assembly: GCA_036419045.1. NCBI lineage: Eukaryota > Metazoa > Arthropoda > Insecta > Lepidoptera > Crambidae > Scirpophaga > Scirpophaga incertulas. Next base: position 18,049,195 of record CM071643.1, on the reverse strand, counting down.
TAACGAGTAATTGAAGCTGCTTAGAAAATTAAAACGTTCTTTTAAGTATTGTGGATAAGAGGGAGAGAATAGTATATTGTAAAGAAGTGAAAGTATATGAGTGTTCCGGTGAAATTAGTAAACTAAAAGCACGTTATTTGTTATACAGTGATTCCCGCATTATGATGGGAATATCGATGTTATAGATTCTAGATTACTTAGTCACTTTTTGTGTCGTAGACCCTTTATCATGTATTCCGGTTTTGGGTAGACCCCCTACTTACCTGATATTGAATGCCTACATCCTATAAGTTACAACATTTTATAAACATATATAATAACTCTTTTTACTTCATAGGTATTTTTCTATTAATGTATCTAGCTGACCCGCGCCCACTTCGTTGGCATAATATTAATAATCCCCGAAGCGAGCACGAAAGCGAACTGAATTAAACCCGAAGCCATCGCGCCGTCCGCTGCTTGATGATGATGATGATGATGATGATGATGATGATGACACTCCGCAATAATGTGGCTTCTATTGGTGAAAAGAATTTTTAAAATTGGATGATGATGATGATGATGATGATGACACTGAGATTTAAACTATCCTATCTCTCAAGTTGGATCGCACTGCACATGGTGTTGCGAATTTTATTATAATCGGTTAAGTAGTTTAGGAGTTCATTGAGCACAACATTGTGACATGAGATTTATATATATTAAGATAGTATAATACTTAAATAGGTACTATCAGTGTTTTTTGAGATCTAATATCGTGGACCCTCATTTTCATTTCATGGACCCCCAATTTTATTTTTCGCTGACGTAGACCTCTTATAGACCCCTAGGGGTCGATATAGACCAAATTGGGAACCACTGTTCTAGATAATAGATTTAAGCTAACGTAAATAGAAGACTTGTTTAGTTTAACGGGTAACAATATTAATTCTTAAATAGAACAATGCGATAATCTTATACATATGCACATGCAGCACTTTCAATATATATATATTAAATACATGTATATACATAACAATAAAGAAACATATAATTCAATGAAATGAAATAAATTAATTTATGGACTTATTTATTGTCTTTGCAAAATATATGTATATTTTTTAATTAGAACATGAAAAAAAGCAATGAAATTAATAAAAATAAAATACACAACCCACACACTAGTGGAAAAAAAACACCTGTACTTTTATGGCATAAAGCGGTGTAGCGGTGGAGCGGTGGAATGTACAAATGGCGATTTTAATGCCAAAGGCGTTCTCTTCAATAAAACAATTTAGTCAATCAATAAAGTGTGCAGAAATGGTATTGGTATTAAGCGTGTTTATTTAATAAATAAAACTACATTACACAGATGCAAAATGAAATAGATAGGAAAATATGAAATTACATACTCATATATATTTATCATATGTATACATATATATGGACCGTTTATTTTGAAAGTGGGGTAAGTCCATTTTCTTTTGTTTCGAGAAAATTAAACACGGTCTAGGTAGTTACATATAAAAAATATCCATTAAATTAAGCATGGATTACGTGATAGTTTATTTGCTCAAAAACGGACTTACACCACTTTCAAAATAAACGGTCCATATGTAAATAACGATACAATAAATGGATACCCATCCGTACTATATCTATAAATTTTTTAAAAGTCTTTGTTATAAAATCTGATTTGTGCCAGAATAAGATAATACTCTGATTTGATACCAGTATCAAGTAACGCTGTAATAAAGAAAAACAGCGATTTTTATATAAAAAATAATTTGTTGATAATTGAATTGACATTGGAATGTGGTTCAACTAAATATCTAAAAGTAACTCTTAACTAAACGTTACTTAGGGAGTTGCATATTTATGGGAGTTCCCTCTGATAAGTTAGATTAACATACTTATACATATGATTGATATGAGCTATCTGTTCGTTATCTGTAAAGTACATACTAGCTATTTATGATACTTGGTATCATTAATTATTGATACCATATATCAGAAATAGCTAGTATAATCATACCATAAAGCTGCAGATATCGGAATCGCTATCGTTTTTGTTGCAATAACCTAAATAATAGCAGTTTTTTCGCGCGTATTTAAAACTTTATAACTTAAGTGCCATAATTTCTTGCATTACTTTTTAACCCCATAGCGCAAGTTTTGATTACAATTGAATCTCAGAATTAGATTATTTTAAACTAATAACACCTCCAAAAGTATGCACCGTTTTTTCGTCATAACTTTGTACAATTTTGGCTCTGTGCTAACAAATTTTCTTGTTTTCCCCAATTATGTTATTATTAGTTTATTGTCTATTGATACTTGTGCAAAAAATTAATAAATTTTCCTTCTTGGTTAAATAAATAAATTAATAATCATTAAATAAATAAGAAAAATGTTAGTATACGTTGTTATTTTGTAATTTGATTATGAGATAATATAAGATTATGAAATCCACCACCACTTATATTAAAAGGTTCGTTCCGGTTGAGTATCACCACTTGTCCATTAAGAACTACACAAACCCGTGCCGGTCTCGAGTACAGGTCCTGAAGGCGAACAGACATACTTGCAAACTTGCGTCTATTTCAATGATTATATTGGAAATGAATTTACTGCTTTAAAATTTGTTTAATAAAAAAAATTCAATTATTTTTTTTTATAGGTCTTAAACTTACACCAATTAGCCTAGTCCAAAGAAAGCTCTATAAGGCTTGTGTTATGGGATCTAGGGTAACGGATAGACATACATATATTTTTAAAAGAAATATATATTAGCAATCATGACTAAGGTACAAATGCTCGCATTCGTCACACAAACATCTGCCCCCACAGGGACTCGAACCCTGGACCTCAGAGATAGCGACTCCTTGAAACCGGCATATCAACCACTCGACTATGGAGGTCGCCAAAAATATAAATATAAAAAATAAAACTTATTTTCCTTAAAATCCTTGCCATTTAAAAAAATTCGACAGAAAATCCTAAAGTAAATTAAAAGCCCGACTTACGTATTACAGCCACATTGTTGTTGGGTATTGCGTAAATTACTTCAGTTTGTGTAATATCTGCGTATGTAGGGCACGAGGGCGCCGACTCGGACGACGCCGATGTCGTTAATTGTAAAACGATCGAACGCAACCCACCGGCCGATTGATTCATTGCACATAGGGGTGGCGGCCTCCGTACCGTTTAGCTCGAGTCGGTCATGATCGCTTATTTAACAGTTAACTATAGCAATCACCGTCATAATTTCAGCCATAGTCCGTTACAGATGGGCTTTTTCCTCCATGGATGAGATGAGATGATACTTATTTGATATGCTTTTCGTTCACGCTGGTCCATTGCATACTTATTAGTGGGTGTAATAAATTTAAGAACTGATCCTGTTATTTGTTTGTTGAATACGCTCTCTAAGGTAGCAGTTAGGAAGAAATGGTAAGCCATATTCAGGGTTCAACGACATACCTAAGTAGCAGCTGCTGTTCTTATGTATCAATCAATCACTTAGCCAATCATAGTGCACTGCTGGACATAGGCCTCTCCCAATTTGCGCCACAACACCCGGTCCTCCGCCTTCCGCATCCAGTCCCCTCCAGCGACCTTCTTCAGGTCGTCAGTCCACCTGGCGGGGGGGCGTCCTACCTTACGGTTGCCGAGTCGCGGTCTCCATTCAAGGACTCGTCTGCTCCATCGGCTATCAGTCCTTCGGCAAACGTGGCCAGCCCATTGCCACTTCAGCGAGCTTATTTTGCGAGCTATGTCGGTTACTCTGGTTCTTTGTCGAATGACCTCATTACGAATTCGATCCTTCAAAGAAACTCCGAGCATAGCTCGCTCCATAGCCCGCTGCGCGACTTTAAATTTGTGGACTAACCCGACCGTTAATGTCCACGTTTCGGCGCCGTAAGTCATAACCGGTAGGACGCACTGGTTGAAGACTTTCGTCTTTAGGCATTGCGGTATAGGCGAAGAGAGTTCTTATGTATAGTAATGATAAATAGCTTTAAAAAATTGGACTGTACGATGATAAAAAGCAGTCTTTACACTTTCATTACTGCTACTTGTATCGATGTCCCAATGTTTGTCAAAAGCGAACGTAATAAATTTAGCAATACACAACGAGGGGGTGGATTATTATACCTGTTACTCTGATGTTAGGAAAAAATAACAATTCAAACTTGAAAGCCATCATTGGCTGAATAAGGGGTTTTGTAAGATTACCTACTGTGTAACGGTTCGCGGGTTCGATTCCTGTACGGGATAAATACTTTGTATGATGACCAGCAGAGTTATGTTCCGGTTTGGGCGTATGTCCATATAGAACTTCTATAGGATCTATACTTGTAACTAACTGCACACGCGATACAAGATAAAAATTCTAGTGTGGGGTGAATATCCTATTACTTTACTATTATAAAGGCGAAAGTTTGTAAGTATGGATGTTTGTTACTCTTTCACGTAAAAACTACTGAATGGATTTGAATGAAACTTTACCACAATATAGCTTATACATCAGAATAACACATAGGCTACAATTTTTGAGGTTTCTAATGTGAGATCGTAAAAAAAACACATTTTTTGCGCTTACATTGCAAACGCTGACTGAATCCTACAAGATAGATCTAAACAATTTACTACAGTATTGTACAACTTAAAAAGGTCTACAAAAAAGTCCGTGATGGTATATGTTTATCTCTTAGGAATAACCCACAAAAGGGAAAAGATCGTTAAATGTAGTTTATAGGAGCATACTGCAGTAGCTACCTATAGGCCTATGATTAGGGCTCTGTTGCAGTGCTTAGTTACCATATTTCTTACTTATTACTAGACTAGACGGGACGAACCTGAAGTCCACGCGAACGAAGTCGCGGGCAAAAGCTAGTTTAAATATAAAGTTTTGTGATATACGTGTTAAAGAGGTTTTAAATTTCTAACAAATATTCTCTCAAATTAATGCGCTTAGTTTCTAATAGCCCACGAATTCACGACTCAAAAGTTCCAACGACTGAGCATTGGAAGTAAAGCGTGGAACGAAGGTAGACAGGGGTCAAGGTTCACCACCCACCGGCGCCGGAGCTGGCGTGAGACAATAAAAGTGCGCCAAAATGCACCGACCCTCGTTTCGTTGTTCCGAGACTGAGGACATTATGTTCATAGGAAAGACAACCTTTTTTTTTTTTTTTTTGTTTCCCTGAGGAAAATGCATTAAATTGCATACCCCGGCTGTGGCGAGCCGGCGGTTATGTGGGGCTCTCCTCCCCAGAAGGGGGAGGCCTACCCACTAAAAACCTCAGGGATGGCCTTCCTCAGGCATGTAGGGAGCCCCCGGGAACATCAAGCTCCTTCCGGGAACCCCCAGCCTCCGCTCCCCCGTCGACACAGGGGAGCCCTCCTCGGGGGAGGCTTACTACCTCCCCCGGTCTCCTCCACCGACGACGCCCCCCGGCCACGGAAGGGGCGTGGTCCATCCCGGGTCGCCGTAGCGGTCGCGACTTCCTCGCGCCCGCCGGCGACCCGCGGCGGCACCGCAGCTGTGCTACTGAGCCCGGCGCCGCCTCCTTCGAGCGGGATCGGCCATCTCCCGACCCCGCTCGGCAGCCTCCTTCTGGAGCATCACTGCTTCACAGAAGGAGGCCACAGCCCTCCAGCCTCCCTCGTCCGCCAGCATTGCCGCAATCAATGCCGGAGGAGACAGATCTCGCCCGATCTCTACGACCAAGACTCGGCGCTCGGAGGCCCACGCGGGGCACTCCGCCAGCGTGTGCTGGGCCGAGTCAAGGTAGGAAAGACAACCTAGATTCAAGGTGAAGTTTTTTTTGAGGATGGAATATTAGTATCGAATTTAATGATAAACGATTAAACTGTACTTTAAGTAGATTAGCTGCAGAAAGGTTTTTATCAAATGCAGCGACTGACTATTTCTTAAAATAACTTTCTAACAGTTCCCAAGCCAGCAGTATGCTTCGTGTGGTACTTGCGTACTAAAGAAGGAGGTTCTTTCGCTCCTCACTAACCCACACAGGGCCAGTGCAAAGGGAGACGGTTCATATTACTATGTATATTAATATAGTAATACTAGCTTTTGCCCGCGACTTCGTTCGCGTGGATGTTTTTTTTACGACCTTACATTAGAAACCTTAAAAATTGTAGCCTATGTGTTATTCTGATGTATAAGCTATATTGTGGTAAAGTTTCATTCAAATCCATTCAGTAGTTTTTACGTGAAAGAGTAACACACATCCATACATACAAACTTTCGCCTTTATAATAGTAGTAGGATAAGGTAAGCTCTGCTTAGTCAATTGCAGAAACGATGACGATTGATGACGAAAATTGTACTCTACGTAGAGTAAGTACGTATTGCATTCGTCAGTTTCTTCGATAAAACCGTTCCCGCAATAAGCTGTTTTCCATTAAAGACACTTGAACTACCAAACGATAATATTCCGTAAATATAACACATGACTCAGAATTGTCTTACTTACAACATTTGTTTGTAAATTTTATTTATAGGAATTACCGCGAACTTGCTGGTAAATAGAGGGATCCACAAGGGTTCTAAAAAGTAATTAATTACACAACGTGAAGGTTTTAATAACTCTTATGACAATGTTTTTCTAGAATATTATTTTGCCAATTTTTTTTTCATTTTAATTAAAGTTTTTGGATTTAGTTTCGTTTCGTTATTTTTCACGTATGCACGTAAACGTAACATTAAAATAGATTAATAAAAATACTTTTGTTCATATTAAATCACAATATACCCATCTACCTAATTTGATTTGTAAAGTTGTTGGAGCGCATAAAAAAAAAGTATTTTGGTGACTGAGAAAATTTTACGGAAATATCATCGCCACACGACCACCACGATGAACGAGCTGTTTACAATATTAGCTTGTATGAAAGCGATACGACTCGCATTTGACTATAATAGCTAGTAGTATTATTCGACATTAGGCGAATAGTCTTCTAAGATAAAATTTGAATGAACAAATAACTAATAAGTTAAAAATATTTAATCATTATTACTTTCCTTAATGAAACTATACACAGTTTGAATTTTTATCTTTTATATTAAAATTCAGTCCTGTGCCTGTGCTTTTTAATTAATTTAAAAATACTACACATAAATGTATATTATAACATGAAGCATTTTTTAACTTTATTTCTGATAACCTTAGAAAATATAAGGCATTAAAATTATGTAACTAATAAATAAACGATAAGTTTAATAATACTATTAAGAACAAATTTAAAGTCCCTATTAAATTTATGTCGAATAGTAATGTCGTGTTATTCGACTATTCGCCAAAGTGAATGCTGATTAATCGGTATTCGACTATTCACTACAACAACAATTCGCGATAACTCTAGTTATTTCATCCATTACGTTCCTATTTAAAGATGATATGAGGAAAATTTATTAACAAGATCAATAAACAGTGTATTTCTGTGATATTTTTAACTCTGCTAAACCAAACAGTTTTGGTTACGTGGAATTATAATAATAATTTAATTTTTGTAGCTGTTGGACTTATTAAATATAGATCAATTATTTTTGTATTTTCCTTTTAAATATTTGATAACAGTTAACGACTTTTTTTATGAGTCAGTTCCTAAAGGGCTTTGTCAGCGTCACCTTGACTTAATTTGCGGAGGGCGAGTGCGAAGTTCACGAAAGTCATATAAAAATTCGAGTGTATTAATAAATTTTATTATAATTTTGACTCTATTCAGCTTTCAGCTACAAGTCACTTTGCTAGTTCATATCTACCCACTAAGTAGCCACATAGTTCATACAAAGGTTATTATACCCACTTAAAAAGTGACCAAATGAACACATCTCCCACAACTTATTTCTAAGAAAACCTTCTCTAATATGTATGATGTCAGTATCGACGGCTTATTGTACTTACATTCGCAAAGTTCGCTACGAACTACGTGTAATTTCGTCACAAACGTTTTTTGCGAAGTAAATTCGTCATGCCTATAAATAAATGTCAAATAAACAGCAAAACAAAACGATTTTTATGATCACAGTAATTTTTAAATTTAGCCTTATATTAATTAATAAAAACTACAGTTATACTACTTAAACGTAGGTATTGCTATGTAGGTGTGTATGCATGTGTAAGGTACGTGGGATAAGGGCGAGGACAGCGTGTTTCAAGATTAAAATCAAAATAAATAGAAGCAAAAAGAAAGTAATTTAAACTACAGGATATATAGTTAGCAAGTGGGATCTTTAATTTACCGACTTAACACGAGAGACGAACGAAACAAACAAACAAGATAAATACGAGCATAGTTACGCAGACATTACTGATAGACTTATCCCAACTAATATTATAAATGCGAAAGTGTGTTTGTTTGTTTGTTTGTTTATTTGTTTGTTTGTTTGTTTGTTTGTTACCTCTTCACGCTTAAACTACTGGACCGATTTCAAAAATTCTTTCACCTTTGGAAAGCTACATTCTCCCCGAGTAACATAGGCTACTTTTTATCCCGGAAAAATCGACAGATCCCACGGGATGCGCAATAAAGGCTTCGCTCAAAAACTACTGCACAGATTTTTATGCGGTTTTCATCAATAGATAGAGTGATTCTTGAGGAGTTTTGCGGCATTTTTTATCTCGGAAAAACGGATAGTCCCACGGGAAGCGCGATAAAATCTTCGCACCATAAACCGACTTCCGCGTATATGTAGCCGTGGGCAAAAGCTATGACCCTTAACCCTCTATACACCCAATCCCGAAATCCACGCGGGCGAAGCCGCGGGCAGAAAGCTAGTTGTTATTATAAGCCCCCGTTAGAATTATTATATTAAGACCCTGATAGATTTATGTATATCCAAAGATGCAAAAAATAACTTTATTAATATTACCGGCGGCGAATGTTATCGCGTTGACTGGAATTTGTCCGTTGGTCCTTGAACTGTAACGGACACCCAGTGGTGACGCTGACATCACAGGCTAAGAAACAACTATAATCAAGACGAAGCGAGGATAGATATAATTAAATACCTAATTACTTTTACACAAAAGAGACGTTATTGTAAATCGAAGTTGAACAGCGTTTATTTTTATAATTAATGTATATTAGTAATTATTTTTATATATATTGTAGTTTTTTTAATGTGTTAAATTGTATATTTAAGTTGAATCCGAAAGTTTTTGTATAGTTTAGTGCATGTAAAAGTTCAAACTGACCTGCATCTGTAGTAGCCTGGAGCCGCCACTTTTTTCCATGTTGCTTAAGTTTTCACACAACTTTTATAAAAATAGACACTTGAAGACTGTTCGTAACTCTTATAAAAAAGATATATAAAAAAAACTAATAATCCAACTAATTATAAACTGCTAAATTTAATTTGTTTAAACACATAACGTTCACTGATTTTGACACATAAACACGGCTCGAGAATTTTTGACGTTTCACGTCGTAATGTCATTAGTTCCCGGGACAAGATTCAAAATTCAAGTTCACGCTCCAAAACTCAATAGTATCAGCTGTTTTCAAAAAGGTTTTATTGTTTTCTTTTTTAAATCGCGCATTAGAGAACTTGTTCGTACCGATTAAACAAGCAACGGTCGCCAAGCGACTTAGCTGAGCCGTCTCGAGTTCGGGATAGCGCGACCAACCAGCATGACTGTGCGCTGAGTAATCGGCCTACACTACACGCCCTGCGAGCCTCGCGAGCGGCCGCACAATGAACTGCAACCTCAAAATCCAACCTTATCACATCATATTAAGGCAGTATGCTATTGCAAACTTTTTGATTACATTCAAGTATGCATCGCTGCAAATTTAAAGGAAAAAAGACTGTACGACGAATAGATAAGAGTGTATTGTTGTTCGTTGCTCCGATTTGCGGGTCGAAGTTTATTATGACGAAGAAATTTGCAAGCCGCCAGCCAAAATAAGTGAAAGTGATGGGTATCGCAACAGCACATGTGGGCAAGGCTAATTGCGGCTTTAATGAAAACATATGGCGTCTGTCTGTAATAGTTTATAAACACACTGTGGGACGTAAAAATTAAAGGGTTTGAAATTTTATAACAGTAATAACAATCGTCAAGTAAAGTGAAAAGAAAATTATAATGTGAACCGCCAATAAAACTTTAGTAGGTGCGAAAGTAATGTCAAAAAAAGAAATTAATAACCAACAATCCGAATGCGTAACAAACAGGTTTACAGTGACCATTTTAGCACATTTCTGGATAACTTGAATTATTTTACTGTTTTCTTCTTTTTATAGTTTTATAACTTTAATTTAATACTTTTCTTAAATTAAGCAATGGGTTCGTTTTCATACTAAATGAATGATTTTATTTTGAATGAATATACGTATGTATTTGTTATCTCTGTGTAAATATTTTTAAATTATAGATGTAAGATGTAAGAATAAAGTTAAATTCGTCATAATAACATTTAGCTAAAAATTTATATACCCTATATATTTAACCCGGGACATTACGAGGTCTGGTTTTTAACTTTGCAATTATAAAAAAAAAAAACATATTGTTTTTTCATCTTTTTGAATTAAGAATTCGAAAACAAAAGAATGGTTTTAGATCGACCGAATAGTTTTATTGTATCGTCGTCTACTTATTGTAATGGAATGAATGGGCGAAATGGAAATCTCTAAGGAAAATTTCCGTGTGATAATTTTTTACAACTTTCATAGAGGATTGTAGGCATACAATGATTTTAGAGTATGTACTTTATTTGTGTAGTTCCTTTGCATTGTATTTGGTAAAGAGTTCTTTGTATGTTATAATTTCTGTATACAAAACAGTCGCATTACATCAGTGTTCCAGTTAACTCGGGTTCTTATTTATTCGCCTTTCCTTCTATTAGATATATATTTTCCATATAGAAAGTTATTAATCTATACTAATATTATAAAGAAGTAAAGTTTGTGTGTTTGTATATTTGTTAAATTGTAAGGGGTAATCTCAGGATCTACTGAACCGATTTTAAAAATTCTTTCAGCAATAGAAGGCCACGTTATTGCTGAGTGTCATAGGTTATATATATATAAAAAACCGAAAAATAAAAAGGTTTTTACGTGGTAGTCCGTTTTGCAAAGTGAATCGGAGAAAAAAACAGGCAGCGGACGGCGCGCGATGGCTTCGGGTTTAATTCGGATCGCGTTCGTGCTCGCTTCGGGGATTATTAATATTATGCCCAACGAAAGTGGGCACGGGTCAGCTAGTAGGTAATATATTATTAACTTAAGTTATTTATTACCTAAAGTAAAAACCTAAAAGGATTGTCGCGACGTCAGTGCTTGCCTCCTTTGTGGCAAAGAGTGGTCACGTCGTTACTATTGTACTAGAAGATCGCAAGACGGTTAACGCTGACTGGTATATCAATGTTTGTTTGCCACAAGTCATCGCCGAATTTCGTAATAAATAATCAAAGACGTCGTATGATACTGCACCATGACAATGCAAGTTTGCACTCCGCCCGCCAAACAAATATGTTTTTGAGCACCCAAAATGTCGACATTTTAGACCATCCGCCTTACAGCCTTGATTTAAGCCCTAACGATTACGTCCCCCAAAATTAAGTAAAGTCTTCGTGGTCAACGTTTCAGCTCATCCGAAGAAGCTGTTGATGCAAACAAATCGGCCATTTTGACTCTACTTCGATGTGCAATAAATGTTTTGATAACTGGTTTGAACGCATGCAAAAGCGTGTTAAATATCGCTGAGACCTAAGTCTACCTAGCCTTATGCCAGTCTATAATCCAATACTGCATCACTACTTGGGGTGGAGCACTGAAAACTATTCTACTTCCTTTGAAAGAGCCCAGCGAGCGATTTTAAAAATATATAATTTTCTTCCCTTTTACTACCCTACGCATTTATTGTATGAACAGTGCAATGTGTTGACTGTCCGCCAGCTTTTTATAATGCACTCAGTATTAAAACAACATACTGCTCTTGCCTATAATGTAAATATTAATAGTATAAGGCGGAAAGATATCGTCTGCTATAGGAATTTTACCTCAAAATATAAATTTACAAATAGATTTTTTCATTTCTTGGTCCTTTTCTTTATAATAAGTTAAATAGAGTTTTAAAAATATATGATTTAAATTACTATAATTGTAAACAAATCCTGTACAACCAGCACATTCAAAACTTAATTTACGAAGAGACAGAAGAGTTACTTGAAGTCTGTAAATAGATATTATGTTCTCGATGATTTCTATCAAGTAGTTTATTTATCACTTAGTTATGGCAAACTTAGATATAAGCATATAAATAGTGCGCTACTATTATATTACTCTTAGTAGTCTAGGAGGTAGACTCTGTACCAGGGTCGTCTGCATGGGTACCTCCGTCTTACCTATTTCCGCCGCCAAACAGCAGGGTTCGCTTTGCTGTGTTCCGGCGTGAAGGGTAAGATAGGCAGTGAAATTACTGGGTACTGTGACTTTACATCTTATGTCACAAGTTGGCAACGTACACTGTGGTTCTTATGAGGTTTTCAGATTTGCTGCGAATCTCGTGGGAACCACATGTACTATAGGCGACTGTTACCACTTACCATCAGGTGGGCAGCCTGCTTGTTTGTCAACTTTAGCAATAAAAAAAAAAAAGTTAGTCATCACTAGGTATGATTATTATGAAACTTATCAAAATTTATTGTGATTAAACATTGTAGTTTATACCTATTCAATTTAGCATGTAAGCATTTATTCGCCTGAAACACAGGTTTAACCTAGTTCAGGTATTTTAATATTTACTATATTTTTATTTATATCAAAGATCTTTGTATATGTACATGACCAATGTTAATAATAAATAAACTATATATATATTGACATATAATTTTTTTTTTTTTAAGCTTTGTTTTTTTGTTTTGTCTGTTGACGTCAATAAGTGCCTGTAAAGGTCTATGTTGAATAAAGATTATTTTGATTTGATTTGATTTAATATACGACAATTCTTTGAAAAATAATTAATAGTAATAATCTAATAATAGATTGTCTGTACTTAATTTAAACGACACAAGTTAAAAGGCAGCCCTCGTATTATAAGTCTATTGACATATCATACATTGAAATTAGTTCAGTTGTACGGTGGAACATAGAAACATGCATACATTGCCAAAATTAAAAAATTCTGAAAGAAAGGGTGCTTCTCGTTTCATTATGTTAGCGAAAAAATTTATATTAAAATTATTAATGGCAATGGATATGTCGACACAGTTGCTATAATATTACGAAATTGTTCTAAATTTAGGCGGAGTTATTTCTTTGCACTTCACTTTTTTATGTTCATAATTATGTACATTAACTTATTTACATATTTATTTGTACACTGTGAAGGTACTAGTTTCATTTCTGCCTTCATGCCAATTAACCACGACCTTCTTTTGATAAAGGTTAGGCAACTATTCGGTCCATTGGTTAATGCAGATAAGTGCCAACTTGATACTAAAAGTAGTCTGTACTGAAATCTTGGCATGACCCACATTATTAATGAAAAATATTGGTGTATAACATTTAACTTATTTATAATCTATGATTATAACAACACATAACTTTTATTTAATGGCTCAAAGGTCATAGCAGCCAAGCCATGAACTCCAAAAAAAAAACTTTTATTTACAAAGATTCTAAATTCAACTTGTGTCTGTTTGTAATGGAATTTGAAATAACATTCAAATAAAAACAAAGATATATCCATCAGGCGTTTATTAAAAAAATTACATACAAACATTCATATTACGTGAACGTATCTATCTCATACATGGCATTACACACATTTACACCTAGCTACACACGTAAAACAACTTGTTCGGTGTCACCGCAAACATGTCCGAACAAACTAAGAATTTTTACGGTTGGTGTTACAGTTATGTTGGCCAGACATCAAATCTATGTCTTTATATAAATATAAATCTATGTATACCATACATATGTATCAAACATAAGTCATTTTGCTACCATTTAATGTCGGTGATCGACTTAATGGTATTATCACCGTAAGATTTTTTTAAAAATTATAATTAAGTTATGAAATCATTGTTGATTATTCGAGTAGTATTTTTGAAATTGTATAACTGATAATACACAGATTGATTTAATGACTAATTTTAATAATACAAACATTAGACCTTTTTATTTGTAACATGCACAGTTCGTTCAATGTTGAAGTTGTAATATAGTTTATAATTAATTGCATAATTTCTAATGAAAAACTGATAAATGTTTGTTATCGCTCTGTACTCTGTACTTTAATCATTGTATAACATTTGATTTAATTAACAATTTTTTTTTCATTCTAAAATCAAAACTATTATTAAGTGTGCCTCTGTGTCGTACCTACACAAAGAGACACATGTAATACCTACCGAAAACTAAAGTTTTGTGTTCTTCAAAACTAAACGACACCTTCAGACTGATCATGATTTGGCAAGAGTCTCATACATAATGTCTCAAGGCTGGCGAAATGATACTCAGTAGTATGTTAAACATACAACAAATCAATACATAGTATAAAACAAAGTCGCTTTCGCTGTATGTCCGTATGTATGCTTAGATCTTTAAAACTACGCAACGGATTTTGACGCGGTTTTTTTTTAATAGATAGAGTGATTCTTAAGGAAGGTTTGTATGTATAATAAATGCATAATATAGTAGAGAAACACTGATAAATTCAAAGGTTTCTAATGTGATGTCGTAAATAAGCACGTTTTTTTGCGCTTATATTGCAAACGCTGGCTGAACCCTACGAGATAGACCAAAATAATGTACTACAGTATTGTACAACTTACAAAAATCCACAAAAAAGTCCGCGATGGTATATGTCTATCTCTTAGGGATAACCCACCATAACCATTTTTTCACTGCACCCGTGCGAAGCCGGGGCGGGTCGCTAGTAAATATATAAATAAATGTAATAACTAGTATTATTTCGATTCAGAAAAATACTTTGTTTTTCCTATACAAAGAATTTATTTTTTCTCATATGTATAGACAGCCCTATATCAGCGTACGAGGAACTCTACGCGGCAACCATTTTAGCGCCATTGCGTCTACAGCTAGCTAGCTTCTGTTGTGAACAGCTGACTAGGGGTGTCATTTCAATGTGTTTGCTTTTATTTTGAAGTTATTAATTAATACAGAAACTTATAAAGTTATCAGGTTTTAGTTAAGCACTAAGGATTTATTTAATATCTAACATTTAGCCGGCCGCGATATAGCCTGTACATTCCCATGAATCCTTATTTCTCAAGCCCGCCAGCTTTATCACTATAACCACCGAACAAGTACACATTTTGTTTAGTACATATTTTAAAGTAATATTTTTTAAATTACATAAATCAGAACACTTTGTTTTCTCGATTTAAATGAGTGTAAGGATTAATATTTATATAAAAAATAAGCGAAATATTAGTGTTCGTTATTGTTTATACAGTACAATGTTGAAGACTTAAATAATGAAGGTAGAGATTATTGTTAAATACTTAGATTCTTTCCCCAAAAATAAAATCTTAAAAATTTCGTTGAAGTGAAACCAAGTCAAATTAATTAATTCATATGCTGGTACACCTTTCATAGTTATAAAATTAATTATATATTGTTTGGGCTCTGTAGATATTCATACTAGGTTCATAGATTTTATTAATTACCTAAAATATAATATAGAATTGCGATAAATGCTTTTCTTTTAATGTATTGATTATTTCAGATATTATATAGTATAATATCGCTGAGATCACAATATCACACAACAATGTGAATTGTAGTTATAAATTTAAGGTAAAATCCTCGTAACATTTGGCAATTCTCAGACAGGTTCATAAACCGGTATCCGTTGAGCTGGCGGCATCATCAAAGGCAGATTTTCGATTTAAATAATTTAAGTAAACACTGATACACAGATATTTTTTACGAGTACCTACACCGATAACTAACTTGAGAAGACCTGCTCTTAAACTTACTATGCAGATATAAATGAATGAATACATTTTTGCACAAAGAACAATTTAGTTGACAATACCGAACAAGATACAATTAATCAAAAGGTGATATATTGATGAGATAGCAATTTCTGCCAGGCAACCCTGAGCCAAAAAAAGCTATAAAAATCTAATAATACTTGTTCGGAAAATGCAAAACAAATTAATCGGTCAATTCTAGCAGAAAACTAAGTATATTTATTAAAATACATTTAATTGTAATACGTGTTCCAAATATTTTATTAACTAAATTAATCATATTATACTTTCAAGTACCATAACTTTTGAAAGTTGTTTATTCCAAATAACAATATCTTTTTATTTCAGTACGATCTTATTAGAATTTGGGAGATACTTTAACATGTTTTAAATGTATCTGTGTAGATAGAGCCTCGTCCAGTTTGGCGGAAAAGGCTGTTTATTTAAAGGCTCATTGATGGCTGATATTGCCAAATATTACCGCAATTTTGTGTGCAGTTTGGGCGCGAAGAGGAAAAGAGAGGAAGAATGTATCCATGAAACGATCAATAAACGCCATATCGAATAGTTAAATATTTAGCTGGTATAGTTCTCTTATTATGTAACTTCGTTCGCTAACTCCAAGTTATCATTTTTGTATACACGTAAATTCACTGTATATACGGCGATATATATTGAAACAGCAATCTGTTTCACAACAAAACTTCTCATTCTCAATAAAATGTATTTGTAATCGTCATTCTCCTGCCCGGTTCCCAATTTTTCGACTCGCACTCCCTTCCTAAACCTATCATTCACACAGTCCGTCCATGTTTTCTTTGATCTTCCTCTCCCTATACTCCCATCTATTTTCAATGTCATAACTTTCTTAGTAAGATGATAGTTTTCTCTTCTCAGGAAAGTCTCTTTCCTCCGAATTTATCAACAACTAGCGGACCCGACAGACTTCGTCCAGTCAAAAAGATTTGTAAAGTGGCAGTTTTTTGTTCCTACTTATTATTTAGATAACATCGCATAGCCAACCAAATTGCAAAAAAGGTCCAAATGAACTATTACATTTTGTGACTATTCAATTTTGGAACGTGACATTAAATCCTCCAACATTGTATTCTGGGCTCCAACGCACACACGCGCACTGTTTTGATAGATACGATTGAATTTCAACTTTATATTGCGTCAATAAAGCGTAAATTGAGTCTTTAATGTTAGGAGCACACCTGCATTGCTTAGACAACAGTGAGTGCTAGCAATATGAACTTTATACAATAATAATAAAGCTCAAATTGACTGTACGTTTTTAGAGTATAATAGATAAAACCATCCTTGAACTTCAACGAACATTTTAAAAAAGAATTGGCCAAATTGGTCCAGGCATTGTTGAGTTATGCGCTTACCAACACATTTTACGATTCATTTTTATATATAAGAAGATAGGAGCTACTTTCAGACTTGCTCTGAAAATATATTGCAAAATTTTAGACTGGAGTTACCAAGCGTCGTTACCAAATATAGGGATAGTTTGAAGTTTAAAAGAGTGTTTACAACAAAAATCACGATTTCTTATATATATATATATATATATATATCATATTAAATATAATAAAACAGATCATATTAAATATCCATAACGAAATAAGCCTTCCTTTATCATTTCCTCATTCTCATCACCAAACTATTGTCGAACAACAAGTTTAGCCAACAAAGCTTATTCGTACAAATTAATAACAGAACCATTTGCTTTGCAAATTATTTACAAATGAAAACGCGATAATTTGTAATTTATTAATATCAAAAATATGTATAAATTTAATTCGGCCATTTCATGGCTTCGACTTTGAGCGTTGTGCTCAAATTGGCATGCGATTACATTTAATTTGTGCTTAATAATCATACATACATATTTGGTACACATTATAAATATTCCAAATGAAGCCGTCACAATTTGTAACATCGTATTTCTGTACAACATTTAACTTTAGGACGTATAATAGTATAATTCTTGGCCTATGACACTAGTCATGGATCAAAAACCACACTTCATTGGACAACATCTAGCTATGAGTATGATAAATGAACCAAATATCATGTTGTGGAAATATCGTAACTTAGTGTTCACAATGTTATCTAGTAATGGCAGTTTTGTTTTATAAGGCTGGGTATACACATAGCGAGCCAATTTGCGAGGCACCTTGTGAGCTATCGTGATTGTGCAGACTCGCTAGGCAAATGCGTCTCAAGACCGCTTGTATTAGCAATGAAACAAGACATGATAAAAAGTGTTTACCGTAAAATTTATCCTTTATATTTTGACAATTCAAAGTGATAAATTGCTCTATCATATCGCGTTTTTGCGGTCAGTTATAGAGGCTGGTGTCTCGCAAGGCGGCCTCGCCATGGCGTTTTATATATGTAGCTAAATGTTACGAAATTTCGTTATGTTACATGTTGCATACACAAAATAAAATAACAATGTCTTTCGAACATACCGTTACAATTTTACGACGACACTATAGGTAACCATTAATTACGTAAATACCGATTTAAACTACGACATATATTTGCCACACTGCAAGCAACATCATGCACATCCTGCAATTATCACATGTTTAAATAGGATCCATTATTGTTTGGATTTCAATATTCTACGTATAAAAAAGCATTGAAAGACTTTAAGTGTAATTTTTCTACAAACTTACCAATGAAAATAAACTTTGTCAAAATAATTACCAACCACTTCGTCAGTGAATAAAGCTCAACTTGCAATGTGGCGTATTCGCGGGGACAAGGACATTTAAACACCATGCCTAGGGTAACACACAACACAGGTATAGGTAAATAATTTAAGGCAGTCTTTGGGTAGGTCGGAAGATTTTATAGCAACTAGACATCTTTATATCTTACACCTAGGGGTACCGACGCTATGCCAAAACGATGGTATTAATTTTGGATAAATCGAGATCTTTGGCGATTTTGACAATAGACTAAATGATTAATAAATATGGATGTTTTTTATTAAATAACTCAAAATAGAAATATGTAAAATATTTTTTTTTACGAAGATATTTAATATCGATTTTTAAAAGTTTCTCAGTTAAAGGGACTCGACGCCTTTTCGCCGCTTCGTCGTCTGCAGCGTCGGTGCGCGGCATCTTAGACTTATGCAGTTTAAGTCAGTATTAAATGCAGATCGTTAATTTTTACTGTCCTTTAACTGATATAAGGGAAACATGATGCCAAAATAAATATGAAATATTATTACAATTGTCTAGACATTAATAATGCATTTGATTTCATCCCATTTAACGATTTATGATAAAAATATGAAAAAAGTGATATTTTGTAATTTTGTCATTTAATTAAATAATTTTTCTACGATACGAAAACAATAATTTTTCTACGACATTTCTTTATGCAGGATAATAATAGTGTTTCGTATTCATAATTTAAAAATTTCTAATTTAATCGTTGGCGCTTTCAATTATACGGGAATCCAATCAGCATCTTATAACCTCCTGTTATATTTGAAATGCACCAATAGCAGAGCATTTTAATCTATGCTTGCGCAAAGTGGTAAGAGAGTCGTCTCGCCGCTCGCTGGACAAGCAGAAGCATTGTTAAGAAAATCGTGAAACAATAGAAAAATCACCAAAACTCTTAAAAGTCTTATGTAAAATGTGTGTGCTGGACACATAAATCGTATAATATTTGTTTATTTGCCTGAGTGAAGCTGGTGTTGTGATCCAAGAAACCACAAGGTGCAAAGCTGAACGTGGACAACCGTGAGTACTTTTGATGTATTTCGTATAACAGAGGTTTTAGATCAGGGCTTGGTAACGTTACCAAATTCACATTAAAAGTATCGTTATGTAACGGTATTTTCATAACGATAATACTTTAACGATATCTGGAGATACCGGTAAAATTTTAACTGTAAGAAAAATAACGGTAATTGGGTGTGGTAACGATATTTTGGTATCGTTACCAATATTAAAATGTTAACAAATAACGTTAAAAAGTATCGATACTTTTTTCGTTACTTGCGGCGCTGTTGCCAGCCCGTGCATGTAAAAAATGTAAAAAATCACGAAATACAGACGCGAGGATGCTTCACTGCTTAGAAAGGAAAAAGACTTAAAGAGACAAACAATATTTTTACCTCTTTCCTTCATTAAAGTAACGGTAACGCTTTGATAACGTTAAAAAGTAACGATACTTCAAGGTAACGTTATTAATTACCGAAAAAATATCAATAACAACAAGTCCATTTACCGGTAAAAGTATCGTTATATGGAATAACGTTACCTCCGCTTTTAACGTTATCCATAGATCATGAAAGTAACGATACCAAATTTTTAACGGTATTCAAAGCCCTGTTTTAGATGCACTCCCAGACGCTGTGACATTAATATTTGATATTGTTTAAATATAGTCACTCCCAATGTGCGAACATCGCTCAACTAGGATACCTTCTTACCGAGTTCGGGGTAAGGGAAGGTGGCTGAGAATGAAAAATAGGATACCTTCATAAAACAGTCACAGTGGGATTTGAGAAAGTGAAAAAAAAAAAACAATAGGATGGGTGAACGCTACCCGGGATGGACCACGCCCCTTCCGTGGCCGGGGGGCGTCGTCGGTGGAGGAGACCGGGGGAGGTAGTATAGCCTCCCCCGAGGAGGGCTCCCCTCTAGGCAGGGGAGCGGAGGCTGGGGGTTCCCGGAAGTGGCTTTATGTTCCCGGGGGCTCCCTACACGCCTGAGGAAGGCCATCCCTGAGGTTTTTAGTGGGTAGGCCTCCCCCTTCTGGGGAGGAGAGCCCCACATAACCGCCGGCTCGCCACAGCCGGGGTATGCAATTTAATGCATTTTCCTCAGGGGAACAAAAAAAAAAAAAAGGATGGGTGAACGCTGACTACTGTCTGAAAACAAGAAAAAGATGAATAGTAAAGAAATGTAAAGTTTTAGGAGTTATCAAGATCTCGATTATTCGGATGTACCAATCGTGTAACTGCTCTCTACCGACCACATTCACTACGTACTAACATCAAATTCTTAATTCTAAACACGAGTCACGATTACAAGACTTATGACATTTGTAATTGGTGTCAATTTGGGATAAGCGCTAACATCGTTGGAGGACAGTCGACGCACGATAAGGTGACGTGACAATTAATTTATACTCTTAAATATCATAATAATATTATGAATATACTTATACAATTTTTTCTCTCTAGCCATATACGACGTTGGAAATCAAAGAAATTGACAACATCTTTAAAAACAATGTTAAATGATTACTTCAAAGATGTTTTGTTGATTACTTTAATATGGTGCAATCGTTAGTTTTGGCACACTAAAAATCACGCTAAATTAAACCGTTAGAAAAATAAACCTTTTGTTACTAACAATTAACATTGTCAGATTTGGTTATACATTACAATTTTTTGAACATTAACAGGGGCAATATATTTTTCACAATTACCCTGGATGTAAAATGGAGTAAAAAATTCAAAAATTTCAATTTGTCAATGTGGTTATGTAAAATTTTTATTAACAGTCTAAAGTTTTTTTTTTATCGAAAACTTATATTTTTGTGCTTCTTGTTGTACCTATAGTTATTAACACGGTATATAGAATATCCGCGTTGTAATATTAGGATTCGGTATGTACAGAATAAGGTCAAAAAGTGACATGTTCCTTTTCAGAACAAATTCCCACAATGGAATTAAAAAGTTTACCCTCGATCCACATTTTTAAAAAAAATATAAAAAACGTAGGAAATAAATTGAATCATTGCCATTGTACAATTTCAAAACTCTGGATAGAGATTTGGCCGGATTTGACTGAAAACATATCTTTAAAAATATTTAGACGCCTAGTCATTATTAAGTACCCTTGTAGTCCTTATATAACAATTTCCTTTTATTTATTCATGGGAGGTGTTTTTTACAAATCTCGGAACATCTTTGAAGAGAAAGAAATAAGATCATCTTTGCATTGTATAATAATAATAAGAACGGACTATTTTCAAGAATTAATTAGAAACCAGAAAATATATTATAGCTTTAAAAAAAATAAAGATTAGACAGTAAAAAAAACGGTAAGTATTTCCAAAATGGCCGATGGCTTTTCCTAATCCTAAGCTAAGTGTATACGATAGGCCGCACAAATAGAATACCTATGTATTGAATATGCCTACACACATTTTTACTATGATAACACACAGACAACTATAGAGCATGCATTTTAGGATTTTTAGGTATAAGGCTCCTTAAACACTGCAACTTCTGCCAGCGAGATTTTCAAACGCTTGAATATATTGATCCTGAGGACGGCCATCGCTGAGGTTTTTAGTGGGTAGGCCTCCCCCTTCTGGGGAGGAGAGACCCACATAACCGTCGGCTCTCCGCAGCCGGGGTATGCAATTCAATGCATTATATTTTCCTCAGCGAAACAAAAAAAAGGACACTTGAATATGTTGTTGCTGAGAGTGGAAATTTTGAAGCAATGCATACTAATGATCGCATGCATCAACATAGCTCATATACATCCCCACCGAGGGGCTCGAGCCTACCCTAATTACGTTAGGGCGATTTGGCCTTAGTCAAGCACGCTGGCCCAGTGCGGGTTGGTTGACTACGTACACCTTTGAGTCGCTTCGCAGATGTACGCAGGTTTCCTCACGATGTTTTCCTTCACCGCAGGAGCGTCGGATAAATGTACATATGAAATTCGGAACGAAAAACACATTGGTACACGGCGGGGATTAGATCGCGGGCCTCCCGATTCTATGCGGCGCACAAACCAGTGCCGAGACCACAGCCACCGACGCTCTCATGCATGTTTACGAGTAACTGTTAAAGTATTATAGTAATTACTAATTTAAATAGTAAAACGTTAGCTCCATCTTCAATGGGTGTGAAAACTTTGATATTTAGTGGTAAAAGTTATACTGGGTTTATTTAGTTGGGTGACTTTCTTTTATTTTTTTTTCATTTTTTATTTTTTTTTATTCCATATGGTGGCAGACGAGCAAATGGCCCACCTGATGGTAAGTGGTAACCATCGCTCATGGACATCTGCAGTGCCAGGGGCACAGCTGAGCCGCTGCCTACCTGGAGAGAAATACTCTTTTTAAGCCTCGTTTGAAGTTAGACATATCGTAGCGCTCAGGAAACATCGCAGCTGGGAACTCATTCCAGAGTTCGCATGTACGCGGAAGGAATGAACGCTGAAACCGAACTGTACTAGACAAGATCGGTTCCAGGTGATATGGATGAACTCTACTGCGATGGCGGGTGGTGCGATGGTAAAAATAGTTCCTCAGAGCACTCTCCGTTAAAGAGTCTATAAAGAACACACAGAGAGCCAAAGTCTCTCCGCTGCTCCAAGGTTTCTGTTGAGGCCGTAATATTGGGATGATACGGAAAGCACGCCTTTGCAGGGAGTCAAAAGGGTCGAGTTGATATTTCGGGGCTCCAGCCCAGCTTTTTTGCTTTAGGATGCCAATTTGAAGAGAAAGATAGGCAGATGGACTGTGGTTTTGGTAGGGATGGCAGATTATTGCGAAACTCATAGGAACACTTACCATCATTCAAAATATCGCATCGCTATTGTCCGCGGTAAAAAGTTGCAGTGTGTAAAGACTTAGGTGCACGTTCGATATCGACCACAGGCAGTATTGTAGGCCCAGAGCAATATCCATGTGTCCAACAGACATAGAGAAATGATGTCTTCTGATTATTCTGGTATTAGTAGTCATTTTCTAGTATTTCAGGCAATATATGACGATAATGGATTTTGCATGCAGCGCAATTCGTTTCTATTGTCATACATAATAATACATAGAAAAACGTCTGCGGCCGATACGGACTACCACCTGTAATGTATTTCACCAAATCATTACTTTGTTATCCTTCTGTCAGTATATTTCGTTTACGTACTTATTAATTAAGTAGGCGTACGACAATAAATTGCGTCGCTTTTAAATTTGGCACACGTTTGGCGGATGTTAACATGGACATGAATTTGAGCAGCCAATGTTATTGAGAATTTTATGCACAATTTTCCATATGAATCAGTAGGCACAATGAGTTTTGAAGGGAAACAGAGATAGCTTTAAGTATTGGCGAAAAATACTAGATACAAGTATCGTGCCAATAAGTATACAAGAGAATAATGGAAGTGAAATTTTGTCTGTATACAGTGGTTCCCTCCAAATATTGTCGAGACAGAAGTGAAAATAATAATTATTTTGGAGTTATAGCAATATCACAGTTAGTTTTTCGAAGCAATAATACAAACACGTAAACGGAAATTTAAAATCTAAAATAGTACACCTACACATTTTACAAACTTTCCACTTTTAGTTGGAAGTTAACGAACACAATTCAAAATTTTACACACGAAGTTAAAAATATTTTGATTCGGGTAACTATTTGTCTGCCTGTACCTCTCTCTTTAACAATGATCTACAAATTCAATATCAAAGGCTGAGATCTACTTTGACATTGCTATACTCCATACGTTCCGTGTCACGCTTGACGTCGCGCTTCAGCCACGCGTCACGCTACGCGCCTACATCATGAAGTCGCCGCAATCGACGCCGAAGTCCCAGTCGTCGGAGGTGGTGGCGGTGTCGTCGTACTCAGCCAGCGCTTGCTCGTATGCCGAAGCTTCGTACGCCGTCACGCCGTCCAGCATGGAGCACGCCTGCGATACATTGCTGTGATGCATGATCGGCATCGCGTGCAGCGCAAAGTCCTCGCCTTCCTGCGACCACGTCAGTCCTGGAAGCAGACGGCCAAGGTGGTTATAATTAAGCACGTTTGAAATAAGGTGACAAATAAGCGAGTATCGGGGGAGATTTCATATCAGGATCGTCTGCTTAGTAACACCGTCTTCAATTGGACACGAAATTCGGAAACATGCTCATATTTGCGTAAACCAAATATAAATCTAAGACAATAAGAGGTGATCCATTTTATAAAGTTGATTCTGAGTATGATGAAATTATTAAAAAAATATTTCTGTATAAAATAAATAAATCAATTTTTTTGTACCGGATCAAACATAGAATTATTACATATATCAAATTTTCTGAGTTCCTTCCTTGTTCTTCTTGAGAAGGCTCTTTCAATTTTCGAACAGGTAGTTCTGTTTTTTCTTGTACGTATGCGCTAGGTTTTACGCTTTTTGTGTTATTAAAATTTTATACCTGCATACAGGATGTAGGGAGAATAACGATTTATATAATAATTGGAAAAAAAGTAGAGGACAGAAACCGTCTCCCTGGGGAACGCTAGCACCTACACCACACCAAGATAAATAAATGTCATCGTTGCATGTATGCTGATGTCGCCGACAGAGGTAACCATAGAACTAAGGCAGTGCTAGTGCTGTGTTTAATTCATTTGAATGATTGTAATAACACATTTAATACAACTATTTTATTTTTCTCTGAAATCAACTTTACTAGATTGAATATGTATTAATAAACTGGCGAAATATTCGACGGTATATTTCTATTGTTCAGGACACGAGTTGACATATTGATTCCCAAACAATGCCACACGTCCCGGCGCCCGTCTCGTGAGTCGGGATCGGCGCGTCTGTTCTATGGCGGATGTGGAAAGCCATGACTGTGTTTTTTGTGGCCTGACATACTTCCTTAGTTAATTGATTTTCTTGTTCATTTTGCTATCGTCTTTTATACAAAAATATTTTGAACGGCATTTGTATAATAGCTTAAGATATAAATACCTAAGTACACATTATTTTCTTCATTTCAGTTTTACAAAATCTACGCTAATCTATAACTTTTTATATAATTCTGACTAGTTAGTCGGATTTTATTTAAATGATTTAAGTATTGGTAATTTACAGATTACTTTAAATGTTATTTGAATATTATACATAACCTCGGAGTTTAGCTATAAACAAACGGCTGTGAGCACCCTTACCAATAGATTCGGATCGTCTGACATTCAACATAAATCACGGGCGTAGTTAGGGGGTGTTGGGAATTCAAACAATTCCATAAAGGAATGTCTAACTGTCCACGATTCAGTAACACTTTTAATCTTGCTCTGAAAAGTGTTTCAATATTACTGAGGACCATTCCAATCCCCTTATTAACTTCACGGCTACTACTTCACGGTTCCCAATATCGCAAGATCTTCTAGCCCTACAGATGGCGACCATCGTTCAGCCCTAATTTGTAATCACTAGCTATATTATGTACGCTAATGAAGAGGTCTCTATCTCTTGGTGATTCCATCAAGTTCGGTAGTTTATTAATTATTGTCTAGCTGAACACCAGATACATTATCATGACCGTTTCGTGTAGGGTTAAAACAATATAAAAACAGAGCCACTGCTCTTGCAACTTATACAGTCTAGCTTACACTGTGTTTTTATTCCTGCTTCAAGCGACTATGATGTTAGCGTTAACTGTCATTTTCTGAAACTATTACTTTTAGTCTAGTCGGAAATCACGGATACACGTACTTCATTTGTTTAGCTTAGTATTCCCACTGCTGCTTGAAGACTACATGGAGTCTTCTTGATCAGCAGTACATACTCACGTATTGTGACTTATGCCATTGGACAGTAGGAACTAGTTTTGTTCTTGGTTCCATGGCAACTGTTGGTTGAAGTGCGCATCCAGAAAGAAGTGGAATCACTTCATCATAGCTACCAGACATACATCCGGATACATCCGGATGATTTAGTTACTCACGGCCACTCCACACGCCATTAGGCAGCGTAACCCAGCCCCAGCCCTGACCCCACGCTAGCTGGTGGTCGAGCTGCCCCGCCAGCGGGACCTGCCGCTTGATCACTGCTACCAGTCCGCGCCCGTCCAGCGCGCCTACCGCATTGCGACTGCTCCGGGAGTACATCTCTGATGATGTGGCTGGAAAGGTGCACGAGATATAATTAATCAGGTTATTTTTAGCGCATCGATTAACCAGCAATCGTAATTGAATTAGATATCTTGATTATAAAAATTGATTTATGATTATCGGATCTGCTAATTGGTGAATTAATTACTAAGAAATATATCTCGATGGCTCGGAAGATGAAGTTATAACATGTATAAAAATTAATTTCAAGGAAACAGAACTAGGGAACAAATCGTTATAAGCCGTTATGTATACAAAATTGTCCCTGAGAAGGTCGAACTTCATCTACTTCACAAATTATGTAGACACTATTTTCTATGTCATTAGTCACCAAATTTTTATTAATAATATATTTTCTGTTGGAAAATACGATACAACGTAGGTGAAGCCGTTAACAATAAATAAATATTTCTTATAAGTAAAATGATCTATTTGAAAAATTTAAGGCAGTGTTCTTCAGGATTCATAAATATTTTTCAACTTATATGAATTAATATACCTTATTATGTCTACAATTACCCGCCTGGTAATGAAATATCACGTTTTATGGTCGTATTATGAATTAAAAACATAAATTATTTCTTAATTAGTGTAATAAATAAAGTATACATATACTCTATTTGCTTTAACTATTTATTTTGGGAAATATCTGCCTTTATTTAAAAAAGAAGGCTGCCTTATATAAAAGATATATAAGTAAAGATATTGTTTAGGAGCAAGAGTTCCTGTCGACAGGTACGACAAGTCATATCATATATGAAGAAGATTTAACTTTATCCAAATTGGTTTCACTTAATGTGATCCCCCTGTTCGTCCTCCTTTCCACCACCAGACGAACTGGCGCAATGAGAGCTTTTATCTTTATGTTGTTGATATTTCTCCGAAGAGATTTGCTTTCGTCTTTATTATGCAAACAGCTAAGAAGTGGAACTCTTTGCCGTAGTCTGTTTACCCAGATCAGTTTAATCTAGATATCCTTAAAACAAACATCTTCTAGCCCTGCCTAGAACCCCTTTATTACACTTTAAACCTCATCATCGCTTTTCATCAGGCATGAATGTGGGCGAGTGACCAGCCTACCCAACATAAAAAAAAAATACTCCTTTCGATTTTCTATTTTTTGTATATACTATTGATATATCGACTATTGAATAGATTCTTTGTTATTACAGGCAGGACTGAAAATGAAGCACAGAAATGTTTTTTTTACATTTAACCATACATCTTTTAATAATAAAAATCTCGAGTGCTTTGTGCATTACATGAATGTTGAATAATTTGTAAAGCAGGAAACAATTTGACTTGTGAATCTTCTTCTTTCTTAATTACACACAGAAAAAGAAGGTACCTACAAAAAAAATAAAACTCCCCATATTTTTCTTTATAGACTAAGTAGTGTCATGGATGTCATGTATACAGCCAACGTTATTATTGCTTCTTTAACAGAATTCTTATTGGCTTTCACGTATCTGTGAACAAATTTTTTATTTGATCTTGTAGCTGACGTTCCGAACTCAAATCACATTATTAACCTCGTTCCAATAATGAAATTTAGTATTGGGGGTGCTTGAGGAACTAAGTGAGTCAGTTTGGATAATATACTTACTTCTGCCATAAATATTGATACAAGGAGATATTTTTTTCCTATACATATATAATTCACTACATTAATTTATGTTTGTTAATACATTAATATGAAAACATTAAAAATATATGTAGAATATTGAAAATACATTGGTATTTTATTTATATTTTATATCATTGGCTACGATACAGATTTTTAACATTGAGAACAGTTATCAATAAAATCACGCACTGGGAAAATACTTCACTGCCGATCTAAAAGATTTCTTAAGACACTCAATTATCATAGCGTTATGTAATTATGTGCCATAATTGAATGTGTACAAGCGAACCGCCTACGAAACTACGTAAACCAAAAAATCGTAATCAATTCAGACAGTCAAGCAGCTTTACTAGCAATAAACAATATCACACTTAAATCAAAGCTAGTAAAAGACTGTGTGAAAAAACTCAATGACCCGGGAGAAAAGAACAAGATCACTCTCAAATGGGTGCCAGGTCATTCTGGAATAACCGGCAACGAGAAGGCTCTAGCCAGGGCTGGGGCTCAAGGAATACAGTTCGGCCCAGAGCCTATCTGTGGTATCTCAAAGAACTAAGGCCATGCAATACCTAAAAACTCGCCTTCTTAACGAGGCGAAAGCAGACTGGCACAGTACGTCCGGGATGACACACTCAAAAGCACTAATCGAACCATACTCTCGCAAACGCACTGACGAGCTATTAAAGCTTAACAGGAGTAACTTGAGCGTGATGGTTAGGGCTTTGACCGGCCACTGCAAGTTGAATAGACACCTCTACAACATAAAACTTAAGGACACTGACATATCATAGAGAGGTAGGGCACAGCGGGAGTCATTCCGCTCAAAACTTGGAGCAGCCCGACTGGGGAAGTACCTCCGCCTTACAGAAGATCGCAGCTAAATAACACTACTCTTATGTAGTGTTGTGTTCCTGCGGTGAGTAAGGTATCCAGAGCTCCTGAGGATTCGCTGTGTCGACAGCGGGGGACCAGTGTTGCACACTGGACGGGCTTTGACCGGTGCGGGCGCGGAGTGTGGATGCAGCGGTCAGGGAGACCTGGTGAAACGGGTTACCGCTGGCCGCCCGCAGGTTAGTAGAGTTCCCGAACCCAGGGACTACTTAATCTCCGCCTTGGAGGCTGAACTGCCAGCCTGCGAAAAAATCCTGTGGTTGCAGTCGTGCCGGAGAAGGAGACCGGAGTGGAACCGGCTGATGCCACAGGGGGGACCGGGGGCCCTTCCGTACGCTGCATCGACAAACCGCAACACCCGCGTTGGTCATCGCCTGATTTGGCTACACATATTTGTCCCTTTAGCTTTCGGCACAGCGAAGCCTCCACACCTTACTCGAACCTTAGAATGAATTTAAAAATAAAAAAGGGAGAACACTAACAGCGGCACCCCTTTCCACGCAGGTGGACTTTTGTAACATTAGGGGTATTCACGCAAACCTCAACGCTGTTCACCAACATCTTGAGACAGCGCAGCCGACCCTTTTATTTTTAACGGAGACACAGATATCTCCCCCGGCCGATACGTCATACCTTATGTATCCCGGCTACGTACTTGAGCACTCATTTCGCAGACGTGCCGGCGTATGTATGTATGCCCGGGGGGATATCTGCTGCCGCCGCCTATTTCATTTAGAAGACAGGGACCTATCCATATTGTGGGTACGTGTGGACTGCGGGGGCCATTGACGACTGAAAAAGTGGTTGAGCAATACCCCTCCGCAGAGTTGGTGATTTTAGGGGACTTTAATGCCCATCATCTAGAATGGCTCAGTTCTCGGTCCACTGACTACGCAGGAAGGTGTGCTCACGAATTTTCTCTGGCCTATGGTTTCTCGCAACTGGTCAATTCTCCTACAAGAATACCAGACATTGAGAACCATACAAGCTCTTTACTGGATCTTCTGCTGACCACACGTCCGGAAGGATATTCTGTCTCAGTGGATGCACCTCTCGGCTCTTCCGACCACTGTCTCGTCCGGACCAAAGTCGCATGCGCGCGGTCAGATCCACCTAGGCCATCTTGTTTGCGTCGTATGTGGCAATACAGGTCAGCAGATTGGGATGGATTGCGAGAATTCTATGCATCGTACCCGTGGAGGCAACTATGCTTCACATCAGATGATCCTGACATCTGCGCAGCTGCTGTCTCTGAGACGATCCTGGTGGGTATGGAGTATTTTATTCCTAACGCACTAGTAACTGCGGGGGCAAAAAAACGACCGTGGTTTAATCGGTCTTGTAAGGATGCTTTGTTTCTTAAGCAATCTGCTTACGAGGCTTGGACTACGGCTCGTAGAACACATGACCCCAATGCAACTGATGTGAAACGTAAGTACAATGCGGCCTCGAGAGCCAGTAAGAAGATTATTGCCAGAGCGAAATTCGACTTCGTCGGCAGAATTGGCGAGCGGCTAGCAAGCTACCTTTCAGGTAGTCGTGCTTTCTGGTCGCTGGCCAAAGCTGCCGAAAGAAACTTTTGTCGGTCGTCCTTACCACCACTCCGAAATGCCAGTAACAACTTGGCCCATAGTGCTAAAGAGAAAGCCGATATCTTGGGTAAACTCTTTGCCTCAAACTCGACTATGATCGACGATGGGAACGCCACGCCACCTACCATCCCGCGGTGTGGTTACTCCATGCCGGAAATCCGGATAACACAAAAGGAGTCCTGCGGGGGAGCTACTTTCTCTCGACGTTCAGAAATCGAGTGGCCAGACGGTATACCGGCAGTGGTGTTAAAACAGTGCGCTCCAGAGTTGTGTCCTGTACTAACGCGACTTTTCATGCTTTCCTACCATTTAGGGCAGGTACCGTCTTCATGGAAGATGGCAAATGTACACCCGGTGCCCAAAAAGGGCGATAGATCAGACCCATCGAATTACAGGCCTATTGCTATAACCTCCCTTCTCTCAAAGGTGATGGAGCGTGTGATCAACATTAAGCTCCTTAGATACCTAGAAGAACACGATATGATCAGCGACCGCCAATACGGCTTTCGCCACGGTCGCTCGACTGGTGATCTTCTAGTGTATCTCACCCACCGTTGGGCATCTGCCATTGAGACTCGAGGTGAGGCATTGGCAGTTAGCCTGGATATAGCGAAGGCGTTCGATCGGGTCTGGCACCGGGGTCTTCTATCGAAGTTGCCATCTTACGGACTCCCCGAGGGGTTATGCAAATGGATTGCTAGCTTTTTATCCGGGAGGAGCATTAGAGCCGTAGTTGACGGCAGCTGCTCTGAAACTCGGATAATTAATGCTGGCGTCCACAAGGCTCTGTGCTATCTCCAACACTGTTTCTGCTGCATATCAATGATATGCTGTCGCTTGGCGGCATCCATTGCTATGCGGACGACAGCACTGGAGATGCTGTTTACACGGGCCGTGCAAATACCCCTCGTTCCATTGTGGAGGAAAGTCGTGAACAACTTGTGTCTGAAATCGAGAGTACACTAACCAGAGTCTCCGATTGGGGGCGGGACAATTTAGTCCGATTTAACCCCTCTAAGACACAAGTTTGTGCGTTCACCGCTAAAAAAGCCCCATTCACTGTAGCCCCACAATTCCAGAACACAACCTTGAACATCTCGAAGAGTATTGGGATCCTCGGTGTCAACATCTCCAGTGACGTTCAATTCCGAAGTCACTTAGATGACAAGGTCAAGTTGGCTTCTAAAAAACTAGGTGTGCTTAACAGAGCTAAGCGGTACTTCCTTCCGAGGCAACGACTGCTATTATACAAATCGCAAGTCAGGCCCCATATGGAGTACTGCTGTCACCTGTGGGCGGGAGCACCTCGATACCAACTTGATCCTTTTGATTCGGTCCAAAGACGCGCTGAGCGTATCGTTGACGATCCCATACTCACATGCGGTATTGAGCCCTTAAGTCTGAGAAGAGACTGTGCCTCTTTGTGTGTTTTCTATCGCTTATACAACGGGTTGTGTTCCAAAGAATTGTTCGACATGATGCCCACGGCCACATTCTACCATCGCACCGCTCGCCATTGGCAGGGTGTTCATCCTCACATGCTGGAGCCTAAATGGTCACGCACAGTGCGGTTTCAACGTAATTTCCTTCCGCGCACGCTCCGATTGTGGAACGAGCTCCCTGCTGAGGCTTTCCCGGGGGATTACAGTATGGGGTTCTTCAAAAAGGGAGTAAATAGGTTTTTAAAAAGGTCGGCAAAGCGTTTGTGATGCCCCTGGTGTTGCAAGCGTCCATAGGCGACGGTGACTGCTTACCATCAGGCAGGCCGTAAGCCTTTTTGCTACCGTTGTAGTATAAAAAAAAAAAAAAAAAAATATGCAGAGTCTGCGAACAAGAGCGTGAAACTCCAATACACCTCTTGTGCTTCTGTGAACCGCTGATTCACAAAAGAAACAGACACCTGGGGAAACACATCCTTGACCCAGATGAAATAAAAACAATCCGAACTGGGAACATCCTATCTTTCTTGGTCAGTGCCCAGTTAAGGGAGCTACTGTAGGGCCTACATAGAACCTACATAGGAGGCTGGTCACAATAGATCTTAATAGGTCGCAGTGATGCATATCAGCCCCGACTTACACACGAAAAAAAAAATCATAGCGTTACGAGCAAGTCGTACTTTCGAAAATTGATCATAAATCATAATCCAGAGGATTGAGATCGGGCCAGTCTTCAGTTTTGATGAAGTTCGGTCTCAATAGGACAAAGAAATCAAAAAATTGCATGTTTCTACATTGTGTAATGCAATTACTATTGTGTAAGAATTACAGATTCCAAATTCAAATGTTATATTACGTTCAATTTAATTACAACCGTATTTATGGGCAGACTAAAGTACCTATCATCGGACGTAATATAGCAAAAGCCTATTTGGTTTGGCAACGAGATGCGTAGCACGCCATCTGAGTTTGAATTGTCAAGCCTGGTACAGGGAGGCAAGAATCCTTGTCGCCGTGAGAGATGGCGCCACACGTCGCAGTTTTTAGTATCGAACGGACATTTAGTTCCTATTTTCGAATCATCAGAAAAGTATTCTGTGCATCCTATATCTCTCGCAAAATTGTGTGAACTCAACGCGCCTCGCATCGCATCTCCAAATTTTTAATTATTAAGTGCTGTGCTAAGTCTCGCCTCTCCGCATTATCACATCTTGGAGGATTGCCGCAGCTGATCTGGAGACCTATTTTTGAATTACGAATGCGATTTCGAAATCACCGCTGACTAAATAATCAGCGGCGACTTTGAGGTCACGGATTCCTAAACATCCAATTTTTGAAAGTCGATCGCAGAGCTGCCGACATAGATAAAGTACACACATAAATGTAAGAGTTCGGTTCCACGCAGAATGTAGTCGTGCCGGTTATTGCCGGCTTAACCATTATGGTTATTATATATATATATATATATATATATGAATGTAGTCGCTGTCAAATGTATTATATATACATATATATATATATATAATATAAAAATATATTTAATATTATATATATATATATATATATAATATATATATATATATATATATATATTGTATATATAGACTTAAAAATCAAATAAACACAGATAACATTTCCACAAGTATGACTTGATTACGAGTGGGGGGTGAGGGCACTCGTAATGAAATCACATCTGTGACTAAGGTAGTCACATCAGTGATATTCAAAAATAAGAATTATTGAAAATCGGTGATTTCGAAGTCGCATTCGTAATTCAAAAATAGGTCTCCTGGTAAGACTTTTCTTTCTTGGATAGGTTTGTCTGCGCAATTCAACGCTGAACCAACTCTCGCCTTCGCATATACCTACAGTCCACCAAAATTTTCAATTTGTCATTACGACATAACCCTTTTCTTTTCGCTCAACCACTATTAATATGCGGTTAAAGCGAAAGATCACAATGTTTTACTATAAGCAGATAGCTTAGAAGATGATTTTCTGCAATGTCTGTAATTCATGTATAAAAATATCTCCGCTAATTCACTTCACTTTCTTTTTTTAAAATATTATATAGGTACGTGTACTTCTAAGTTTTCAGTTGTAATAATAATTCGCTTCCTAATTTAACATCGTCAGAAAATCCACGTACGGTAACGGATTTATTATTTTAACTCAAACAATTTTATCGTTTAGATGCCTTCCATTATTTTGCAGGAATACGTAATTGTTTTCGCAGTACAATTTAGAAAGTACGAGTATTTTAGGAAACTTTTAGGAGAAACTATTATCAAGTTTAGGAATAGCATTCGTGTGACATTTGTTTGTTCACATTTAATTATAATATAGAGGTGCTTAAGAAAAGTTGTTCTGCTATTCATTTATATTATGTTTTATTAATTAGTTGAAAACATTACAGTTTAATGATAAGAAGTTTTATGTATAGTCAAGTGAGCAAAAAGTAAACTGTTTGTTTTCCAAATATGATTAAATAACATTTATTCACTTCACTTCTTTTTTATTAATTTAATAATATAGGTATATGTATTTCCAAGTTTTCAGCGGTAATAACTAAGTATTAAGAAATACAGGTACAGGTAAGTACACGTTACGATCGAAGGGTCATTCCTGTTGACACTTAACTGCATATAAATTTATTAAGCCGATCTTTTAGCCGGAGCTGCGTAGCGTTTTTTCAGCTTAGGCCTGAGTAAGTAAGGCGAAGAATCCGCCCACGTCGGCAGTAAAGGCTCCCCTTGGGGAGAGCAACGTAAAACATAATTTACTGCGGGAAAACGCGTTCGCTCAGATTCCGAAGTAGACACACACTAATTAACAACTGTTACATACATAATTTATTTGAAGTTCAGCGTTTTCTTGCCTAATTAAAAAATTCGTCTGTTTATTATTTCTATGACGCACCTCGTCCGCTATTTTGCGATGTCTTCGTACGTTGTGTATCTTTAGCTTAAACCATTCAGTTTTTACATATACATTACTAGCTGACCCGCGCCCACTTAGTTGGGCATAATATTAATAATCCCCGAAGCGAGCACGAAAGCGAACTGAATTAAACCCGAAGCCATCGCGCGCCGTCCGCTGATGATGATGATGATGATGATGATGATGACACTCAACAATAATGTGACTATCTATTGGTGAAAGAATTTTTAAAATCGATGATGATGATGATGATGATGATGATGATGATGATGATGATGATGATGATGATGATGATGACACTCCGCAATAATGTGGCTTTCTATTGGTGAAAGAATTTTTAAAATCGGTTCAGTAGATCCCGAGATTACCCCTTACAATTTACAAACACACAAACTTTACTTCTTTATAATATTAGTATAGATTTAAATTATTTGAAATTAATATCATTGTACTATGTCTGGTTATATATGTTTATGAAAATTTATTTTCAACGTTTTTCATCTAATTTTTGTCTTATATTTTAATTACCGTTTTCAGTGATCTTTAGGTTTATTTTTGGTTAGCGAAATTTCGAACTTTTCTCAGGAGACGTATTTCTGAATCATTTGATGTTCATTTGGAATTCGAATGCGAATACAAATCGTGCGCGAAAATTATTTTCTACTGATTACATTTTTTTAGATTTTTGAATCACTCGGATTCAGTGTCGTCATTACAAACAAATTCCTAATTAAATTCCGTTTCACGCAAATTCAAAATCACAGCAACAAAAACAAAAAACCGGCGATGACCCACAAGTGAAATGGATCACTGTCAAGGTCACTTCAGCGTTGGATATTCTACTAGTAGAAATGAAAAATGACTGGGTTAAACCACTCGTTGCACGACGCACGAAATGAAAGTTCAGAAATAGTGAATTCGGTAATTCGTATACGAATCTCACGATTACGAATGCGAATTGGTTTTCTATTGTTTCAAAAATTCGTCTCTAACTTCAATGGATCGATTCGTTGAAGAGACTCTTGTATGGTATCCTTGCTTTGTACAAGCCTATATAATCTAAATGCTCCAGCCTACCTCAAGAAAGAAGAAGAATCTACGATCCTATATAAACCTATCTCTGTATCTTCCTCCACATTTATCGTGTTGTACCAGATTTTTTATTAAGACAACTATACAACTGTGGGACTCTTTGCTTGAGTCTATAAGCCGCGTGTTAAGGTAGATCACTCTTGCCTCAGGAGACGTATTTTTGAATAATTAGATGTTAATTTGGAATTCGAATACGAATACAAATCGTGCGCGAAATTATTTTCTACTGATTACATTTTTTTAGTTTTTTGAATCACTCGATTTCAGTGTCGTCATTATAAACAAATTCCTAATTAAATTCCGTTTCACGCAAATTCAAAATCACAGCAACAAAAACAAAAAACCGGCGATGACCCACACGTGAAACGGATCACTGTGAAGGTCACTTCAGCGTTGGATTTTTTTTTTATTCCATACGGTGGCAGACAAGCAAATGGCCCACCTGATGGTAAGTGGTAACCATCGCTCATGGACATCTGCAGTGCCAGGGGCACAGCTGAGCCGCTGCCTACCTGGAGAGAAATACTCTTTTTAAGCCTCGTTTGAAGTTAGACATATCGTAGCGCTCAGGAAACATCGCAGCTGGGAGCTCATTCCAGAGTTTGCATGTACGCGGAAGGAATGAACGCTGAAACCGAACTGTACTAGACAAGATCGGTTCCAGGTGATATGGATGATCTCTACTGCGGTGGCGGGTGGTGCGATGGTAAAAAGGTGACGAAGGCACCATTGCAAATAGTTCCTCGGAGCACTCTCCGTTAAAGAGCCTATAAAGAACACACAGAGAGCCAAAGTCTCTCCGCTGCTCCAAGGTCTCTGTCGAGGCCGTAATATTCTACTAGTAGAAATGAAAAATAAGTGGGTTAAACCACTCGTTGCACGACGCACGAAATGAAAGTTCAGAAATAGTGAATTCGGTAATTCGTATACGAATCTCACGATTTTGAATGCAAATTGGTTTTCTATTGTTTCAAAAATTCGTCTCTAGCTTCAATGGATCGATTCGTTGAAGAGACTCTCGTATCGTATCCTTGCTTTGTACAAGCCTATATAATCTAAATGCACCAGCCTACCTTTAGGAATCTACGATCCTATATAAACCTATCTCTGTATCTTCCTCCACATTTATCGTGTACCAGATAACTATACACCTGTGGGACTTTTTGCTTGAGTCTATAAGCCGCGTGTTAAGGTAGATCACTTTTGCCAAATATCATTTGTCAGCACTTCTGCCGAGACTACATCAGCGGCCTCATCTGGGTTATATACGTCATTAGGAAGTAGCTAAATTGCATTTTTATTTTAATACTAGCGGCCCGTCCCGGCTTCGCACGGGTAGACACTCTTCGCAGCGTATGCGATGAATGACATTTTATACAGTATAGTATTTTATATAGTATAGATAATTAGTCTCTATAATTACACCAAAAATTTAAAAAGTGGAAATAATTGAATTATACGGTATTTCGTTCACTACAAAAGAAATTTAATTAATTTTATAGCGTCAACAACACGTGGTAATTATGCTGTTAAAATGTAGCTTATATGACACGTTCGTAGATTTATCATAGCAGCGCCATCTATTGATTACTTACTCAACCCAGTCGAAAGGTATCGACATCTGTTAGAATCATTTGAGTTAACAGATAATTGTGACTGTCAAATAATAACAGCAAAATAATTAGCAATAAATTAAAATTGCAACGATAATTTGAGATTTAAACTATCCTATCTCTCAAGTTGGATCGAACTGCACATGGTGTGCAAATTTTATTATAATCGGTTAAGTAGTTTAGGAGTTCATTGAGCACAAACATTGTGACATGAGATTTATATATATTAGATAGATAGATAAATACTAGTTCTAAATTAGATTTAAGTTAGAATATTGTTTTAGTTAAGCATAAGTCAAAATACTGTCCAAATAAATATTTTTTTTTAAGTAAAGTTACCTTCATACTTACTTGTATTTTTATATGCTTTTCTTGGTCTCAAAGTAATTTCGATTCTTCTTCAGTATTGTCAACTAATTTGTTCTTTGTGTTATAAAGTATTCATTCATTCATTCATTATAATGTATTTCTATTTATTGTACGTTTGTTATAATATACTTTATTATATGTTGTTTGTACATAAGTAGTTGTCTAATATATGTAGTATTGTATGTTTTTCCAAAAATATATTCGTTTAGATAATTAGTATAGGTTAATCTAGTACTCATTTATATTAATAAATCTGTAATGTGCTTTTATGTTTCTCACTATAAGTAGCATTCCCTTTCCGTTTCCGTTTCGGACACTCACAGGTTTGTTGGAAGAAAACTTTAGCAGAGTTAAGTAAATTCACATTTGTGAACAATATTTTGTAAATATGTGATTATTGCAATAAAGTATATGTTACTACAATAGTATGCTTTCTTTAAACACAATTACTTAATGCAACAGCAAACGATTACTACTTTTTCTTATAGACTAATCATCTTCATCATCATCTTCTTATCAATTAATCAAGAAAAAGTAGTAATAGTTTGCTGTTATTGTTATAACTCTCGTACCGGAAGTAAGCCTTAGAAAAAAACGTCAAAAAAGATTTAGTTTTCTCTATAAACCTAATGTATAATTTATTACAAACTTCCTCCTAAGTCAAGACCACATACAAAGATCCGCAAATATCACAACGTAAATCTACGAGGAACGGAACCTCTCAGTTTGTTTGCCGATACACAGTATAGACGCATTGTTTGGGACAACAACAAGGCTAAACCATTATAAGTTGCCGAACTCGGCTGGGTCGGCCACTGGGAACTCTTTAATTTTTTGCTTTCCACATTCCCGATCCCGGTTCTACCGAACAAAGGGCGCTGCGCGTGACAGGGACGAAGATAGGGTCGTGCATCAAGGAGCGTCGAGCTCTGGAATTTTCATCCGCTGTAATGCTTATTTAACGAGTTTCTTGACAGTTGTTCGATGACAGCTGCGCATGGCGTTATGAATATCAATGCTACAGACTAGACAGCGACGTTCTTTTCGTTATCAATATATTTAAATTTTGTGCCGAATGCTCCCGCCCCAAGCGATCCTGTGTTACTAAAAATGTCCTTGAAATTCCTAAGTCCAATTCCGTATTTTTTCAAAAATCCTTTTCCGTTCGTGCTGCCAAGCTGTGGAATAGTTTGCCCGCTTCCATTCGTGAGAGACCATCCCTTACATCTTTCAAATGTCTTCTGAAAGAGTACTATCTGTCTAATTAATTGTATTAAATTATATAATTATATATATATATATATATATATATGTATATATTTATTTATGTGTAAGTATGTATTTGTACCTATATATATGCTTAATGATGTGTACATTTGAATAGGTTAAACACTTAATTACCCCCGCAATTTTAACGTCTTGCACCACTATTTGGGTTGGCTGGAAGAGATCGCTTTTAGAGATAAGTCCGCCCTTGTACACTATGAATAACTAGATTTTTTATTTTTTTATTGTACAATAAAGTATTATATATATATATATATATATATATATATATATATTATATTATATATATATATATATATAATGTAATATATTGTAATTATATAGAATAGAATTATGTACCGCTGCATGATACCAATAACTGTGACAAGCTCAGTATAAACAGCAGGCATGGCCTGCTGCACAGGAGACCTATTTTTGAATTACGAATGCGATTTCGAAATCACCGATGTGACTAATAATCACCGATTTTCAATTATTCTTATTTTTGAATATCACTGATGTGACTACCTTAGTCACATCAGTGATATTCAAAAATATCAAAATATATAATAAAAATATATAATAATATATATATATATAATATTATATATGTATATAATAACCGCAATGGCCGGCAGCGACTACATT
Organism: Scirpophaga incertulas; assembly: GCA_036419045.1. Classification (NCBI taxonomy): domain Eukaryota; kingdom Metazoa; phylum Arthropoda; class Insecta; order Lepidoptera; family Crambidae; genus Scirpophaga; species Scirpophaga incertulas. The sequence continues at coordinate 18,008,855 of CM071643.1, read as the reverse complement.
CTGCGTGGAACCGAACTCTTACATTTATGTGTGTACTTTATCTATGTTAGCAGCTCTGCGTTCGACTTTCAAAAATTGGATGTTTAGGAAGCCGTGACCTCAAAGTCACCGCTGACTATTTAGTCAGCGGTGATTTCGAAATCGCATTCGTAATTCAAAAATAGGTCTCCTGGTATTCTGCTTGCCACAGTAGTGATATCAGGCACGAAAACAACACAACAAGAAAATTACAAAGACAATGTGGACCGTAATACAAAGTTCACACCAACAAATTTAGAAAAAAAACCAATAATAATTAATAGATATGTGAGAATCGATAGGATTTCATGCAACTACTTAGTTAACTCTTAAAAGAGTAGAGTAGTCGAAAATTAAATTAAAATACGTTCGCGATTAATACACGCTGAATTTAAAATATGAATGTAACTCACGTGCTTGCGGTGTCACGTTTTTTCTACTCGATCGTTCCTACAGTTTCCTATTATACATAGCCGCTATTCCCGTTGCCACGCCCGTTTGGCTGGATAGCAATTGAATTGATAGCAATAAATACTAAAGTGACTGCATTTGACACTTTTACTACCTACTGCTAGAAAGAAAGACATCCGAATGGAACAATGTCTTTTAAAAATAATAAATTAGCAGCTTTTCGAATTTTTCGTATAATTATATTGAAATTGGTTTTATTAAATCAAATAAAAAATAAACAGTACCGTGGTGCAACTTTGGTCAGGTTAAACGTAGTTGTCAGATAGCCATACTCATAGATAGTCACAAAATTATATACGTAAATATATATAATTATTATGTCGATTTAGGCATGGCGATCTGAAATCGATTAATCGAGAATCGATTTTTTGGGCCACCAAGATCGATTTTTTAAATCGATATGTAGTACTGAATCGATTCGGTGAATCGATATTTCACCCTTGAAAACGACATTCGATTTTTTTTTTGTATATAACCATAAAAAACTATTTACAATTAATTGAATGTATCCGTATTATAAGAGTGCTGCCGGTTAAAGAATTAATTATTCAAAAACTCGCGAGATGGCTGTATGTTTAGATTCCTTCGCATCTCGTGAATAAAAAAATTTCTAAATGTAGAAAATAAATGTCTTATTTTATACTTTATCTGTTTGTTTGACATGGTTATGAAAATATTTTTTATTATCGAATTACCTGATTTTACTGATGATGAGATCGTTAAATTATATATATTGTACCTTGTTTTTAATAAAATCTATCTAACTACTATTATAAAGGCGAAAGTTTGTAAGTATGGATGTTTGTTACTCTTTCACGTAAAAACTACTGAATGGATTTGAATGAAACTTTACCACAATATAGCTTATACATCAGAATAACACATAGGCTACAATTTTTGAGTTTTTTTTTTTTCTAGACGGGACGAACCTGAGTCCACGCGAACGAAGTCGCGGCAAAAGCTAGTATTACAATATAAACAAAAACTTGAAAAAAAAAGATCGATTTATCGGAAATCGATCTTATAAACCTCGATTTTTTGTGAATCGATCTAAAAATCGATCTTTTTCGAAAAGAATCGCCATCCCTATGTCGATTCTCTTAACAGTTACATTTTGCTTACACCAAGGAAAGTTTTAAAGATAAATCGACGCTGCGTTTAAAATTACGCATTCGTATTATTTTCTTACTGAACGCAATTATGTTTCAATAAATATATATTCGTACTCTGCGACGTTTAGAAACTGACCCAATATGTATACACAAGAAAAACTTCAAACGTTACATATCGACTTTGAGCCAGCTCTTTTGTCACTCTATACAGATATTGAATATATTTAACTTCGCATACAGAGCACCGTTATATTTCCATTTTAGATGATATGTATTATATAATGTAGGTTTTCTCAACATCGAAACGCAATTTGTTTTGATTGTATTTCCAAGTGCTTATTAATTTCAATTAGAAAAATTAATTTATTATCCTCATTTATATTTACCACGGTGTCGTCAATCTTATATTAAAAATGAATCGCAAAATGTGTTGGTAAGCTCATAACCCAACAACGCCTGGACCAATTTGGCCAATTCTTTCTTGTTAATGTTCGTTGAAGTTCAAGGAGGGTTTTTACAATGAGGAAAATTCGAATAATTATCGGAAATACCGCTAAAAACAGCTCTTTATTATTTTCCCATGCAAACTTTTTTCTAACTAAAACGTACAGTCGAATTGAGCTTTATTGTTATTGTATAAAATTAAGTTCATATTGCAAGCCACTCACTGTTGTCTAAGCAATGAAGGTGTGTTTCTAAATCAAGGAGTCAATTTGCGCTTTATTAACGCTACATATAGTTGAAATTCAATCATATCTATCAAAACAGTGTGCTGTGCGTGCGTGGAGCACAGAATACATCGTTGGAGGATTTAATGTCACGTTCCAAATTTGAATAGCCACAAAATGTAATAGGTCATTTAGACTTTTTTTGCGATTTGGTTGGCTATGCGACATTATCTATAAAATAATTAGGAACAAAAAACTGCCACTGTACAAATCTTTTTGACAGGACGAAGTTTGTCAGGTCCGCTAGTGAATAATAAAAGTTTATGACCAGTTACATTAGACAAGCTATTAATATATATTATTAATAACAATGGATTTAGAATGCTACTCTGGGAAACTCCAAATATATTCAGTTTGAGGTTGGATTACGAACAAACCTGCGACACATTCTCTATCTTTATTAACCATTCCCTTGTTGATAATCTTTTAAATAACTTTGTAGCCAATCGTTAGCTATTCCCTTAATACCAAACTTCTCTACCTAAGATGTATAGGAGTAGATATGGCCAACAAAATCGAAAGCTTTTAGTAGTATATAGTATAGACTAGAATGCAGAACTACATTATAAGCAAAATGACTTAGTTGTAAAATGTCTTAAGTGTTTCTAAAATGTCTAGATAGAAAATCATTATCATTTTAGTCGAGAGACGTTTACTTCTGGATATACCCTTCTCAAAGGACACACACAAATCGTTCCTGCAATCCTTTCGTTCAACGCCATCTTGCGGTCTTCACTAAATTGTCGGTCCACTTTATGAAAATCTACTCAATGCTACATTTCCCGGGATATTCCTGTGTGTAAATGGCTTTCAGTTCTTCCAGAAATGTGCCTACACACTGTCACCCAAAGTACACAATTCTTCGGATTATGTCTGTGGCCCTGGTTCTTCTGAAAATTGAATTGAGAAGCCCCATGCAAAGAATAACAAGAATGGGTGCTAAATAGGGTTTGGTGGTTTGATAGAAAATACGTATCTTCATTCCTGCGGCAACCCTGATTTGAGACGCTCCGTCTGATTTAAGACTTCTCCATTACGCAAGTACTTAGCTGTAGTTAAGTACCTATTACATCTAAGCTACTCAAGTCATTATGAAGTCACTAAAAATAACTGCGCCCATTCAAAAGTCGCTCAAAAGACAATGCAATAAAGTTGAAATTTACATGTTGTAAATTCGAAATAATCCGGCGGGCTGTGCCTCATTATGGCCGAAGGCGGTGCCGACCATCTCGGTCAGTTAAACTTTAATTGGAGCTCAAGATAACCAGGGCTCAGGCGCTTAAGAGAGTCGATTTCTTGGAGACCAGATTATAAAGGTCGGCCAAGATTTGTAATTGAAACATTGCCGAGATCCTGTAACAGAAATATATGCTCTACTTGTTGAGTTGATGAATTTGTTTTTCCAAGGCATTGATACTTATTGTGGATAAAGGAGAGAGAGATAAGAGAATTAGAGTAATGGGGATAAACATAAAAATTTCTATATGCAATTTCTACAACACGGCATTTGAAATTAGGTTAGGTAGTGATGATAAATTGAGAAGAACATTTTGTTTAACTATCTGGATGCTACATTTCAGCTACAAAACATTTACATTTACAATTATTGGGTATCTGGGTAACTTTACGTCTTATTTCAGAAGTCGGCAGGTTTCTTGTGGTGGTTGCAGATATTCTGCGAATTGCTGCACACATATATTGTTAGTCCACTGTACTCGCTATCAGCTGTCTGCTTGTTTACAACGATTGAATCGATGCAAATGCGATTCCTTATTTCAGAAGTCGGCAGGTTTCTTGTGTTGGTTGCAGATATTCTGCGAATTGCTGCACACATATATTGTTAGTCCACTGTACTCGCTATTAGCTGTCTGCTTGTTTACAACGATTGAATCGATGCAATTGCGATTCCTTATCCTCCTCCGCATTATTATTGTTGGAACTGTATAAAATCAAACGAGAACTACCTACTCTCAAATGAATAAAGAAACACGAAAATCGTTCATCCATTCAAAAGGTTTAAAATAATAAACATAAAAAAGAAATATACCGTGAAATTGAGAACCTCATTAAACATCTTTACTAAAACGTATAGTTCACTTCTATTGAATAAAATACTTCGGAAAAAAATCAAATGTCCCACACTGTTTAAGTTATCATTTCGATTTCGCTCCAACTAATCTGAATGCACAATCAAAGCACGAAACAATATTATAATCCTGTGTACGTTAGTTAAGAATCGTTGAATATGTATTTGCCAGTGTTTACCACAATTTAATGTCTGATTTAATTTAAGTGTGGATTCTAAACCATCGTTTGTATACAGGGTGGCTGGAGAATTAATATTTATAGTCAAAATTAAAAATGTTCTGGTTGCGTCTAGAAATTTGGATTGCCTCCACAAATTATAAATAATTTTTCAAAAATATTTGTAAGTGTTGTTAAATATGTTGACATATCTCAACTAGTCACTGTCAGGGTGATTAGGCCTTAGTCAACCATGTTGGCCTAGTGCAGATTGGTGCAGTTCACATAATAAACCTTAGAATTTTCTTTCAGTTAATGAATCGGAAAGGAGGGTCAAAAAACGAAGAACACATTGATACTTGGCCGGATGCACTCTTGAAGCCACATAACAAAACGTATACAAGCCACGACAGAAAAAAAATACACATAATATTAGGTGTTGATTATTTATGAAAATTTTATTTCTCTTCGTGAGAATTATAATAATTTTATTAAAAGTTTAAATTCATAAATCAAAGAAGCTTGCCATTTCAACGGATAAGCTACAAAAAACTACACATTCTTTTGCCTCGAAATATTTTTTTATTTATATATTTAAATCAATTGTCAAAAAACTCTTATGAAAATAGATTATTATAATGTAAGGAATGTTAGCTTCATATTATTTTTCTGAGGCCACGACTCTGTAAAAATACCAGGAGAATAAAATTGCTGGTTCTTTTTAGTACAAAGATCTTCCGCCGTAAACTTGTGTCCCACTGGCGTACCATCTTTATCGTTTAAAAGTGAATGTATAAACCTAATTAGAAGAATACATTTTTGATTTGAGATAATTCCCTAATGTGTGATTTAGATAATTTTCATAGTAAGGATATCGAAATTTCAGAGTTGAGTGTGAAACCCGACAATCCTGTATATATGTCAAATTCTGAAGGGTTGTGATATTATTGCAAGTTTGGCGCGGGAATACGGGAACAATCCCTGTTTCGCTATCTGCTGGGATGAATGGATTTGTTGTGGAATTATCATCTCGCTCCGAGTGTGCGAGGAATACGTAATGAGGTGAATTTTCAGTCTCCAATTTGAATCTATTAAGAAATTATCATTTTAACACGTTTCACTACGCTAATCGCGCATTTGAAGTGCTGGAAGTTAGCGCTGTAAAATTAGTCACTGTGTGTAAATTAGCTATTGTATAATAATGTAAGTGTGTTGCGTGAGATTCTCATTATGATGTTACTTGCTATTAAAAATCAAGGATACTTAGATATAGATCTATAGCTAAAAGAGTAACAGACGCCCTATTTAATATTTCACAAAATTAAGTATGTATGAATACATATATCGAAGTAGTATTTCTTATCGGATTAATAATAATAAATAATAATAGTGTCCCACTGGTGTAGCATCTTTGTCGTTTAAAAGTGAATGTATAAACCTAATTAGAAGAATAAATTTTTGATTTGAGATAATTCCTTAATGTGTGATTTAGATAATGTTCATATATATATTATATTTATTATTATTATTTATATTTTTTCATTTTTCTCTACACCCTTAGCCGTTCACACCAATGTTGCTCTCTTCGCACCAATATTGGTCTGCTTTTTTGGAGGGCCCATTTAGTGAGCGGCGAGTCACCACCTGCCATATTTAAATAAATTAGGAGGCTTTGAGAAGGCAGGTGACCGGAGTCTCTTCCATAGCCCGGTTTTCATTACCACCTAAATCGAAATGCAATAGGCCACAAACGTTTTGACCACTAATGACAATAGTTTCTGTGCATCTAACTGGGAATAGTCTTTGGCTGCATTTTCATGATGCAGATAGAGATTAGACCCAGTTGGTACACTCCACGCACACTTTCATTAAATTTCGCTTAAATGGCCTCTACGCGTTGGATCTGTATCCCCGCGCACGCCTTATAAAGGACCGTGTCTTATAAAGATACGTGATTTAAGCTACATAATAATAATAATAAAAAAGTTTTATTGTCCACCAATTAACATTTTATAGAGCTATAACTAATACGTAATTTATGATCTACAATAATAATAATAAAATGTGTAATCTAATTTGCAAAAATAAAATAAATCTTAGAAAATATTAGATTTCAATTCAAGCCGTAGGTTCCTTATGGCTAAAACTCAAGCTGAGTTTAGTCGACAAGTTACTCCAGTCGAGCCACTTCGATCTGTTTGAATTCCGGCATAATCAACGTGGCTCTTTGTCGCGGTGGTATTCATAGGAAATACCACATTGAATACTGTTCACACTCAGTACCAAACCCCTAATTTTAGGAGATCGAGTTGAATCGTTGATATTACAAATCGCTCGTTATGCATTCTCTATCATGTATATTATGGCGAGTACTCTTAGAAGTCGTTCAAGTTCATTTCTGTCGCTAGTTTCCGATATTGTTCCACGCGATAAAATATTCACCGTCATCATCTAGACGGGTGGCATTTTCATAGGAATTTCCTACCTCGTACTACCAATCTGTGAAATGAATTGTCGCCTGTGGTATTTCCGAACCGATGCGATAAACTAACTTTCAAAAAATATTGTAATCCCATTTCAAAGCGCGGCTACGTGTTAGTGACTCCTCTGGTGTTGCTAGTGTCTTTGGGTGACGAAAATAGTTTGTCCCTCCGTTACATTAAAACATAAAAGGTAAATATTCAATTTAATTTATTTATTGTATGTCACAATCATAACATTTAGTAGGTACATGTGACAAGGCCATTGCAATGTTTGTACTACTGTCCAATAAAGTAGTACATATTATCTAAAGTTCGATTTTTAATTCGAGTCAGTAAAATGACATTTCCAGTGTCATGTGTCACAAATCATATTATTTAATATGGTATGTATTACATATTTACAATAAAAAAACGCTTTGATACCTAATAAAATAAAGCATGACTAAATGTCTAAATCTATTGATTGTCGAACATCACTATTGTAGTGGGTTGTAGTGGGTCACCCTTTTTTGTATCAGTGACAGTTGCACTTGTCATTTTACTGACTCGAATTAAAAATCGTAGTTTAAATCTGTAGAGGGGTCAATTCTGTACATGAAATATATTTTCAAAATAACTATCAGGGGGTGATTAGGAATCGATACTGATGCCAAAAATACAATCAGTAAAATTTTTGTCTGTCTGTCTGTCTGTATGTTCCTTATAGAAACAAAAACTACTGGACGGATTTTAAAGAAACTTGGTACAATTATTCTTCATACTCCTGGGCAGGTTAGAGAGTACTTTCCATTACGCTACAATCAATAGGAGTAGAGTAGTGAAGAGAAATTTTGGGAAAACGGGAGAAGTAACTCTATTTTTTAGCTTCCGTCGGGTGTGTAGCCTTAATGGTTAAAGTCACATAAAAATCATATGTGATGGAAATATTCTACATAAAATTGTCTAAAAAACATCCCGCAACAGCATATGTCTATCTTTTTATGGTTGACTCACGATAACACGCGTAACTCCTGATAGCTGAGCAGTTCGGAGCACTCTGATTATAGTATTTGTTTACTTTTACATTTATAATACTCTCACTCATCTCTAATCTTAAAAAATTAACATTATTACCTATTCAATAAAAAAGAATCATAGAAATTCCATACTAATATTATAAATGGGAAAGTGTGTCTGTCTGTTTGTCCGTCTATCACGGCAAAACAGAGCGACGAATTGACGTGATTTTTTACGTGGAGATAGTTGAATGGATGGAGAGTAACATAGGCTACTTTTTATCCCGGAAAAATCGACAGATCCCACGGGATGCGCAATGAAGGCTTTGCTCAAAAACTACTGCACAGATTTTCATGCGGTTTTCATCAATAGATAGAGTGATTCTTGAGAAAGGTTTTGCGGTATTTTTTATCTCGGGAAAACGGATAGACCCACGGGAAGCGCGATAAAACATTCGCGCCATAAACCGATTTCCGCGCATATGTAGCCGTGGGCAAAAGCTATGACCCTTAACCCTCTATAGACTCAATCCCGAAATCCACGCTGGCGAAGCCGCGGGCAGAAAGCTAGTTTGTCAATAAAATTGAAAATCTACAAATAAAAACGGTTCAAAATACTTGTTAAATAATAGTTATAAATAATATATAAAATCTGTATCAACTGAAAATAGCAAAAGAAAAAGAATTGAATTTATTAATTAGTAAGTATAATTTAATGTAATATTTTTAATTCAATTTGTCCTTTTTAAATTTTCGCCAATAGAAAGGTATGCTTTATCAAACAATAACTTTTCGGGAATGCTTAAGTTCAGTTTTATTTTAAAATTGTCTTATTCTTTTTGGAAGGTTGTTAAGTAACTTTGGCGCCATTACATAAACACTTTTGTGTAAAAATGAAGTTTTCATAGCTCCTGATTCTAATTGGTCACTGAGACGTTGACTTTCAATAAACTTAAATTATGTTATGTTGCTTGTTACAAACATAATAAGTTAATAAAAATGTAAATGTACAATTACATGTGACTTGTATTTGATATTCATAAAATTACCATGTAATTTTTTTTTATTTCATTTTGTGACGTGGTTTAGTTTTGGTTACAAGTTCTTTCTAATATATATTGGATTAGAAAGGACGTTCTTGTAACGCGTGTGGTATATAGTATGAAATTGCGCATGCGAGTGACTTAGGAGTGGGCAATATAAGTCGACATTTCAAAAAATATCGATACATGTACGCCATATATCGCTTCATTTTTGATATTATAGAATCATCTAGTATCGAATGTAATATGATATATTTCATCCGATACCTAAATAAAATATCGGGTGACATTCCATTTTCTTTTTATCTAGTTATTTTCTAAGACTTATTTTTTTTTATCTGCAACATTGTTAATTTGAATATAAAACGAAAATACCCAGATTATAGAAAACAAGCTTTTGCAATAACGAAACGCAGACATGAGATGGCAGCACTGTAAAACTTTTATACTCTGTAGGTAGAGTCTATTTAGACTTACCTATTTATGTGATTTGTGTTCACTTGTTTTGTTGGTTGGTTTCGATTTCAATGCAATATAACCTTTAAAAGTTATCTGTTTTGTTTATTATAGTTTACGGAATATGCATAAAACCGTTAAGTGTGTATAAATAACGATTTATCAAAACTGCTGTTACTGTATAGAAGAAGCAAGTTGTGATAATTATTGTCTGTTTTGTTTATTCTGTTTACGATACAATATTTTTAAAATATCGATATATTTATTCGATATATCGCCAAGTATCGATATAACAATATGATATATTATATCGTAAAAAATATCGATATTGTTTTTTACATGAACATCCCTAAAGTGACTCGCCGATCACTCGCATGTGCACTGGCAACCAAAATATCGGCAAATAAATAGGCTATTTGACAATGCGAAAAATAAAGTGTCAATTACTGTTAACAGTATAAATTAAGAGTTAAAAAATGATTATTTATTAACGTAAGTTGAAAATAATGATTAATTTATTTTAAAATCCGTAAATAAAAATTGCATTTTTTAAACGTTTGTCACGTGACACAAAACGCTCCTGATTGGTCGAATTTATCATGACGTCACTTGCTTGTAAACTTCGTTTGCCTACTTGTGTTGCGCCTAGTTGTGGTAGATTATCTCCGTTATATTAAGATTTTCTTTATTATGCATTGTTTTTTTTTTGTTTATTTGCACTATTTTACAAGTACTTTCAACCATGGACAACGATTTTGTAAAAGTAGACAGCAGAAACCTACCGCAAGTCGACGCAATCATGATCGGATTATTTTTCAAAAATAATTCTGACTTTTATGCTTCGGAGCTAAAAAATGTAAAAACAGCAAAGTAAGTAGGTATAATCACACTTTAATGGTAACTTAAATTATATCATAAGAATAATTTAAGTTACCATTCACATTTAAGAAGAAAGTGAAATAATGATGAACTTCCACAAGAACTTATATAGGTTATAAATAATTAAGTTTGTTTGTACTGATAGTAATTTGCCATGTCATTTTCCATCTGTAACGAACAAACAAGTTTTAGTCGGGATCTTTTAGTGTACTGCTTATTGAAATGATAGGACTCTGTAACTACAAATTTTAACAAATATTATGGAAAACAGCGGAAATATTCGAAGTGAGTTCCAAGAGACATTCTGTTAAAAACATTAGAGGTATTATAACCTCAAATCAATAACGAAAATATTAACATTCTGAATGTAATTAATTATTACAAAATATAAATATTATGTTTACTTACATCGAAATGGTCTTCACAAAAGAAAATATTTGTACTATTCGCTATGTCATTATGATCCCTCCGAGAAAGTAGCAACCACTTTCGGCGCACTTCAATATTCTTTGGAATACTTACAAATAGTTTTTCCGGAGTTTTTAACGACGTATTTGTACATTTTGGAACTACACACCATTTGTAACTCATTTTATTACATAAATCACTGATAAAAAGTAAATCCAATCGCACTTTCGTTTTTTGTTTACAACAAACAAATATATATGCCAGCTGTCACAGATCAGAATACAGGCAAGTGACGTCACCGACCTCATTGCAGCGCCATATTGTCAAAGTAGAGTTTTGGCACACTATTTAAATATTGAATTTTTAATTCGATGTTTTTCAGCTAATATATACCAGAATTAAAAATAACAACTTTTACTGGGTTCCTTAGACTCTACTGCATAATATAAAATGGATTTTAAAAACCTGTCAAATAGCCTATTATGCGTAGGTACTGTATTTCAACGAAAGTTTGGTTTTGGTAGTATTTCGCATTCGTCACGATTGCAATTTAGTTGCAAGAAAATTGGTATTTCACTAATAAAACAAAAACATTACGATCCATAGATACGATTTTAAAATTGTATGAAATATTTGCTTTCATCTGCAAAATACCCAGTTTGTTAAATTTTGAATCTATCTGCAAAAGGTACAAAATAATGAATTTTTCTAAAGGTTATTTTAACAGCGCTTTAGCACAATTTCGGCCTAAATTGCTGTCAAAAACGAACGTTCGCTCGAAGTTGCAACCCGCCGAATGTAAAACGTTACGTTAGTGCGACAGGGAATTTATAGTTTGACAACGTTTTCATTGCGGAACGAATTTGCTTTGGTAGATATTTATTAGTATGATTGGACCGTCGTTACTACAGCGTCTGCGGTGTAAATAACGGATACGAGGTAGCTACGAAGTGATCGAACAGTGAAAATGAGGCTTAAGAGTTAATGTTTTTGTAACTTTAAGCAACATTGATAGACACCATCAACGTGGATTTGTACCATGCACCTGTAGCCGCCAGTCGACCCTCACATCCTCTATTGACACAGAAGATCATACGTACGAAGAAAAGTAATATATAAAAATTAATCGCAAAATGTGTTGGTAAGCTCATAACTCAACAACGCCTGGACCAATTTGGCCAATTATTTTTTGTTAATGTTCGTTGAAGTTCAAGGAGGGTTTTTACAATGAGGAAAATTCGAATAATTATCGGAAATACCCTAAAAACAGCCCTTTTATTTTCCCATGCAAACGTTTTCTAACTAAAACGTACAGTCGAATTGAGCTTTATTGTTATTGTATAAATATGTTCATATTGCAAGCACTCACTGTTGTCTAAGCAATGAAGGTGTGTTCCTAACATCAAAGAGTCAATTTGCGCTTTATTAACGCTACATATAGTTGAAATTCAATCATATCTATCAAAACAGTGTGCGTGCGTGCGTTGGAGCACAGAATACATCGTTGGAGGATTTAATGTCACGTTTCAAAATTGAATAGCCACAATGTAATAGGTCATTTAGACTTTTTTTGCAATTTGGTTGGCTATGCGACCTTATCTATAAAATAATTAGGAACAAAAAACTGCCACTGTACAAATCTTTTTGACAGGACGAAGTCTGTCGGGTCCGCTAGTATGCTTTTGAATGATATACGAGTACAAATGAGAGTTTTAGATATAGTGTGATACGGGAAATGTGCGGTATGAAAGATATAGTGACAAAAGTCGAAGGGAATGCTTAGATGATATTTCCTTATCATCTAAGCATTGCCTTTAAATCTAAGCATTAAATTTTTGTCGTCAGTACAAAACTGAAGACAGAAATTTATAAGGAAAATATGAATGGGAAGTTGGTAGGTAACGACCTAGACGAATATACTTGGACCAAGTAGAAGATATTCTGAAAGAAGGACAGATCAACAGTACCTCTGATCGACGAGCGTGCATGAAAGTAATAATTGCGGTAGCTAGGGATGTATTTATTTATTTATTTAATGATAAGTACAAAAACAGGTTACAACCAATTAATTTAAAAAAATATCTATACTGAACCTTAAAAGCTAGGTTGAAATCCAATATAATTACGAGTACATTCTACCAATTATATTATTTACGTGCAGCCAATATACAACTGTCAAGTTGATATGTTGGAATAATAACAACAAAACAAAAAAACCGGTCAAGTGCGAGTCGGACTCGCGCACCGAGGGTTCCGTACAAACCTGCAAGGTTTACAAAGTTCGTTCATTACGACAATCGAGTCATAACTATGGTATTTTTATTGCAAAATGAAATTCATACATACATTACTCTACGCGTTCATTAGGAAAAAAGTAATAAGTTTATATTTATTAAAAAATATATTTTGTAATGTAACTAAAATTTAAGGTTTTCGGAAATTTTTCCTTTATGTGTGCCTATAAAACGTTGCTTCATGCCAAATTTCAAGATTCTGAGTTCACGGAAGCACCCTGTAGGTTTTGATCCTTGCAAGTGTCGAAAATTTGCGGCATAAACGGCTGTATCTTTTGATTGCGTGGCTTAGAAGTTTGATTTTTTCACAGCTTCAAGGGACAGTAGACCTGAGTATTGATATAAAATTTCAGCTTCATACCTCCACGCGTTCCTGAGAAAAAGGGTCTTGACAGACGGACGGACAGACGGACAACAAATTGATCCTATAAGGGTTCCGTTTTTTCCTTTTGAGGTACGGAGCCCTAAAACATAGATAATAATAAAAATAAAAAGAACAAACATACATACATTATTTACAACTAAACTATACCTTAAATTATTAGACAGTAAATTCTTAAAACTATAAAAACTACAATGAAAAATATCGCAATCAGTTCCTGCGTCTGCGCAACCCCTGACGAGCTTATTATACTATGTTATTATATTATATTAATGTATGTTTGGATCATATAGCAAATGAAAAACTGAGATTTCTGCCTACCTCTATGTAATAAAAAACCGTATGTAATAACAAAAAGTGACACGAACTGAATTAAAATTACGTCAGAGCTTCATTGCCAGCTGACTCACGACATAATTAAGGACTAAGTTCCCGCACTCACTAAACTCAACATTCCGAATGCAAATGAATCATTCATTCCTGAATTACCTTCTAACGGCTAATTTTGTGAGTCGATGTAATAAGCTGAATTTTTAGCAGCGCAATTTGTGTGCGGAATTATATCGCTTCAGAATAATAATGGCGAGACGTCACAGCTAGGCGGCTGTGTAAATAATTCAGTTATATCCCATTCATTCGTCTCCAGTCACAGTTGGCTGTAACGGCGAGTATTTGAGGCAGACTTAAAGTGTGCAAGCTTTCTCGCTTTTGTATTTTCGATGAGACATTTTCTTATTCACTTTCGTCTTATTTATTTATCGAAATAAATAATCTATATTGCACAATATAAATGCAATATATAGTACAAAAGGCGGATTTAGATCTCTTGCCCAGTACCAATGTCTTTTTCGTTTTTAGAAATTCATTATGTAAATTTATCTGGTGCTCTTACGGTGAAGGAAGACATCGTGAGGCATCATACATCATACATACATCTGGGAAGAAAAATAATAAATTTGGAACCTTTTTCAATTCATACCAATATTTTAAAATTTCGTCGCTATAATATAGATCAACCATTAATAATCAAAAAATATAAACAGCCTTGCAAAAAAAACAAATTATAAATTTCCTCAATATGAAATTTGACCCATTTTTTTTATTTCCTTCAAACCAAAAGAGAAATGCTTTCCGAAGGAGAGTGGTCTTAAGAGGATTAATTTATTCATTAACATCGAAACGATTCAATTTATTTTTTGTACGGCTTTAATTGTTAACAGACAAATCTCTGATACATTGAATGATAAGGGTATAATATTTTGGGTTGTCTTGAATTTAACGTACATTTTTATATATGTAGGGTGAGAGTTTGTCAATGTTCTTCTCCGGGCCAACTAATATTAATTAAAATTAAAAAAAAAATATTTGTTACACTTACACCAATTAGCTTAGCCCAAGGTAAGCTCTGTAAGGCTTGTGCTATGGGATCTAGGGTAACGGATAGACATACATATATTATACATATATAAATAATTTTTTAACAACCATGACTAAGGTACAAATGCTGGCATTCATCACACAAACATCTGCCCCCACCGGGATTCGAACCCGGGACCTCAGAGATGGCGACACCTTGAAACCAATGAGTACACCGGTATAGTCGAGTGGATAGTATCCACTCGACTATAGAGGTTATCAAAATATTGATAATGATGGACAATTTCAAATCGTTATAATTGTATTGTTGTGTTGTTTCATTAGCACTACGAGTTTGTTTTGTGGTTACGGTCCTGTATATATTTCCATTCGGTTACTGTGTAAACGGACATCCCAAAATTTTAATGTTTATCACATTTCAGTACGCTTTCAGTGTTGTATTTTGATACTTTAGTATTGTAAGATTTTAGAATAAATGTAAGGAGAAGTAGTTGTCTTTAAGATATATTGATTAAAACAAAAAATTCTAGACAAATTTTATTATCAGCCACAACCTCAAACTGTGGGTGTGTGTAAATGATATTTAAAAACGTACAAAAAATAATAAAAAGAGATTATAGCTTTAGCTTTGCATAATAAGTAATTAATAATTGCTGCAGTATTGCTTAGAATTTCATAGTGGTAGTCATCTAAGTATTTTAAAAGTAGTTTGATCTTTTTGGGTTAGCTTCGAGGTTCTATAGCTTTTTAGCAATAATAAAGATGATGGTAGAAGCAAAGAAAGAAGAAATGGTAGACAAAACTATATATCTTACTAGCGACCCGCCCCGGCTTCGCACGGGTGCAGTGAAAAAATGGTTATGGTGGGTTATCCCTAAGAGATAGACATATACCATCGCGGACTTTTTTGTGGATTTTTGTAAGTTGTACAATACTGTAGTACATTATTTTGGTCTATCTCGTAGGGTTCAGCCAGCGTTTGCAATATAAGCGCAAAAATACATGCTTATTTACGACATCACATTAGAAACCTTTAAATTTATCAGTGTTTCTCTACTATATTATGCATTTATTATACATACAAACCTTCCTTAAGAATCACTCTATCTATTAAAAAAAACCGCGTCAAAATCCGTTGCGTAGTTTTAAAGATCTAAGCATACATACGGACATACAGCGAAAGCGACTTTGTTTTATACTATGTATTGATAACTATACCGGTTGTGACAGAAAGTCGAAATAACATTTGATATAATGGTGTATGTGCACTTGCGGTGTGTAACACATTCAGTATGACTCAACTGTAATGCGATCTCCGCACTTTTTTTTGTAAGATGTCGATAACGCTGAAAGAAGGGCGTCAAGAAATTGCTGGCACTTATGTATTGGTCGGGAGAAAATTATGCTACTTTGAACAAATATTGAAATAACAATTGTAATAGACAAAAACACACACGTTGTGTACGTCTATTTCTAGAATTTTATTGATATTTATGTTGTTATTGTCATTACTAAGGTAAGACTACAAACTAAAAAAGTACCGCCAACTCCTAAACTAAAAAATTTCTACCCGCGAGATAACATATACCTATCTGTAAATTGAAACTATATGACATCCGAGGCAAAGAATAGTAATAATACTACTTTCTTTATAGTAAACATCCACATTAATAATAACAATTTATTTTTTATTAAAATTACATCATTAATAAATCGTCTACCATATGGGTTTATTTAAACGGTATCCCCGTGTAGTTATAATAACTATTGGTATCACTATGTTTACTTTTAAGTGCATTTTTATTTATTCTTGCACTTAAATAATTGCTAATAATAATTGCTTGAAATTGATGGTGAATTAATTGGTGAAATAATTTTAAAAAAAGTGATTGCTATAACTTAATTGATTCATGTCTTCAGTCATGGACGACGAGTTCGTTGTGAATATCAGTGTAATTTGATAGATTGACCTTTTATTTTGCGCAATTAGTTACAGAGGTTAGAACATTACATACAAAGCAGCAAAAGAGCATTTCTGTCGGTCAACGTTCTATTAAATTTATAAAATTTATATTAAATTTATAATTTATAGAAGAGTATAAATTATTGTAGATCATCTGGATAAAGATTAAATTTTAAATATCTCCCGTTTTTTTGTAATTAATAATTTAAATTATTTAACACTAGCAAATTGATGGAATCTATTTTTTTAATTTTTTTTTTATTAATTTGCGCAAGACATGGTGTCAAAGTCGCATTGACAACGGACGAGTGTCATCATTGATCACAGACTATGTACATTCAGAGTGGTCAGTAACACAACATGTCTAGAACTTCATGAATTTATAACTACTAAATTACATTTCTTTTGTTAACTATATTTCAATAAGATTTAAATAAATTATTATTTTATATACTTAATTAAAACATTTTAACCACGTTTTGGGATGTGTTTATTTGAATTTCTAGTTACTTTCAAACATTATTTACAGAAAAACGGGGGATTTAAAAAAAATATAATAGATTGTAAATTGATGAACATAAAATTACCTGTCGATTGATATATCTTACGTCTCTGCACATGATTGAGGCCCACTTTTTGTCCATGTCCTTTGCGGTTTTAACAGACAAACAAGTTAATAGAAGCATGAATAAAATAGAATTGAAGTTTACTTTGTAAAAAGAACTCGAAACCTGTTTTACAAATAAGTGGTTTGTTTCGATCGACGCACTTGTCATTCTCCATTAAGAGTATTACAAAAAGCCAAAGTAATCAGAAAACATATTACTCGAACTTCTGTTTTGCCAATTTCCATGTCAATACACGGCCTTCTGGGAACTTGTGCTGAACAGTGAAGCAATTTCAAGAGAGGTTGTATTTTCTTACAGTGCAATTTATAAAGTACAACCATGTGTTCACTTTTTGCGGTATTTTCTTTCCTTGTGTAAAAAAAAATTACATGTCTCGTAAAATTTTATGCTAAGAGTTTTATGAGCGGTGTAATGATTTTTTTAAGCGATCAATGACAGGACGAAGAAGTTACAGATAATTTTATTGACTATTATAGAAAGGAGATAAATGGCCACCCTAGGTAACACCACCTCCCCCTCCCCCCGCTGGCGCATGAGCGCCGCCAGGCGGAGGTGGCTCGCCCCGCACCGCCTGACGCGCCGGGCGGGAAGAGGAAGAAAAAGAGGGGAAGAAAAAAAAGAAGAAGGCGACTCTCCCTCCTCTATGACCCGTCACGGAGGCCCCGCCGACAGCTCCATCTGCGCCGGTGCCGGCGCCTGAGATCCCCGGGGTAACCACCTGGGCCACCGTGGCGAGACGCCAATAGAAGGCTACCCCCGAGAAGGCCCCGGCCCTCAAAAAAAAGGCCCAGGTCATCAAAGTGGTGGAGACCGGTCCCCGAAGGCTACCCAAACCACTGGCCTGCGCGGCAGTGGTTGTTACGGTGCCTCCGGATTCGAGAACCACGTACGCCGCCGTAATGGGGACCGCCAAGTCTAAAATCAGCTTGGCGGCCCTAGGTATCACCGGCGGCGTGCGCACCAGAAGGGCGGCGACCGGGGCCCTCCTATTAGAAGTGCCGGGCCCGGAGAGCTCCGCCACGGCTGATGTCCTGGCGGAGCGAATGAGGGAGGCAGGGAGGCTCTGCAAGGCACGGGCGCGAAAATTACGCGTGCAAGATGGCGGACGTGCGGGTGATGGACCTCGACGAGTCTATCGCCCAAGCTGATGTGGCAGCAGCCATATCCACCGCCGGCGAGTGTTCCCCGGCCGACGTTAAGGTCGGGGAAATACGCGCCGGGCACGCCCGCCTAGGGACCGCCTGGGTCAGGTGTCCGCTTGCGGCCGTCAGGAAACTGACGGCGGGGCGGCTCCTGGTCGGGTGGTCCTCGGTCAAAGTGCAGGCACTCGAGGCACGCCCCCAGCAGTGCTTCGCGTGCCTCGAGAGGGGACACGTTAGGGTTAATTGCCCTAACCGTCAGGTGGATCGGAGCACTCTGTGCTACCGGTGCGGAGAGCCGCGGCATATAGCCAGTCTCTGCACCGCAAGTGATCCCTCCTGCCCGGTCTGCAAGGACCTGGGCACACCGGCAGGCCACCGGGTGGGCAGCAGGAGGTGCTGCCCACCCAAAAGAAGAAAGGGCGGGGTCGCCCAACCTCCCGCCCCGGCCCCGGGGGCGAGCGTAGCGATGGACGTCCAAAGCACAGGGTGCAGGGTGCTCCAGGGTAACCTCAATCACTGCCGCGCGGCGCTGGATCTTTTGATCCAAGCGCTCGCGGAGGGTGAGGTTGCCCTGGCGGTCGTCGCAGAGCCCTACTCTGTCCCGAACCACCCAAGGTGGTTTGGGGACGAACAGGGCTTGGTCGCCATTTATTGGGCGATCGACCGACCGCACTGTACCCTGCTCGCTACGGGGCCGGGTTACGTGGCCGTGGAATGGGGGTCCACGGCCACGATAGGCTGTTACATCTCCCCGAACTGCGGCGTCGCCGCATTCGAGGCATTTCTGGACGGGGTAGCGAACTGCGTTCGCTGTTGCGCTCCCCGTCCAGTGTTCGTCCTGGGTGATTTTTTTTTTAATTAAATTTTTTATTTCATACTTTTTAAAGGTAAACATATAATATCTCTGGTTAAGTTGTAAATACATAGGTTTTTGTCGATTTCAAACATATAAGTTAAGATTACATTTTAAGGTCAATCTTATTTCTTTTTATTTTACTTACTAATTAATATTTTTTGTTTCTGCGTGTAATAAATAAATAAGAACACTCGCACGTAAGTAACCTTTAATAGAAAAAAAAACTTAATTGAAATCGGTTCATCCGTTCGGGAGTTCGGGAGCTATGATGCTACAGACACACCAGACAGACAAACAGACTCGTGAAACTTATAAAAGTTGTTGTTTTGTGATGTACAAGTCATAACCTTTCATTTGATACCCCACTTGAGCATATTTGCAGACATTCGGTTTTTCTTCCCCACTTTAACCCCCCATAACATTTAAACGGCTCAATCGATTTTCATCAAACATGTCTAAGAACACTGGCCCGTAAAACACCTGTAATATAAAAAAAAACTAAATTGAAATCGGTTCATTCGTTCGGGAGCTATGATGCCACAGACAGACAGACAGACAGACACGTCAAACTTATAACACCCCTCTTTTTTTGCGTCGGGGGTTAAAAAAGGGATTTTATGATTTATGGAATTAATAGCGTGTAAAAAACAGCCACAATAGATTCGTTAGTTTACTTGTATATTACAGGTGTAATAATTGTCCAGTTTTGAACGAGACGGTACATTATTATTGTAGTTGTTGTTTAAAAAAAATTATGTAGAGTCCTTGTCCTGGTTTAAAACGAGAGCAGAATTCACAGTTAATAAAATGCAGGACACGTCCATACACTTTCAGACTTTTCCATGGGCCGACGTTGATGTCGGCCCGAGCGCGATTTGTCGCCACTCGAAGCGTAAATTCGATTATTGCCGGCTCAATTCATCGAGTCTTAATCCGGGTCTTAAGAGGGTCTACTCTCAAAATAGATATTCCGCTTATATTTGTGTTTCCTGTACAATGCGGTGACGGCAAACTCGTGTTTTGATGTAAGAACCGTGCTAGAGCTATGGAGAGTATACGACAACTATCGAGGGGAAATATACATTTTATAATAAACTCCTCCGTATCGAGAGGCAATCGACGGGAATCAAGGCTTTGAATTCGGAACCATTCTGTAAAGTTTAAATCGAATAAGAAATCTGTCTGAGTCTGAGTTTACACGACTTTTACATGTAAAATATGTAACTATCAAGAGTTTTGTTGCTAAAATGTGCCAGTGGAGCTATTATGAGCCAGTTAATGCTGCATGGTGCCTACCTTAAGATTACTTTATGTAATATGCTTAGAAACTGCTTTTCTATTTTTCGTGAAATGCCATGTTTATTTCTTTTTCAATCTTTATAATATGTATGTTGTTGTCAGGTGTGAACGTCGTATTCGCCTTTTGTCTACATCGCACGTGCCTCTGACTGGCACGAACACGCACGTGTGGTCATCCATCGGACCGTGAACGCCCCCCTGTGAAATGCTGACTGGGCTACGTAATTGTGAGCGGGGGCATCAAACAATACTTCTGTCTGTCTTCTGAAGCAGGTCTGATAAAAAAAGTTGTACAGTAAAAAGTACCTATTATAACTGTAAGAAACGTAGGTAGCTTAAATGTTTTTGGTCGAAATATACCAAAGAAACTAAATACTCTATTTATTATTTTAAATAACGTCGATATCTATTATGTAGGTAATGATTGAACCTTTTGATGTAAAATAAATTAATACCGTGCAATTAAGCAAAAGTTTGCACGGAAAACATAAATTACAACAGTAATTAGATATGTTCGAGGATCAAATACCAATACCTCTAGTTTGATGTAAATTATATTTTATTCTATTTTGATGGTAAACACGTACTGATTAACTCAAAGAGGCTGCTGGCATTCTAGTAAGGATTCGGATGGTTGGAGTAAGTGGAAAGTGGACTTTTGTTACGGAGCCACAATGGCCCAATAGGGTATACGACTACAACTGATTATGGCCGTTTTTATACTATAATTATCTGATTTGAGCAATTTATATCTCATGAAAGTGTGTCAATATAGAAATTTCAGTTTAATTATCAATTTATATTGTATTTAGATTTCTAAAAAATGAGCAATTATTATTTACGTAATTCTAATGAAGCGAACACATTTCTAGCATTCTCACATCAAATGTAACATTTTTTTATATAGAAAGTATATCTATAAACGTACAAATAACAAAGTTATTTCAAAATTTGTTTATACGCTCAGGCGAGTTTACATAGTTATGACGTCACGATTGCAAAGCATTTAGTATGGAGCGTTTTTGAGCAACCTGTGACAGCGCCACAAACATGTCGATGTATCATCAAAAGTAATAGGCGCAGGTGTACTGTTGGTTCTACAATATTTCTCACTTAAAAGAGTACTCTTATTATGTATAGAATTTAAAAAATTGGCGTCTACCCAATTATAAGGCTAACTGTGTAAAGCCTAGCTAAACTAAGCACATACTGATATTGCCTATCTTAAAATATTTAATCCAAATTCAAAAAAATTCGACGATCACTGACGCGTTATTCAATCCCCTTGCTGTCAATACTTAAGGATATCTGCACTGGGGACGTTATTCAAAATTACAACAAGATTGGCAAAATAATTACTGTTGCCGAGCCGCTACTGTAAACCTTTTTTTATACTATAAGTCATATACCTATTTTTTAATTACTCTTTGATATTTTATAATTTATGTGAAATTCTATTGTCTTTGTTGTTACGTTGCTAAGTTACCTTGCCAACTCTGTATTATTGTGAATTTTATTATTAAAACCTTTCATTGCCCATTAGTTCGCTTTATCATTTGAAACATTAGGAATCAGCCATATTCTACTACTCTCTACTACTCAGCTACAATTTGATAATTGTCAATCGAATTGCTTACACAGCCACAATAACTCAATGATCAATGCTGAAGACTTCGCACTGTACTCAGTGGTGAATTTGCTCACTGAATGCACCATTTGTACGGTATAGTAGGAAACAAAGCACGTAGATAGGGCCTCATAATTAAAACCGCACCGCGTTCCGTTGGTTAGCACAATATAAATAAAAAACATAGCTCTATGAACAAGAACGCTCCAAGATTGAATTTAGAGTACTGTTTAATATAGTAGCTCAAGCTCCATGATCCGGCACGAAGGACCGTTTTTTGATCACACCCTTAAAAACAATTTTGGATTAGAGGAATATGAAATTAATATCAACATTGTCTTTTACTTTGTCGATGCGTTAGGAGTAACTGTGAATAATAATACCGCTGTTGGTATGGCGATTAAGTTATACCCAAAATTTAAATAATAATACTTTTAGGTTTTTTCCTAATAATATCATAAATGTGCAAACTTTGGAAGGAGCTCTCAGTTATAAGTTTCCTTTACACTACGATTCGCATGTCGCTCAATAGCTTCGTAACTATATCATGCTGCATCAATATTATGCTGCTTATGCCCACAACATAATAGAGCATCATTGGTGGTTGCTCTCAAATCATCACTGGGCAAGTGGGCACTAATGATTACAATTTTAATAATTCAACCACCACCAATTATCAGATTGAACTAGGAAATCTTGTAAAAGCCAGGCATTGTTAGTTATTTAAAACCCAAAAGTAATTGAAGGAGTAAATTTTTATTTAAATCAACAAGATTGAAAGAAAAATAGATGCCAGGTTATGCCTACATCATAATAGAGCGTCCAAGGCGGTTGCCCTCAAACCATCACTGGGCACCTAATGATCAAAGCAATGTGCGCACTTGATCGTGCATTATGTTCACACTAAAAGAAAACGACAGCTAGTCAATGATTCATAAAAAAACCAGTTCGTCAAAAAATCTGTCAAAACTGACCATTTTCCAAAAAACCTGACTTTAACTGACCAATGCCCAAAAATCTGACTTTGTCTGATTTATCTGACTAGTTTCGGACCCTGCAAACTTCAAACGAGGCTTACTAATAACATCCCTCTTGAAGTAAGCTATGACTGAGATGTGCCCTTGGCATTATCAGGCATTGTAGTAAGTAGTGATTATCCAGCGAAAGTTATTACTTACTATGGGTTGAGCCACTTGCCTGTCTGACGCTAATAGCAATAAAAAAAATAAGCAGTCTAAAACAAGGTTGGCTCACCAGCAAGCTATGTGCGAAGATTAACAAACGAGGCCAGCTTGTAGGGATATAGGCAAATTGCTTTTTCTTATGATGTGATGAAGGTATAATGTACGTTACATGAAGTTGAGATACTTACGTCGAACTCTGACTGTAGGCTTCTTGAAGGCAGTGCGAAGGTATGGCATCGACATGACCAGCTCGATGTGAGGCGGCGGCGGCAACTGTGCATTAGATTGGTTCTTAGTGGAAGTGGTTGTCACATTGAATCTGTTTTATGTTTAGTGTTGTTGTTTTGATAGAGTGCTTGTAAAATCATCTAGTAAAAATTTTGGTAGCACACACTTGGTATCTAAATATACTTCTTAACATCCAAAATGTAATGCGAATGTCTATTAACTCTTAGTTTTCAAGCAGAGTTTAACACCACTAATTTTGTCTTACACCTAATAATTAAGTAGATCTGACTGATAATAAAGATATACAAAATTATATACTCACATACGAAAGTGTTTCACTTAAATTGATATAAAACAAATTAAATCAAATATGAATACGTTAAATAAGCATTCATCCTTAACATTTGATGTAAACAAAATTTTATAAAATCTTAAGTTTCGGCTGTACCAAAATATTTTGAAATATTACGTCATTACATAACTCTTAAAAATACAGCATTTATTACGATTCAATTCACTAGAGTATGTAAATTTATTTCAGTGTAAAATACGCGCTTAGATACTATAGTCCTCTTAATCAAAGGAAGTGGAATAATGCAATCTAAATAAAGGCGAGAAAGACAAAAGAAAAAAAAAGAGACATTAGTCGGTGACTGACATGGGTGCTGCGGTCGTTTTGGTCGGCTTTCATTCGATTTACAACTACCTACATAATGTGTTTCGAGCCCATTCACAAAGGGAATCGTGTCTCTGTTCCGGATCACGGTTACATTTGTGACATTTTCCCGCTTGTCAACATTATTTCTAGTATCACTCTTAAACTTACAAAAATAATATTTATTTTTTATATAAAAAATATCAAGAAAATTCACAATTAATACTTTACTTTAATAATAATAAATAAAGCATGTAATATAAAACAATTTTCATTTTTAATAAATTGTGATTTTGCCATTTAATAAAATTAAATTTATGATTACATCTAAGTTTAATTCTGTTCTCCATTCAGATTTTTTTGCAAATCACCCTTGATTTGTGATGTCTTCAGTATGCTCGTTGAATATGCTATTGAAATATGCTCGCAATTATAATATTGTCATTATTTATTTGAAACATTCATTATTACAACATTTATTCCATGCAATTTTATCAACTTACCGTTTTTGAAATAGCAGCCATCCATTCTCTTATGTAAGCAAGAACAAATGAACAACACACATTAAAAAAAATACTCAAAACCAAAATTAACTTTTTAAATATATGACTTTATAGAAAGCTATTCTGAATCGTTAAAAATTTTTTCCTACCTTTAATTTTTTTTACTACAATGTTACCTTAGAAGATGGTCCTTTAAATGTGCTAAATCTTTATTGACAATAAACATTTAATTTTGTTTAAGGAATAAGCCGCTGAAGATGGTTTCTCCTTAGTTAAACCATTTTAAAGTGCCGATGAACCGCCGGTGAATCTACTAAAGAACTCAAATGTACTTCAGGGATACAGTTATGATATTATAATAACTTTGTTTATATTAATAAGTAGGTACATTATTTGTAATTATAATCAATATTATGTACAATATTGTATCGCATTTGAACAAAAACAGATACGAAATATAAGTTCCAGAAATTTGCAGTAAAATCCCAACAAGTGATGAGGCTTTTTTGGAAACTCATGTTCAAACCCTATTGAAAAAACCGGTATTCTATTCACTACTTTAAATGGAGAAAGGTATAGTCAAGTATGTATTAAAGAAATCGAGGATCGGAATCAATGTGGCGAATAATGCAGAGCTTTTATCAAACAGCAGCCGCCCAATAAAGAGGCACGTTAGCGTTTGAATATCGCAATAAGTGGCCGCGGCCATGCCCAGCATCTGTGCTGGCTGAGTGATGAATCACGGCCCTTTTACTCCTTCTTTAACTTACGTTTTAAGGATCATACCGCGTAGCTATTTCACTCGCGTAAACATGTACCTTCTCTTGTCGAAATTGAAATATCATTTATGTAAATTGCAATTCTCTTGGTTTTGAATTTAGACGTAAGTCAGTTTGCTATCTGATTCTTGAATGTATTTTTTTTTATTCCAAACATCAAATTAAAAAAAAACAACTACTCATTAACGTTTCTATTTTAAAACAAAGTTAACACATTATCTTCTACTTGCGTAGTTAATATAAATTATGTTATGATTTTGGCAAATTTCTCAAAAGTTTTTCTCTTACATTTTTCGTTGATTTTCAGAAAAGATTAGGAAATTTAATAGTAATAAGTTTATAAATCCCGCGCTGGGCGCCAAAATGTAGTAACGATTGCTTAGAAGTGCTGCGCGATTCTACTTAACCAGATTCAATATTGAAACTCGTAAAAGTTTGAAGCAGTTTTGCTTTTAAAATGATAGGCTACTAAGCTGTCTTAAATGTTCGTAAGTAACGATGTAAATGTACTATTTTACGTAGTTTCTGAATTACATGGAAAACAATTACATTGAACAAACGTTAAAATAATATGGTATTCACGCTATATTATTCATAAGGTATGTTAGATCAACATTTTTGAAACTTCTGAAAACATTATTCCTCTTCTTAATCTTTTTGATTCATAATTTAGTTTGAATTGATGTTAGACTTACAACTAACATCTAAGACATCGTCTTATTTATACATTAAATAAACTTTATCAGTAGTTCTATTCCTTTACTACAATTTAATATAGAGTTTCCGAAAATCGCCAAAAACCAATAAGAAGTAGAGAAGCTACATTTTCAACACTAAATATACATTATCTGTGGACAAAGAAAAAATGAATAAGCATCTTGTGGCTACTACGCGTCTGGAAATGAAAAAGGGAAGATTTTCACCCCAACTTTTGGTTAGCGGCGTCAGGTTGCAGCTCCTGATCCGCTTTCCCTCAATTACTATAAATAATGAGGCGAGATCGCGTTCGCAGCGGGCGTAACTTGACCAAAGAGATATTGACGACTGAACAACGCAGTATGCGACTTGTGCTACGTTTTTTCTTTAACAGCTATTTTATACCTGCACTGTACCGTGTAGATAAGAGCGTTTTAACGACGTAGTTTAAACTTTCTTAAATATTTTTTACTAGCTTTTGCCCGCGACTTCGTTCGCGTGGACTTCAGGTTCGTCCCGTCTTAATACTGTATTGCTTAAAATCGGTTCGTAAATAAGCCATTATTTCTCGTACAAAGTAAAGGATAAAAAATGGTTATTGTGGGTTATTCCTAAGAGATAAACATATACCATCACGGACTTTTTTGTAGACCTTTTTAAGTTGTACAATACTGTAGTAAATTGTTTTGATCTATCTTGTAGGATTCAGTCAGCGTTTGCAATGTAAGCGCAAAAAATGTGTTTTTTTTTTACGACCTCTAATTAGAAACCTCAAAAATTGTAGCCTATGTGTTATTCTGATGTATAAGCTATATTGTGGTAAAGTTTCATTCAAATCCATTGAGTAGTTTTTACGTGAAAGAGTAACAAACATCCAAACATCCATACTTACAAACTTTCGCCTTTATAATAGTAGTAGGATTAGTAAACGCGTAAATGTTGAAAGTATACGGAGTTACGTGATAGCGACTTCTATAGTTAACATCTTAAAACCTATCTACTAATCTTTAATATGAATATTTATAAGTCCCGTGTATATGCTAAGAACGGAACATGATATTTTAATACTATCTTGTCCTTGAAGTGCCTGAACAGTGATAGGTTTCCTTCATGAATGCAAACACTCGTTCCTACGCTGCTAGTATCCAGGGCCTTCTTGGGATCTTCACTGAATTCACCTTTCCTATGGCCTACTAACGCTGAATTTTTATCTGATTTGTTAACAAGCCCATTTTATTATATCTATACTTTTATAATAAATCTGTAGAGAGGTCAATTCTGTACATGAAATATATTTCCGAAATAACTATCAGGGGGTGATTAGGGATCGTCTGCGATCTGTCCGTCTGTCTGTATAACCGATATAGAAACAAAAACTACTCGACGGATTTTAACTAAATATTAGTACAATTATTTTTCATACTCCTGAGCTGATTATAGTATACTTTTCATCACGCTACAACCAATAGGAGCAGGCAGTGAAAGGGAAATGTTGGGAAAAAGTTACACCATTTTTTAAGCTTCCATTGCGTGTGCAACCTTAATGATTAAAGCTACACAGAAATCATGTATGACGGAAATGTTATCCTTAAAATTATATAAAATATCCCACGACAGCGTATGTCTATCTGTTATGGTTGACTCACAATAACACGTGTCACTCCCGATAGCTTAGCAGTTCGAAGCTTTCTGATTATATTTGTCTACTCTTACGTTTATAACACTCTCAGTCATCCCTAATTTAAAAAGTTAACATTATTAAATGTTATTGTAGTATTGCTATATTTTTCAACAGTATTGAAGATTGACATATTATATTTCCCTACTAAAAGTTAATCTGTCTGTTACATCAAAACCACTGACCCGTGAGGAAGGACATAGTCTTCTTTTTTTATATGTGTCGCTTATTAAATGTGTCTTATTTGAAGAATAATTAGAAATGCTACCTAAAATTACGATTCCACGCGGACAAGTCGTGGGCACAGTTAATCTGAAGGCTAATGTCAGATGTTGGCTTTTAAAAATAATAAAAAAAAACTACACAAAGGAGGTCGTCCATCTGGCGCGCCGCGTTGTGTCTGATTATAATGATACACTAAATTAATATTTAAATATTGCATAATACATATAACATAGATCGTACGATATCACTACATACTATAAAACAAAGTTCCTTTCTCCGTGCATTTTTTAAGTATACATAGGAATATGTATGCTTAAATCTTTAGAACTACGCAACGGGTTTGGATGCGGTTTTTAAATAGATTTTTTTTTTAAATTTAATAGATAGAGTTATTGCAGAGGAAGGTTTATATGTATAATAACGTCCATTAAATAGTGGACAAATACTGTTATTTTTGAGGTTTCAAATGTGATGTCGTAAATAATTACATTTTTACACTTACATTGCAAACGCAGGCTGGAACCCTACGAGATTTATCAAAATAATGTACTAAGTACGAGTATTGTACATATTGAAAAGGTTTACATATTATACAGGGTGTCTCATTCAAATCGGTCAGTATGGGAAAGTCTGAAACTATAAGACATACGAAGATCTGTTCTGAGGAACCATGTAATCGATTTTAATAACAAGAAAAACTGCATTCATACATTTTAAAAATCATCTGTACTCCGTTCGGGAATCGAACCCGATTGTTTTGAAAAAAAAAACCTACACTATTTCTATTTAGATATCGATTGTGTAAGTCTTAAGCAGTAAATGTCTCTATGAAACATGATGTCTAAAATGAATAAAATGCATTGTTTTCACATACTTTATTTTATTTTAGTAGGTGTTCGAAGTGACCGCGGCTTTTTTCAATACAATATTCAACACGTTTAGGTAACGATCTTATGATTGCATTTTGTATCTTCATGTGGTGAATTTGCGTTAAAATTGTCTCTATGGCAACTTTTAGGTCTTCAACGGTATCATAACTTGTTTTGTACACTTCATCCTTAACGTATCCCCACAAGAAATAGTCCAGAGGCGTTAAATCGGGCGACCTTGCGGGCAAAATTTGGTAGGGCAAAAATGGCAATGTCTCTTGGCAACAATGCATTTCATTCATTTTAGACATCATGTTTCATAGAGACATTTACTGCTTAAGACCTACATAATCGATATCTAAATAGAAATAGTGTAGGTTTTTTTTTTTTCAAAACAATCGGGTTCGATTCCGAACGGAGTACAGATGATTTTTAAAATGTATGAATGCAGTTTTTTCTTGTTATTAAAATCGATGACATGGTTCCTCAGAACAGATCTTCGTATGTCTTATAGTTTCAGACTTTCCCATACTGACCGATTTGAATGAGACACCCGGTATATAGGTAATACTATATCAGTATAATTATCCTTTCAGTGTATGTAACGCAATCAATTTTATTTTTACGTCTATATAAAACTGGGTTTGTGATTCAAATTTTTATTATTAAGTGACTTAATTATTTTTTAAGATTTCTTCTACTAACTCACTGCGTAAACAGATTGAAATGATGTTATTTCAATAATTGAAATCGATACTAGGTCACGGTTTTAATATCGGATATTCGAGACAAAACGTTCATTATACCTTGACGAGGTTATTTGGGTCGGATAAAATTCAGAGTTTGGCCTGATTGAGTATTGTTTATTCCGCAAGCCAGCATTTCCTGATTTACTGCACAAGTTTATCACAAAACAATATTTTCAGTTCATTTCGGTAAGGGCAAGAATGCTGTGAATGAGTGAATGAATAAGTTAAATGAGTGAAAGTTAACTAGCACTTCTGTGGCAGTTTCGTATCTAGGAACTAAATAATAGGGTAGTTATGCTTCTTTATCACTTGAATGTCTTAATAAATGCGTTTTTACACACAAATATCCCACTGTTGCAAACAAGATCAATGCAAGTAAGAAGCATTTGAAAAGATTTTTCATATATTTATATGTACATAAAAACATTTCTAATGTTGAAGAAAAATCAAATATGGAAATGCATAGTGACGTCGTATTTTGTAATATTTGTTAAAAAACTGACTCCTGCGTGCATGTTTTAAACATTGTAACTCAAATTCTGAATGACTTTTCAAAATGGATTAAACAATCCCTTTTAAATTTCAAGGAATCTCAAGTCTCAGGGCTAAGGTCCTGCATTAGCCCTGACCTGGTCTTGAATCGAGCTAGCAAGGCTCATATCCTCATTCACACATAAAAAAACTTTAACTACATACTGATTATAACTAGGTACCTGATTAATTGTAACAATTTATCAGGTGGTGACAATATACATAAAGTTTAAAATAAAAAATGACTCAGTATGGGATTCAAATAATAAATCTGTCCCAGGAATTTTCAATTACTTGTAATACAACACAATAGCTAATAATTTATTCAAGTGAAACAAAACCTTTCCCTTATGTATTGTTCATAAATACGCCTAATGTTTTTAAAGAGCAACATTTTGAGTATCCCAGCTGAGAGTTTTATTGCCGACGCGCGTTGACAGGCTTTGTGCTCATTTCATTTAATTTCAACCACCTTTATCTTTGCCATTCATTATAATTTTAATCATTATGTATAAATCTCTGTTTTTATTTAAATAAACTAACAATAACTAACTGTACATGAGTAAACATGAGTATCATGTAAGCGGGCGATGTAGTTACCTATTTATAAAAAAGATTTAATCATCAGCCACACCCAAATTATGAGTACTTGTGATATAATCGTTAACACTCTAGCTTTAATTCCCCCCGGAGTCTCTTATCGTTTATTTCCCCTTTTTACGAGGTAAATTTTTTTGAATCGTACTTGTTAATGGCTAGTCAAAATGGGAGACTGGTGTCGCATGTCGTCTTTAGTTGGGCAGTTCCGTTCCGTTGACGATTATGATCATATCTATTAAATTATGACATGTTTGTGATTTTGCATCCTATTAAAATTACCAAAAGTATATCTATAAATATGAAAAGGTATTTTATTATCACAACCTTTTGTTGTTGACGATAGACGAGCAAATAGCTCATTTCATGACAAGTGGTAACTATCGCTCATGAACATCTGCAATGATAGGAGCACATCTTAGTTTGAAAAAGGAAATGTTACATATATCAGAGCGATTAGGTAACATGGTATCTGGGAGTGTATTCCTACTTTGCACGTACATGGTAGAAATTACTACAGAAACTGCACTGTGTTAGACCAGATCGCTTCCAGGTAATACGTCTCAAAGCAATCTCCGTTAAAAATCCTATAAAGGACGCACAGATAACCAAAGTCCCCCCTCCGCTATTCCAAGGTCTCTATTAACCCCGTGATATGGGGATCACTGATAGTATATAAAGCACGACTTTGCAGGGAATCAAGTGGGTCGAGCTAATATTTGGGACCTCTGACCTAGAGCTATGGCAGAATTTGATCCTTATAAGGCATTAGGAATCGGTAGTGCTGTGATCTCGCTACTGTTTTCAGATCGGGAGATACGTAGGGCCCGGGGTTAATCTTGCCATATACCAATGTAATTTCGTTCTTTGATTTTCTTATGTACAGTTAACTGACGCTTTTACCTTCTTCTAAGGAAACCATCGTGACGCAACCTGAACATACCTGAGAAGAAATTTAAAGATATATGTAGTCAAACAATCCGGACTAGGCCAGCGTGATTGACTGAGGCCCAATCGCCCTAAACCTAGAGTTGGACTTGGAGTACCGCTTCGCACTATTCAAAACGGCGATGTCTTTACCTGCCAATTTGGTGCTGTCCTTCAATAGACGACTTTTTTGTTTTTTGTTCCCCTGAGGAAAATGCATTAAATTGCATACCCCGGCTGTGGCGAGCCGGCGGTTATGTGGGGCTCTCCTTCCCAGAAGGGGGAGGCCTACCCACTAAAAACCTCAGGGATGGCCTTCCTCAGGCATGTAGGGAGCCCCCGGGAACGCCAAACGACATCCGGGAACCCCCAGCCTCCGCTGCCCTACTGATACAGGGGAGCCTTCCTCGGGGGAGGCTACAATACCTCCCCCAATCTCCACCACTCCAATAGACGCCCTAACTGCACAGTAGATGTAAAGTCTACATCGAATCGTAATAGAATATAAACTTCAGGAAACTCAGACACTACGATTTACAGGAGTTCAGAAGAGCGAGAAAGGTCTAGGCGTGGTATAAGATGTACAGTCATGGTACCTCGTAATTTTACTGCCTATCTTACACTTGCAATCAGCATAGACATAGCATTCGAACACTGCTGCTTTGCGGTAGAAATGTATAAGAAGAAGGTACTTTAACAAACGACTTTGGGCTCCTTCAGCTTTTTGTCTTTCACTGATAATAATTTTCATGTAGCATAATTCTATATAATTTCTTGACATTGGTTTCACGTTTTTTTTTTTCATCACGAAGTAGAACTTCTTAGTCAATTAAACGATCACGCTGCAACGAACTGAACAGAAGAAAACAAACAGTGTAATAACAGTTACAAAAACTCGCTAGCAATTAGCTTCAACTTGGATCCTAAACTTTATTCACGCTGCGATTACACCCAGAACGCATACTAATGAAGGTTTAATTAAACAACGGCATTTGAGCGATAGTCGTCTATAGCGCCGTACGCTTAGAGTTTAGGATCGAGTTTCCGGAAAGTGTAATTAGTTGATTGGCCAGAAATTAATTTTGGTCGCCCATCAGTCACAGTAAGTAAGTTGATACACATTTTTTCCTCATAATCTTGTGTGCTTGTAATAAATTTGTGTGTAACCGGTCATGTGGTAGTCGTTACAGTCGACCAACCAGGATTGAGCCCCAAGATTACTTGAGGCGGAAAGAATTTATGTAAAGTAGAGGAGACTAGTAAATATATTGATATATGGAATTGTAATCAATTTCTTTAGCTGTACTATTTATATGTGACTAGATTTAATGACATTTTAAAAAAAAGAATCAAAACGATAATTTTGTATTTTCAGCTATATTTTTTTCTGTCAGATATATTTCCTTCTGCCAAAATTTATGAAAGAAGGAAATTTTTGTTACAATAAATAATTAAAAACATGTAAAGTATCCGCGAATAAAATTTGCAACTCTTAAGGATTTAACGCAGTGTCTATAGGAATAGCACAAAGCGTTTTCGATCTAAAAAATTCGATGCCAAAATGCACCTCACCCTGGTTCAATTACTGTCAAAATGGACGCCATCTATAAAAAAAAGAGCAAGATCAGCATATTAGTACTTACGATGTACCTATAGAACTAGAAATTAACCCAAGAATAGGTTTAACTCATTAAAAAATAGGTTCACAAAAATGGTAGATTTGGCTTCATGAACTTACTGAAGAAGTAAACTGTGCCCTCATTTGCGATTCTTTATAGACAAGTTTTTTAAGATATTGTTATTAAGTAATAAAAAATGTATCAAAGGTCCACCACGCTGCACGGATCGTGACATATGTGGATCACCTCACAGCAAGGAGATGCTATGTGGTGTTACGATTGGAAGTGTGCAGTTCATTATGATCTTTTATCGCTGGGCAGAATCATCAATTCGGATCTTATTACAAACAACCGATGAGGTAAAAGAAATACTTGAGAAGACACGGCCGGAACTATAAAATAGAAAGGAGTTAGCTTTTAACCACGATAACGCTAAACTGCACAAACATTTAGCCTAATAAATAAGTTATGTTCGTATTAATGCATTTGTCATATAACCCTGACCTTGCATCTTCATACCTATTTTGGTATTTTCGAAATTCGTAGATGATTTGGACACGTGGAAGAAAGACGACTGACGAAAGAAATTTATAATTCAACTATAAATAGGCCAGGTGGCAGGGGGTGAACTAGACGAACATACTTGGATCAAATAGTTGATATACAATTTAGGAACAATTATTGTAAAAATACTCTTAATAATACGGTTTCATTTGTCATGTCTGAAATCGACTTTGCAGGACTGATTAAGTAGCAATAAACTGGCAAAATATTCGACGGTACATTTCTATTGTTCAGGACACGAGTTGACATATTGATTCCCAAACAATGCCACACGTCCCGGCGGCGCCCGTCTCGTGAGTTGGGAATGCCGCTTCTGCTCCATAGCGGACGTAGATAGCCATGACTGTCTTTTTGTCGGCTGACATTACGTCCCTAATTAATTGATTTTCGTGTTCATTTTTCTGTCTTCTTTCATAAAAACATATTTTAGAAGACTGTTCTGTGATATTATAATGAACAGTGCATAAATGCTAACTAAGTAATCAGTAGTTTTTTCGTGTCAGGTGTAGAAAACTTACGTTAATCTATAATTTTTTTGAAAGCAAACTAGATGATACTGTTTATATGGCCAAGTGGTTTTCGGGACCCAGGTCTAAATTTTGGATATGTTGTTCTCCTGGTCGAGCTGAGCAAAAAATGTAATGGTCGCAAAAAAAGTTAACGACTCATTTTCCCGCTAGTGGGCTCTGAAGTCTGTATTAGAAAATCGTGGTTTTCGGCAGAATCAGCAAATTTTTGGATATGTTGTTCTCCTTGACGAGCTGATTCAGAATATTCTTTTAGAAAAAGTTAACGACGCATTTTCCCGGTAGGGGGCCTTGAAGGCTATATGTATGGGAATAGAAAGCAATTTTGACAGGTTAATTTTTTACATATTTAAATAGTTTATATATTTTATAATGACTTAAACACGTGATCTCAGAATTCAGTGTTAATGTTTATATCTTAGCGTGGGATTTATAATAACTTACATAGTTTAATTAAATGTTATTTAACCTACGTAATAGAATATATTTAAGTAATATGAAGTGTATGTTATCTACATATAACGTGTAGTTTATTTTATGAGCAATTAAAATTTGAAAAATAACTCGAGATTGTATGCTACCTTTTATAAATATTTTGATACACAGTGCTATTTATAAGCGTCTATATAATATCCAATCTCGCACCTTCCCCGCTTTCACGCTAAGCCTTCATCTTAAATATTTTCCCAGCCTTCACACTGGTTTAAATACACGAAACTTATTTATCCGAGCCTCACACTAGACTTTAGAATTAATAGAACAATAAGACAGAAAAACAAACTAATATTATTCCTTGTTATAAATATTTTTTTTCCTTGTCATGTAATGTCTTATTTCGTACATTGATCTAGTTAGCAAATCGCTTTGCCAGGTTATTATAAGGCATTTGTTGCATCAATCTTACTTCATCTCGGTGTCGGACTTGGCGAGCATCCAGACCACGTGGCCGGGGCTGCGGCGGGAGCCCAGCGCCATGAGCTGCGACAGCTTGGCGCCCGGCGGCAGCGCGGGTCGCCGCGGCACCTGCCCCGTCCAGTTGGCGATGGCCAGCATCTCCGGACTCTCCTTTACCAGGTGCTTCTGCGTTGCCATGTACTTGCCGGATGCATCCTGGTGAGAACGAAAATTTAATAAAATGAACTTTTCGGTAAACCCTACTTACTATATTATACGTAATATTCAATTGACGGTATTGTCAGTTTCTATCGCCTGTAAAAAGCCATTCATCCATTTTCACCATGTCTTCGAAGGTATCCCCTCTACCCGTATCTCCATCTATAATCATATTTATTATACTTCTAGTAACATGAGTCTATCACATCTCTCTCATCATCACAGACCCATACCTCGCTAGTATATTACTTCTAAACCGCTCTGTCTCTGGTGGCGGTGGTAGTATACAATTTCATAATTTAGTTTATTTGAAACCCAAATCGTTTGTCATTTTGTAGTGAAAAATTTATTACCAAGACCAATAAGCTTATGAATACAGTCCTGATTCTTTATCCAGTTACCATTCTGACTACAATTGCTGTTATTCAACAGGGACATTGATTATAGACGAGGAATAAAACACCACCTGCAGTGATAAAGATCACAACTAACTCGAGACACGATTTACAAAATGTAATTACTAAGACATTTTACTGATCTACTATTTTTAGTCGTAGATGGCTATTGTAATCCCAACTTGAGGTTACGTTGGGGAACACAAGAACTTTCATCCTCCGGTCTTGCTGGCGAATACAACAAGGTGGATTTCTATCAGTTGAGACTTTGAACATGATCAACGTAATTCAAGCAATCCGCTAGAGGCTTTGATACAATTTTTGTTCTGTTTATATATTTTATGATTCACCATCGGATGATGTTGAAAAGTATTGTGGTATATTAATGGATATTATTTTTGCAGTTTGTTGGGCTGTATTGTTAGGTTTGCCTTATGTATTTATTAATATTACTATTTTTTGAGTTCCATACTTTGTACCAAAAAAAGCTTGTAGATCACTGTGTTATCCGCCCGTCTGTCTGTCAAAACTCTTTTGTCAAGTTGATTTGAAGTTTGAATTAATATCAAATACTCTGGTGTGTAATCTTAAGGGAATCCTATAGGGTATTTCCCGTTGACTGAGAATTATAAGATTTGTGATGAAAAATACGAGAACAAAAAATTTATATAAGATCCCATAGTGTACGAGTGTACAGTCACGTTTATCCGTATATTTCCTATAAAGAGATTTCTTTTATGAATAACTTACACCGTTCCTACGACTATTTTTCAATATGTTGTCTATTTTTGTTTAACTGTACAATCAATTGTAAAATAAATACCTATACAAAAAGATAGCTGTTACACAAGATTAGTGTATAAACCAATATCGGTAGATTATGTTTTTGCCTCGACAGCGCAACGAAAAAATACCGCTGTTTATCTTCCATATCGGCAAGTTTATGGCGTGTGTCGTACGACGGTACGATAATATATCGTGACTTATTATCGAAACTTCAGTTATCCTCCTTCAAAAACAATTTGTAGACCCAAATTTCCCTCGAAACAGCGATGGCGATATCAGATATGAGGACCAACAGCATTATTATTTACTCGAGAATCAACTAAAGATTAGTATTAATGTAAAAATGCCAACAAAAACACCAAATTGTTACTGAGCGAGGACTTGCTTTTAAATTTTATATTTACCTCCAAATTCATGTACAATTTGGAAGCTGCAATAACTGGCTTAGACAGTATTTGTCAAAGTTTCCAACGATATCAAACAAGAATTAAAATGATTTAAAGTTATGATGAGAAAACTATTGTTTCTTAATTTGTTCTCAGTAGCATTTACTTATTGGGACAGAACGTCGACATTTATAGGGACAGCTCTATCAAGAATATGCTCAGGTTGTCTTGTTTGAAATATGCCAAAACCGGTCAAACAAAATACAAACAAAAAACAAGAAAATACTGAAAACTGTAATACGAGTACTGCAACATAATCATAAAATAAGTACAGGTGTGTGATACATAATTTACATGCCATAAGGCACAATGGTATTTCAATTTACATGCCGACTGGCACAATGGTATTTCAATTTACATGCTATCCAGCACAATAGTATATCAATTTACATGTCATTCGGCAAACTAGTATATCAATTTACATGCCATCCGGCACAATGGTATTTCAATTTACATGCTATCCAGCACAATAGTATATCAATTTACATGTCATTCGGCAAACTAGTATATCAATTTACATGCCATCCGGCACAATGGTATTTCAATTTACATGCTATCCAGCACAATAGTATATCAATTTACATGCTATCCAGCACAATAGTATATCAATTTACATGCCATTCCGCAAACTAGTATATCAATTTACATGCCATTCCGCACAATAGTATATCAATTTACATGCCATCCGGCTCAATGGTATTTCAATTTACATGCTATCCAGCACAATAGTATATCAATTTACATGCCATTCCGCAAACTAGTATATCAGTTTACATGCCATTCCGCACAATAGTATATCAATTTACATGCCGTCCAGCACAATGGTATTTCAATTTACATGCTATCCAGCACAATAGTATATCAATTTACATGCCATAACGCAAACTAGTATATCAATTTACATGCCATTCCGCACAATAGTAT
This sequence comes from Scirpophaga incertulas, assembly GCA_036419045.1. Lineage (NCBI taxonomy): Eukaryota > Metazoa > Arthropoda > Insecta > Lepidoptera > Crambidae > Scirpophaga > Scirpophaga incertulas. The sequence goes on along the minus strand of CM071643.1, from coordinate 17,970,454 downwards.
ATCAATTTACATGCCATCCAGCACAATGGTATTTCAATTTACATGCTATCCAGCACAATAGTATATCAATTTACTTGCCATTCCGCAAACTAGTATATCAACTTTCATGCCATTCCGCACAATAGTATATCAATTTACATGCCATCCAGCACAATGGTATTTCAATTTACATGCTATCCAGCACAATAGTATATCAATTTACATGCCATTCCGCAAACTAGTATATCAATTTACATGCCATTCCGCACAATAGTATATCAATTTACATACCATCCAGCACAATGGTATTTCAATTTACATGCTATCCAGCACAATAGTATATCAATTTACTTGCTATTCCGCAAACTAGTATATCAATTTTCATGCCATTCCGCACAATAGTATATCAATTTACATGCCATCCAGCACAATGGTATTTCAATTTACATGCTATCCAGCACAATAGTATATCAATTTACATGCCATTCCGCAAACTAGTATATCAATTTACATGCCATTCCGCACAATAGTATATCAATTTACATACCATCCAGCACAATGGTATTTCAATTTACATGCTATCCAGCACAATAGTATATCAATTTACTTGCCATTCCGCAAACTAGTTTATCAATTTTCATGCCATTCCGCACAATAGTATATCAATTTACATGCCATCCAGCACAATGGTATTTCAATTTACATGCTATCCAGCACAATAGTATATCAATTTACATGCCATTCCGCAAACTAGTATATCAATTTACATGCCATTCCGCACAATAGTATATCAATTTACATGCCATCCAGCACAATAGTATATCAATTTACATGCCATCCGGCACAATGGTATTTCAATTTACATGCTATCCAGCACAATAGTATATCAATATACATGCCACCCGGCACAATGGTATTTCAATTTACATGCTATCCAGCACAATAGTATATCAATTTACATGTCATTCGGCAAACTAGTATATTAATTTACATGCCATCCGGCACAATGGTATTTCAATTTACATGCTATCCAGCACAATAGTATATCAATTTACATGTCATTCGGCAAACTAGTATATCAATTTACATGCCATCCGGCACAATGGTATTTCAATTTACATGCCATCCGACACAATGATATTTTAATTTACATGCTATCCAGCACAATAGTATATCAATTTACATGCCATCCGGCACAATGGTATTTCAATTTACATGCTAACCAGCACAATAGTATATCTATTTACATGTTATTCGGCAAACTAGTATATCAATTTACATGCCATTCGGCACAATGGTATTTCAATTTACATGCTATCCAGCACAATAGTATATCAATTTACATGTCATTCGGCAAACTAGTATATCAATTTACATGCCATTCGGCACAATGGTATTTCAAAACAGTTGTCATGTCACTATTTTATATTATAGGTTTACTATACACTTATGTAACCGTGTATACCTGGAATTACTGGTATATACTAATAAATATCGAACACGATGATAGCCAACTGATGGTAGAGTCACATAGTTGAAGGCAGTTATGTCTTGCAGTTTGCCTAAGAAACAAGGCGACTATATTAAAGCGACGATTATTCTGTTATTAAAAGTATGTTTAATTCGGTTTTAGGGACGTGAATGCGCTGCGTTTACTAAAATCTAAGTTGCTTTGAAATATTCTATAATAAATTATGTTATTTAAATGACAATCAGGCGGATTGAATTAAATGTATATATCTTTTTTAATAATTATGATATCCTAATAGTATATGTCTTTCCTACAGGAAAATCCAATTGAATGCGGACGAAGATTTATTGTTAACTATTTATTTATTCATTGTAGTTACCGTTACGTACACATTCTATTACTATACTCACACAAATATTATTTTTAATTAATTTGAATTAGACATTTTTAAGTTAAGTAACAGATAAAACATATAAGTGCTTTACTAGACACAACGCATGAGTAAAGATATCATCATGTCCATCTACTTCACCTTTCATAAGTATAGATGCCCTTGAACGAAGGGTCGTAATTAGCAGCACTCGAAGCGAAAGCGTCACGTAAGCGACCCTCGCGCGGGTCGCTGTTGATGCTTTGTTCGGGACTCAACAGCCTACTGTGAACGAGTTAACGAACTAAGTTGTCATGCACGTTCAGTATTTTATTTACGAGGATCAAGTCACGTCACGACACAGTTGCTACAGGTTTACTGAAAAAATATACACTTTTGTTGTCACACGGACATGTTTGACGTCTTAAAACCCGATATTAAATGAATACATCTCGATAAGCCTATGTGCGAATAAGTGACGTTAAAGGTATTTATGAAGTTTCTTTTCCTCAAGTTAGGAGAGGCGGAGGCCCTCATGGCTACCATCGCGAGCAAGTGCTACGGTGGTTATGTCGGCCTTCAGACTGCTCGAGGCGGGTCGACCGCTGTGACCTATCGACTAAACTCAGCCTTAGCCTTGGTCCTAACGACACCGTGGCTTGTAGAAATACATAAGACGGAGGTACATCTAGAATATCTTTTTTTCTTATCACTTGATAGGAAACTCTATTAAAGTCCGAGTTTCCTGCCCAGTTCTCCCACGATTTCAGCCATGAATATCATCAATAGAACGGAGGTGCGTTGTGTTCTCGCCACTGATATTGACGTCGAGTTCTTACTTACATTAATACATCCTTAATTACAGAAGTGAACAGAATAGACAATATCACGATCTTTTGTCTCGTATTTCGCTGATGCTGTATTACTCTCTAATGTTGATACCGCGTAATAACTGGAACACTTGCATGTATTGATAGTAAGTGTGGCCCTCTGGACAGACTGAAGCACAGCCCTTAGGATCGAAGACTATCTCAGTCCAGAAACGCCAATTTATATTTTTAATTTATTAATTTATGTACATAACAATATGACATATACAAATAACAGTATTGATAAAATGGTACATAAGTTACGCTTATTTCTAAAGAAATTTCTACCAGCAGACCTACGATATGAAACAGGAAACCATACAGCATTTGGCTACAATAAAAACTACATCTATTATCATAACGTACATATATACATAATCGTAAACAACATTAACATAAACATCAATGTTCATTATTACTAGATATATATTATACGTTCATATTATATATTATGCGGTATAGAGTTCCATAATCATAAAAATGTATGTAGACATTGGTAGTACTTTTCCGGTGTGTTCGAGAGACTATAACTCGTCAAACTTACGCGTAAGAAGACATGACATGACGACTCATGACGAGTCATGATGACCCATGACGACTTATGACGAGTCATGATGACCCATGACGACTCATGACGACCCTTGACAGCTTGTAAATATGACTTATGAGCGTTATTCTTGAAGAATAGTGTCACCGAACGTCTGTTCATGCTGTATATTTAATTAACAAAGTTAAATGGCTGCTCGTTACACTAGATAAATATTCTGTAAAGTGCGTAAGAAGAACATGTCTATGATAACACATGGCAATCGTTATGAAAGCGGATCTAAAATGTAATATTAAACGTATGTTGAATAAGGCACTAGTTCTGCTAATACGATTTTATAAAATTTGATACTGGATAGTTATATATTATTACTAGCTGACCCGCGCCCACTTCGTTGGGCATAATATTAATAATCCCCGAAGCGAGCACGAAAGCGAACTGAATTAAACCCGAAGCCATCGCGCGCCGTCCGCTGATGATGATGATGATGATGATGATGATGACACTCCGCAATAATGTGGCTTTCTATTGGTGAAAGAATTTTTAAAATTGATGATGATGATGATGATGATGATGACAATTTGAGATTTAAACTATCCTATCTCTCAAGTTGGATCGAACTGCACATGGTGTGCGAATTTTATTATAATCGGTTAAGTAGTTTAGGAGTTCATTGAGCACAAACATTGTGACATGAGATTTATATATATTAGATATCAACTATCCAGTATCAAATTTTAAGTGGAGAGGATAATTTTTACCACGGGAAAATATGTCTTTCCCATAAGAAAATCTGATTTAAAGCTGACTAAGATCTACTGTCAAATATTTTGTCTTGTATTTTTATTTGTTTTATTTTTCAATGTAGTTACTGTTACTCATTCTATTACTTACACAAATATACATATATTCAAGAAAATAGTTATTAATTAAATAATGTATTTTTAAAATACACACAATAGATGTAGATACAAGGAGAATTTTACTTATTTATTTATGTGGACTTGCATACACATCACAGAGCATACACGAGAGTTAAAAACACAGCAATACGAAGAATAAGGTTCATAGCAAATAAAAGAGACAAATTTCTATTACATTTGTTATTCAACCGCCCGTCCGCACCGCCCGCCGCGCCGTTGCGAATTCCAGACCACTGGGCCGTACTCGCAGTACTTTATATATTTTTTAATATTTTTGAAAAATATCAATCAGAGTTCTGTATTGAATTTGTAAAAAGTCTAGCTTAAATAAAACCAATAATGTGTTACTATGGATCTTTTAATCTTTTACGAAGTTATTGGTAGGTCAAAGTACGGAACATAAAGAGATAGAGTTGCTTTAACCAAATAAAGTATCGGAGCGAGGTACGTCTTCATTCTCTCGCTATTACTATGCAACTTAACGAAATTATCCGAATTTCAGCGTCACAGTTTCGACGTGCTAGCTATTTACATTCCGTTTGTATGTATAATCAGTGATTAAAACAATTCTTGAGAAATGAACCAATGATAGGATGGTGAATAACTATGCTAAAAGCCAATCAATACTTCAGTCAATACTCGCAGAATGAAGATTTTCGAATTTCGAAGTCGTAATTCGAAATTCAAAACTTTGAGAAATGAACCAATGATAGGATGGTGAATGACTATGCTAAAAGCCAATCAATACTTCAGTCAATACTCGCAGAATGAAGATTTTCGAATTTCGAAGTCGTAATTCGAAATTCAAAACTTTGAGAAATGAACCAATGATAGGATGGTGAATGACTATGCTAAAAGCCAATCAATACTTCAGTCAATACTCGCAGAATGAAGATTTTCGAATTTCGAAGTCGTAATTCGAAATTCAAAACTCACCAAAGGTAATCATTAGCATCGGCTCGGTATACCATTGCCAAATTGCCGATAGTTTGCGAGCATAATTTAGAAAGATAGAGTCGTTTTCATGGTCTACACGAAAAAATATATTGGAATTATTCAAGTTAGAAAACATCGTAATTTTTTACAATTTGGTTTAAATAAAATAACAATAGAAAATCATAAATATTACTTGACATCGAAATTTACATGTCAAGTTAGTTATTATCTTAATTTTATTGTGAATTACATTCAGAAAAACCATTAAAGTAGAAGATTATTACAATATTAATATTATTACCTCTGTGTTAACCGTTATAGTACATAACTATTATTCAAAGAAATAAATTAGCATTTTTAATTAAATTATTCATTATTGATATGGCTACTAGTGTTGTGATTTTCAATATATTTTTCTACAAAATCGTGTATGGTTAGTTAATTACGTACATAATAATTGTTTAATATAAGTTTGAAATTGTGTAATTTATTAATATTTAATAAGAAGTCTCACTGCCACAATATTGTTGTTAAACCAAACTTCCATTTCGATTCCGTTGGTTATACCATTTATTCAAAATTGTAAAATATATTTGATATTGCATTTACATTAATAAATAAATCATTTTAAACTACATATAATACGATTATCATAATATTACATATTACTCATGAGAAGTTATAACAAAAAGTGGTTGTGTTGACTGAGACTTGGAACCGTTTCCATCGTGAGACGAAAGGAGTTTGGTTGTAGGCCGGAGGTGGTAATGGGGCGGAGCAAATGAGGAAAGAATTGTAAAAATTTTGAGCAGTCGGTTGTTGAGCGTGATAGTGTGAAATGGTAATAAAGTAAATACCAGACTAGTTCATCAGTTTTATTATACTAGTCCCTTAGTCGCATACATTTTTATATGAAAATATATTTTTTTCAAACGCGGCCAGGAACACTGATATTAGTACATTATGGTACAAGTGTGTAATGTTGGTGACTACCGCTGAGGCGCATTGAGGCCCGAGCCGTGAGGCGAGGGTCTTAAGGAGCCGAGGACGGTAATCATCAATACACACATGTGTATCATACAACGTTTTTCAACAGACTTCTGAATAAAATAATACTTAAATAAAAAACCATTGCAGACAGACACCACATCTTAAATAATAACTAACTAAATAACTTCAAAATAGAAAACGAGACGAGTTGTGAAAAATGTTTCGTAATGGCGGGAAAAATTAATCAGTTTTCCTATGCGCGCGCATCGGCCATAGACTAATAAATTTCGTAATGGCGGGAAAAATTAATTAGTTTTCCTATGCGCGCGCATCGGCCATAGACTAAAAAATTAAGTATCTTTTTTTTGGGCTTTTCGCGGATAGCTTTTTAGCGCAAATGTAAACGTAACTCAACCAATAATATTAAAAAAAACTATTACTCACTCGTGAATAATAGTAATGTAAAAGTCACAGTTTGATTATAGGTGTCATTATGTGCCTAATTGCCATGGGATTAGAGCCACTTTATGAGGAAGTGTGTTGAAAAATCTGTTATACTGTCATGTCTGTCACTTGACGAAGATGAAACTAGGGTTGAATCTTGCAGTAGAAAATTTATTATAATTATGCGAGATATTGTGTAACACATTGTTTAATAAAAATTAAATAGTACCCTTAACAAAATAAAACGCCCCTTGCAACATGCCACCCCTTGGCGCTAAGGTAAATACGCCCCTGCATCCCGATAGATCCTCCGTAAGACAAACATAATATTTCACAGCATTTCAATAAAGGAAACGTGTCTGAGAGTAAAAGATGTCAGTTATTCTCCGAAACCTCGGAGAGGGGCTCAATAAACCTGTTTTGTTTCTATTGATAACTTTGCGTATCATCTTTTTATTCGTGATAAGGTGTTCGTGGAAGCAAATTGGTTTACGAGATTAATTTGCAACGTATTGTTTTAACGCTAAGCTAATTCTTGTGGCTTTTTAAAGTTAGAAGGTTTCAGTTGTTTTGATGCTACAATACTTTATGGTGTACTAGCTGACCCGTGCCCACTTCGTTGGGCATAATATTAATAATCCTTTATTAGTACAGAGTGCTATGTTTTAATTACTAACTGTAATATTAAAAAATCTACTTTTTGTAACTTAAATATAAAAGTAAGATATATGCTGTCGTTGACTTTTTTGTAGGCATTTTCAAGGTCCATATCTTTTCTCTAGAACTCAAAAATATATCTTTCATAGTTAAGGCAGCGTTCGTAAGAAACGCTTTCATTCGACCGTTTTTTCTTCGATTCACTTTGCAAAACGGACTACCACGTAAAAGCCCATTTATTTTTCGGTTTTTGACACGCCACACCTATGACACGCAGCAATAATGTGGCTTTCTATTGGTGAAAGAATTTTTAAAATCGGTTCGGTAGATCCCGAGATTACCCCTTACAATTTAACAAATATACAAACACACAAACTTTACTTCTTTATAATATTATTAGTATTAGTATATTAGTATTAGTATGGTGTATTTATTTAAATCACTATTGCATAATATACATAAAAATAAATTACAAAAGGCGGACTTTATGCAACTGATAGAGAACAGTCAACCGAGTGGCTAGTTACAAAGAGCTGTATTTGGCGCAAAGATCAAACCTACTATCTGATATATACACAAAAAACATATGTACATAGATTTATAAAAATCATATAATATAGAATATTTTAAATATTGAATATATTATACAGTATTCATTGAAAATAAGGTGTTTAAGTGATTTCAGATAGTGCTCATGAACTACTAAAATACTTTTAGACGCCTGGATGTGGTAGGGTAGATCATTCCATAGATGAATCGCAGTGACACTAAATGATGACGAAAAGAAGTTAGTGTTGTGGACTGGAATTTTCAACGTGAGGTTACCTCATGAACTGAGGTCACTGTCATGAGTGATGTAGAATTTTATTGCGTTAATTATAAAAGTTTATTTGATAGATCTTTGAATTTATAGAGATCGAAATTATTTTTTAAAAATTATAGCATGTATGTATTTCGTATCGATCATTTATGAAGTGTTTTAGCTGTGTTTTAATACGAGAGTTTAATTATGATTTAATAAGATGGCTGTTGGATCGGCTTTGATGAATTTTTGCTTAGAGATATTGGCGAATTAACAGGGATTTTTAAGGAGAGTCGGAGAGCTTCGTAGCCTTCAAAACACAATATCAAGGTCATCTGTTTGGATACCACTGTTATACTAAGCTTTTTAAGTGTGTTGTAAAAGGTAAAATAGGTAATGAAATTACTGGTACTGTAACTTTACATACCTTTTTACTTATGTTACCAGTTAACAATGTGCATACTCTGTAACTAATGTAAACCCATTTGAATAATATGTTACAATGACTTATATGATGATCTCGTTTACCCGTTAGAAAATGGTTTCATACATTTGTATGTGTGTATGAAATGCACCTCGTCGGCACCGTCGCGTTCGAACGATAGCAGCGTTAGATGACCTAGCATGAATTGTTAGATGACGTGATAATCTGGCAATCTGATTGATTAAACGTGGCCGATGCAGAACTGGGAAACTGATATGTTAAAAAAAAATATATTCCAAACCTTATATGGGAGTTATAGAAACTCGAAATAATATTGATTAATGGTGTCGATTAAGTGAAAACATTCTATAAGATTACACAAGTTTAATAGATCTCCTGACACTAAATGCAGCCGAGATATTTTCCTGGCGTTATTACGAAATCCCCATGACTGCATGATTCGGTCGAGCCTCCATTTGTTAGCACTCACTCGGAAAATTACTTTAGAAACTTCGGACCAATAGGTTATTAAAGAAAATTAAACATGCTTCAAAAGGAAAGTAAATAGGTTTTTGAAGGGTCGGCAACGCGCGAGTGACACCCTTAGTGTTGCCAGTGTCAAAAGGCTACGATAATCTCTTATATATATTGGGTATATATATAAATCCATACTAATATTATAAATGCGAAAGTAACTCTGTCTGTCCGTCTGTCTGTTCCGCTTTCACGCCAAAACTACTGAAACGATTTAAATGAAATTTGGTACACAGATAGCCTGAGAAAGGACATAGGCTACTTTTTCATGCAAAAAAGGTTGTAAAGGGTTGTAAAAGGTTGAAAGGAGGGATAATAGGTTGTATGGAAATATTGTTAAAACTACTGAACCGATTTAAATGAAATTTGGTACACAGATAGTCTAAAGCCCGAGAAAGGACATAAGATAATTTTACCGACGGAAAACATATACTTCCTGTGAAAAAGGGTTCTAAAGTTTAACTTTGCATCGGCCCTTCCATGGTATTTTTTCAGAATAGTTCTTTATCTGAACGCATGCTGTACGTCAGCACAGCACAAAATTGTTCAAAATACATGTACCAATAAATTGGATACAATACTCGTTCCCCATTCATTAAGAATTTACATACTCTTATGTATCGCGTAGATTGATGAGAGAATTAACTACGAGTACATTTCACGAGCAATTTGGTTGATAATAAAGTGAGAATAATACGACCAAGGAATTTCCAATAAAATTCTATTGTTCAAGGTCGAGCTCAAATATGCGGAATTACATATAATTGTGACACTCACGAAACCCTATGTGAAACGCCCCCTTCTACGCCACAAGGTCATTAGGGCCAAGGCTTTTAACTTGAGTTTGGTTGGTAGGTATACCAGTCGGGCTGTCGTGATCGGTGTTCGTGGCACTATGTTGCGGGGGTCTGCTAGGCAACTTTCTTGTAACGGGTCCTCAGCTTTTCCTCTCTTTAGAGAAAAAAAAATACCGCATACCATTTTTTGATGTATCCGGTTTCATAAGTTTAAGCGAGTGAAGATATCGTAGCGATAAGAATACCGTAACGCCTTGCTACGGGTTTATGGGTTACTTTGTCCAACTCAACAAGCATGATCACCAAAATACGATATGTAATAAAATAAATAAATAACTTTCGCGTGTATAACATTATAGTATAATAAATTGAATTTATGTAAGAATTATAACACTTTTGATTAGTTTATTTTCAAATTTATAATTAAACATGACAAATAAAAATATTCTTGCCTTTTCAACGTACAGACTGCAGAAAGCTAGAGGTTCATACAACAAAGTCACACAAAGTGTTACTCGTACAAATATGCTTTTTCATCGATTTAAGGCATTTGTTAAAACCTTGCTAGCTTCTTCCAGTACAAGGTCTCCCACTGTAGACTTGTGAACTAATGACGTAGTATCTTTGACTTGTAAAATTATTAAAAATATCATATTTGAGGTATTTTTGATATAGATATAGAATGATAGTCACATACAAATCAATTTCTAACTTTAAATTCATCACTTTTCCTAAGCGAGAACACAATAAGGGCGCCCCTCAAGGTTATGCGAAGTAATCCATCGGTTGGATAGGTCATTTTGTTAGGCGCTCCAGTATTCCACTTACGCTGAAGTTGGCGGAAACAATGCAAAATAGTTGAGCAGGTATGAAGGCGTCGCCGTTGGCTTCGGCGCTCAGAAACGGTTCTAATTGGAAAACTTGCTCCAATGAGCTTGCACCTCTAGGCTCGGGACAATGGGACGCTTAGGTAGAGTTTCCTTTGTTGTAATACAGCGTATTAAGGAATAATTATTTAAAAATATATTTTTAATCTTAGTCGTAAGAATATTAAACCCAACTAATATAATAATATGGAATTTTTCTAAGTGTGGACGATTATTACTCTTTTACGTAAAAACTACTAAACTACTTACTAATGTAATTAAACTTGACCATAATATAGATTATATATCAGAATAACATATCTTATATATAAACATGAATCGCAAAATGTGTTGGTAAGCGCAAAACTCAACAACGCCTGGACCAATTTTGCCAATTATTTTTTTAAATGTTCGTTGAAGTTCTATGATGGTTTTCACGGCGAGAAAAATTGGAATAATTATCGGGAAAACATTAAAATAGCCCTTATTTTGTTTTTGTATAAAGTTCATATTGCAAGCACTCACTGTTGTCTAAGCAATGTAGGTGTGTTCCTAACATTAAGAGTCAATTTGCGCTTTATTAACGTTATATACAGTTGGAATGCAATCATATCTTTCAAAACAGTGTGCGTGTGTGCGTTGGAGCACAGAATACTTCGTTGGAGGATTTAATGTCACGTTCCAAAATTAAATAGTCACAATATGTAATAGTTCATTTGGACCTTTTTTGCAATTAATTATTTTTTATTCACAACGCCCTACCACCTGGGTGGCAGTTCTGTACAGCAGAATTTTTTGCACAGCCTATAAAATAAGTAAAAACAAAAAACTGCCACTTCACAAATCTTTTTGACAGGACGAAGTCTGTCGGGTCCGCTAGTAGGCTATAATTTATAAAGGTATTGTGTGAATTGTCCAAAATATGACGATAAGTGTTCTGCGCAGACGAAGTCGCGAGCACCAGCTAGTCTACTATATAAAAATAAGTCGGGTTTTCCTTCCTGACACTATAACTCCAGAACGCACGAACCAATTTCCACAGTTTTGCATTCGTTCAAAAGGTCTCGGGGTCCGTGTGATTTATAGCAAAGAAAATTCAGGAAAAATTTCAACAGAAAAGCGCGAAATCTTTTTTCACATACAGTGAGACAACATGAAACAACATGACATTTCAGTCATTTGACAGGACAACGTCTGTCGGGTCAGCTAGTGTAGATATAAGAAAATTATCAGACATAATATTAACAGGTGTAGTACCATTTAATGATTTTTATTTTTCAAGAAATAAGAATAATAAAATCAATAAAAAGCCATACCATATATATACTATATTTCAGCTACTTTCATAGTGTTATGTCCTATGGACTGCTGCTATGGGGATCAGCGGCTAACATTGAGAGTATTTTCCTTTTACAAAAAAGAAATTAATATTTTAACTTTAGCTAGTCAATATATATATGATAATTTAGTTTTTGTATATAGAAACTATAATACATTCAATAAAAACAGTGATCTGCATAATGTGAATACTAGAAACAAAAATAAACTTGCCGTTCCTATGTTAGACTCCATAAAACTAGCTGTTCGTTCTTGGGGAAATGTATATCTATGTTTAACAAACTTCCGCAAGGTGTCATTGATTTGCCTTTATATAAATTTAAAATCCATATCAAAAAGACACTCATGAGTAAAGGTTATTATAATTATTAACATTGTAAAGAGGAGATAAAAAATAGACCTTCAGAGTTTCTTGCCTGTTCTTCTCGAGAAGGCTCTCCCAATTTCCGAACAGGTGTCGAGTCAATATATATATTTTTTTCCTTATTCGTACGTACGGACAAGGTTTTTGTTTTATTTTTTAAGCTTTTTTTTGTCTTGTTTGTTGACGTCAATAAGTGCCTGTAAAGGTCTATGTTGAATAAATATTATTTTGATTTGATTTTGATACCATATATCACAAACATATATCTCTTACGTACAAATCCGCAAAGAATAAAGGCGGGCTCATTCATTGCCGGCGGCTGAGGGCTATATTTGCCGAGCACATCGAGGGTCGTCGCTTCCAGGGCTTTTAGTGATAATTGAGAGGATCGTTTTCAGTGCGATCCTGAGACAAGGCGAGCTGATTGATTCACCGGACTTCTGACACCGGAGCCATCGGACTTTTTAGACGGAGGTGATTCAACCCTTACTCTTATATTCTGTCAATTTATCAAAGGTTCCATGTAGGCGGTTTCTTAACGTATGGCGCTAAATTCACGTGGAAATTGTGTCTTGATTGAGTCGATTATTGCATTAAGATGTACTTTAAGCATCTATCACCTTAGCATGTAATATTTGAGATGTAATATTATTATCATTTAAGAAAACATCCAGTTGTATTCTTTTCATACATACGTACAAAATCATTTCTCGTTTTTTTTTATATAGGTACATATTTAAAGAAATGTTCGTCTTGAATTAAATCCAACATAAAATGAAATTAAAAAATAGTATTTATTCAACGTAGGTACAGGTACATACTTTTAGGTATTTGACGTTAAAAAAGAAAATGACTGAAATTGATGAAAAAACATTAATTAAAAAAAAATTACATCTGTTTGGAAATTGGAAGAGCCTTCTCGAGATTATTAGGCAAAAAACTCTGAGGGTTCCTTTTTTCTCCTCTTTAATTTATGGTGGTATATTAAAAAAAAAATATGACATTTCTAAAAACATAATTTTGGTCCATATGGTGAAATGTAAAGATAATATAGTTGTGTTGTTGCTGCAAGGAAAAAAGAAGGAAACATTTATTGACACACACACACATACTAATAAAAACAGAAAGACCATTAAACGTAAAAGCAAAAAAAAAAGAAAAACGAAAAATTAACCGAGGTCATAAAAGATTCCGCCTCAGTCTAATGCTTCCAAGTCCAAGGCCCAAATATACCTTTTTAGACCCTTCTAATAATGAATAATTGACATAATCTGTGACAGCAATATCCCAACTAATATTATAAATGCGAAAGTGTGTTTGTTTGTTTGTTTGTTTATTTGTTTGTTTGTTTGTTTGTTTGTTACCTCTTCACGCTTAAACTACTGGACCGATTTCAAAAATTCTTTCACCTTTGGAAAGCTACATTCTCCCCGAGTAACATAGGCTACTTTTTATCCCGGAAAAATCGACAGATCCCACGGGATGCGCAATAAAGGCTTCGCTCAAAAACTACTGCACAGATTTTTATGCGGTTTTCATCAATAGATAGAGTGATTCTTGAGGAGTTTTGCGGCATTTTTTATCTCGGAAAAACGGATAGTCCCACGGGAAGCGCGATAAAATCTTCGCACCATAAACCGACTTCCGCGTATATGTAGCCGTGGGCAAAAGCTATGACCCTTAACCCTCTATACACCCAATCCCGAAATCCACGCGGGCGAAGCCGCGGGCAGAATTATAAATAAATATAGAAATAACAAAAGAAAGTAACAACAATAAGAATAGTGCGCCAGTTGATAGGGCTAAATAGGACATGACGCTCAGCCAACGAAACGAAAAAAATAATAAAAAGAAAAAGCACAACAAAACCTGTCATAATACAAGATTTGTCTGTATGGTTATCTACCTTTGCCTGTCCATGTGGACAAATACTACTACTACTACTACAAAACCTGCCACTGTAGTGACTACAGTACAGGCAGCGTGGTTAGGTATTACGTTGATTTAAAAATAGAGGGCATTTAATCTAGATCATCTACTTTCTAAGAGAAGAAGAGCATCAGACCAATGCAGTGTTATTTGATTTACAAATTTCATGTGTACATTTATTTGATGCGTGAAGGAAAACAAAACATCTCGAGTCAACTTGCATACATCTATTAAATTCAACTAAAGTAGTATATTCAAGTAATATCAACACTGTATGTAGTCAATCAATCTGCACTGGGCGAGAGATTTTGACTAAAGCCTAATAACCAATAAACATAATAAAAAGTATATTGAAAATGAGAAAATAAAATAAATAAAAATAACTTTTCTGTTTATATTTTTTCCAGTGAAAATTTATTTAAAGTATTTTCATATAAAACTTCATCATCAGATAGGGAATCATTTCTTACAGTTTTTATTAATAATATAGCGAGATACTCGTATTCTAAAAAAGGCTAAGATCGCGAACGCTGTGAATTACAACTTTCCGTTTGACAACTTCCTCAATTTATAAAATCGCAAAAAATAATTTTCATTTATTAATGCTATCTGTTAACGCAAGCAAAACTCTTGGAGGGTGCTCGCGTCATAAAGAATGCTTGAAAAATACGAGTGGCCGCCACCGCTACCGGCTTAAGAAGTGAGAATTCAGGCTGATTGACATGAAAAGAAGATCCGGCCCCATTGAGGGGACGCTCTGGAGCGTAGTGTCTTTAATGAGCATGAATCTTCCAATACAACTGACATTTAAGTAGAAGTGTAGATAACTCAGCTTGGTACAGTTGACTCCAAAAATAATTGCTGGGCTTTTCTGTACCAATGGTGAATTACCAGGTATGTATTTTACCGGTGGGTAAAGTCTATTTTCAATAATCAGAATTGTTTTTTTTATCTTATTTAATAATAGATCTCTTAATTTATTATTCATTATACCTTTTTTGAAACGCCACCATTTTTTCAATAAATAATACTTATTCTCGAAACGGTTCTAGTATGCTTCTATCATTGGGTCTGGGCGCGCGACGTTTGAACAAATATAACAACACGAGAATATGAACCAAAAAAACACCTATTCAAAATCGTGAACATAAGAGTTGCAATGCAAACTTGCGCTACTCTTGCCGCTCTGAATTCTAACTCTTGAACCACCATGAATCCTTACGGTCGTGATTTAATCGTTAAACTCCTTCAATTTGTTGGTGATTCATCTGTGGCTCTCACTTTAAATCCGTCCTTTATTCACTAGTTGAATAATTTATTACTGTTAGATTAATCTAGAAACGCGTACACACAACATGAAAAAAACATATTAAAGGTAAACAAAACAAGGTAATCAATGTAATTAGCAAAAGAACATTTTAAATTGGTTTTCTTCATTGTCAAACATAAGTGGGTGAGTTCTGTCAAGGGTATATTTTACTGTTTAACACCTGAATGTAATATCTATATGTAAAAAGTAATATCAATTTCATTATGGTCCGTTATTAACTCGTTACTCAAACGACACAGTCCAATTATGTAGCCATAATAAAGAAGTAAGTATTATTCTTATGAGTTGATAGAGTCAAAAGATTGTTTTTTTTTTGCTTGAAAGCTCCTGTGTTAAATTTAATGATTTTATGCAGTACTTACCTAGAGGATCATTTATTGATCAATGGCGTACATGATGAACCTCGGGAGTGAGAGTATGGACAAACACGGGTCACCCATGATACCCAGAATCGTTAATGATTGTGCAAAACGTTTATAACGTCTGGGAAAACAAAATTAGCTGATTACCATGGGAGAGCCATGCTTCGGCACGAATCGGGCCGGCTCGACCGGAGTGATACCACGGCCTCACAGATAACCGGCGTAAAATAGCGCTTGCGCTGTTTCGCCGAGTGAGTGAGGGTAGGAGGCCCAACCCCCCCTTCCCCCCTTATTCCTTTTTTAAGGCTGGCAACGCATCTGTGACTCCTCTGGTGTTGCGGCTGTCCATGGGCAGCGGTTATCGCTTACCATCAGGTGATCCATTTGCTCGTTTGCTGCCCTATTCCATAAAAAAAAAGCTTTTCAAGACGTAAAATACATGCGAGTTAATTCTTAAAAGTTTCGCTCGTGCAAACAAAAGAGTATGTTAATTTATTGTGAGTAATTAGTATAGACTAGCTGGTTCTCGCGACTTCATTTGCACAAGATTAGTATTTCGAGTAGCCTATGTGTTATTATGATGTATTAGCGATATTATTGTAAAGTTTTATTAAAATCCATTCAGTAGTTTTTACGGGAAAGAGTTACAAACATCCATCCATACAAACTTTTGCGTTTATAATATTAGTAAGGATTTTTAATTTACGAAATGAGGCTTGAATTTAACTACGTTCTAATTTATCTCACTCGAAAATCCCTTCACGCAGAATATGCCAAAGTTTTTTCACATATACGTATACACATAAATATTATTACACACATATATATATGTATATATATATATATATTATAAGAAGATCCACGTTATTATTAAGAAAATGACGTAACTTTTTACAAAACAATAGATGCTTAAGGCTCTGAATTAATTTATGCAACAGAAACTCAACTAATATTTAATAGAAAGCTATAGAGGGTAATTTGAAACATGTGTTCACTCGTCGACAAGTAAATGAGAAGTGAACTTCAGTATAAAATCGCCACGAAGCCTCTGAGGTCGAGAGCGCTCGGATAAATTCGGCTGCTATCGAACGCACGAACGCTACATAGCACACGTAGCGCCATCTGTTTTTCGACAGCGATAACACGCAAAAATGACGGACAGCAATGCCCGGGTCAATAGTTTGCACTCACTTTTATACCCTCCGTAGACAATTTTTTTTTCATATCTTCTACAATATGTATATATTAGTAGGATTTTACCATTTTAACAACAATGTCAAGAATCGTACCACTGTGTAGGTATGCGTCCAAGCTCCAACAAAAACACTTATTAAAATAAATATCAAGAATCGAAAAGCGCCCTTCAATCTCGAAGAACGTCGGATAAAATTATCGCGGTCATCACATAATAATGCTATTAGGCCGCGTCCACTTGTGGGAGACAAATACCAGCGTTCCGTTACATGCTGAAGCGAATTAACTGTCGAGGGGTTGTCCACTCCAGAAAATTGCCCCAAGTAATACTCATTTCAGCTAGTATTGCGCAAGCTACACATATAAACTATACATTGGATAAGAATTATACCAGTTAAAGTATGTATAAACAAATACAAATTTATTTATTCGCTGTAAATATAGTTAGAGCGTTTAGTATAAATAGTTTTCCGTATTTATTTAATAATATTAAAATCAAACATTTTTAAACTTTTACATACATCTACGTAGATATTAAATTAACTAATAATGCAATTTAAAGAAGAAAGTTTGCAGAAAGGATAATAAAGTAAGCTGAAATACTGTCGAAAAAAATTGAAGTTATTTTCGCGATTGGTTTTCACAATACTAATATTTTTATGTTTGACATCTATATGCATCTAATTTATAAAGAGATATTAATGTGAATGAATGTTTTTATTTTGACATTTTACTAGAATATTAATAATATTATTTTGACCATAATGTATTTTTTTTTAATATTTCTTATGACATGTTTATTTTATTAATTATTATTTGTAATAATTTTTAATTGAATTAATATGACGATTTTGATAGTACTGAATCCTGATTAATATTTTGAAATGTATAATATTTGCACATTGAAATTCAATAAAATATGCTGGAAATCAAATAAACTGTAACATCTTATGTAACCATGTTTTAGCAAATAAATTATTATTATTATTATGTAGCTTAAATCACGTATCTTTATAAGACACGGTCCTTTATAAGGCTTGCGCGGGGATACAGATCCAACGCGTAGAGGCCATTTAAGCGAAATTTAATGAAAGTGTGCGTGGAGTGTACCAACTGGGTCTAATCTCTATCTGCACCATGAAAAATGCAGCCAAAGACTATACCTAGTTAGATGCACAGAAACTATTGTCATTAGTGATCAAAACGTTTGTGGCCTATTGCATTTCGATTTAGGTGGTAATGAAAACCGGGCTATGGAAGAGACTCCAGTCACCTGCCTTCTCAAAGCCTCCTAATTGATTTAAATATGGCAGGTGGTGACTCGCCGCTCACTAAATGGGCCCTCCAAAAAAGCAGACCAATATTGGTGCGAAGAGAGCAACATTGGTGTGAACGGCTAAGGGTGTAGAGAGGTGTGTCTGCGACAGCGATCGAGACGCCGTCGGCGTTATGACATTATTACACTTCCACCCTTCGAGCATTTGCTCTTGCGACTCCACTCTGTCCGGCTGGTTAAGGCAAGACAGAGGCGGGTGGCATACGCCCCCCTGAAGCACATCGGTACCCCCGGTGACGCAACTCACCGACAGCTCGCCACAAGCTGCCCTGAGGGAGACTGACTGCACTGATGTTATTATTATTAATTGAATTCAAATCAAATTTAGATAAAAATATGGTGATTTTTAATAGTAATCAAAATATCGCCGTAAGAGGTCGTAATGTAATGCTAAAATAAATAGTTTCCATAGCGTATTGTGTACATTGAAAATGTTATAATGAAAGATGTCTGAGCGAGAAAACAACAATTATAGTATTAATGCTCAAATCTCAGACGTTGTGAGAATGTCGACAGGGCGTTCCTTATGCAAAGCATAATTAAAGTTAATTTTCGAGATTCGTGTCATCTATAATTAAAACATTTACCTTATCACAAAACGAAATCTTTCCGGACTCTGCTTTCTTCAAATTCAAATATTTTGTTGCTCGCTACATTAATGTACTATCGGAGTCTCTCGCGCCTTACCACTTTTTAGAAATATTCGTTTGCAAGCGGCTCGCACGGGCACACGCGATCCGTAGCTACGAGATTGGTTACTATTTTACCACGATTTACTACGACCATTCATTATACCAAAAGAGATTTCAAACAAACGATTTTGAAATCTTTTTTGTAATACCTTTCCAGAGATATTTTTTTTAATATCGCTCGCTTATCGCTATCTCGCTTGCAATGTTTCCGCGCGAGCACAATAGTTGAATGAACGGAAGGCGTGGTTTGTAGCCGTAGCATCGTGCTGTGCAAGCGACTAACGCTCTAGGACTTAAGGGCAGTGTCCCCGAAGTACATAATAATTTCAATGTAAGGAAGATATAGCGCCTAAACAATAAAGCGCCCTGTAAGGGCGTAGCATTTTTTTCCATTTCACAATACTATTTTTAAATAATATATTGAGGCTTTGATCTTCACGCATTTTCAAATATTAAATAACATTTACTATAACATAAATAAAATGCAAAATATATAAAGTGTATCTACACTATATTATAAAGAGGAAAGATTTGTATGTTTGTATTTTTGTATGTAACGAATAAATTCAAAAAGTATTGGACCGATTTTAATAATTCTTTATTCATTAGAAAGCTACATTATCACTGAGTAACATAGGCTATATTTAGTACTAGATTACTATAGAAATCTTTAGAAATTCTTATTAAAACCAACCCAAGGTGTAAAACAATTAGCCATAAAATGTCTTTCATCGCATACGCTGCGAAGAGTATTAATGATAGGACAAAAAAATGTTCGACAATATTATAGAATATACTCGTATCAATATCAACAAAAAACTTCGCAAGACCATATGTCTAACTATTGTAGTTACGTCACTATAAGTACTTTTTTACATTTAACAAATTGATAGAAATACCGATCAAAATCAGACCATTTATAATTTTTTATCCAAATAAATAATTTAATATTCAAGACTGTCTCAATACCTGATGATTACTTTTTGAATTCTTGAAATCGGACATTCCATTCAAAAGATATCCCTACATGCCTGAGGAAGGCGATCCCTGAGGTTTTTAGTGAGGAAAAAAAAATAAAAAAAAAAGTTGTTGTCATGCGATCGGTATCCTGGGTACGTTTCGTGCTCCTCGTGAGGATTCTTAAATATTTCGAGTTTTTTTAACACATTTTTATGTCGTTTTAACTTAAATATCTGTACCTATTTATGTCTACCCGTGCGAAGCCGGGACGGGCCGCTAGTATATAATATAATCTGTAAATAGACATGAACATTCTTCCTTGTGTCGTAAAAGTTTATATTGAATAAAAATGATTTTGATGTAGAAGTTTGATTTTGTATTAAGCCGTATTTATTGTACGGTAAGGAATAATACACTACAGAGCAAAATAGGTCCTCATTATAAACTAGCCGTTATTGAGTTAGTCAAATCGGTATGAGTTTACGTATCTTTGCAAATGATAGCGACAGCGTAAATTTTTGTATGAATTTTCTTTTCAGCGCCGTTGATGATAAGATTATACCTACTGATTTTCTTTACATATTAGCATAACATATCCATCAAAAACTTTTGCAAACACATAGTAGAGCCACGGCTTCACATAACTTCAACTTAACAACTTTATTTGCTCTCAGCAATAGTCCGCCCGTCTGTAGAACGACTGCAACTTGGAAAGGTAATTTTATTCGCGTCGTTTCAATGCCGGGCTCCAGGGATGTCTGTCTTCAGCAAAAGGTTACCGTGATATAACCTGATTGCAATTTATTTACCCGTCGTCAACCTCTGTTTCGCTCACATGTTTGTGATCAATGCAATAGGGTTAACGTTATTTATTGAATTTACATAATGTTGGCAACACCACCAAAAATGAAATATAATAGTATATTTTTACAGCGGCAACTCGGTCCGCTCTCTTCCGTCATAGCGTTCGTCCAATGTAGTCACGGTCCATTAGTTTTTTGTAATTTAATTAATACAGTACGCTGAATCGAGTAGAAAAAGTGTCTCATTTTCAACGCCCTCATTCGACCACGCCTCACGATATACAGTCCACCGAGCAACCCCAACATTGGTCCATCTCACCGAAAAAACAAGTGAGTGCACGTTGCGAGGACACGCCGTCAGCAAGCTATCAATTAAGTTACAATACGAGCGAAAAGGCCGTACGACTGACTACAACGATTACGGGCAAGAATCATAATTTCTATGATAACAATAACGCAGAGAAGTAGCAAAAACAACAATCGGGTAATTCAATTCATTGTTCGACTTCAACATTTCATCATTAAAGCAATATTCAAGCACTCCAAGCCGTTTCGTCGTGCAGCACACGTCACAGGTCAGCACCATCAGGCAACGCAACTCCTGCGACGCGGGAGCGAACGAGCCAATAGCGGTGCCGAACGCAGTGATCCACGCGGGCGAGCTAGGCGACTCATCACGTCAACCAACCAGAGGCCGGAGTTTCTGCCGTTGTAGTACGCGTCATCACGTCAACTAATCAGAGGCCGGAGTTTCTGCCGTTGTAGTACGCGTCAGCACGTCAACCAACCAGAGGCCGGAGGTTCTGCCGTTGTAGTACGCATCATCACGTCAACCCAACGAATTACGCCATTTGTCTCGTTATTCAAGTTTGTCAGTAACGTTAATTTTATCATTAAGTTAATAAGTAAGTTTGCACATTGTAATTAGTGCCATAAGTATTTAGTTATACGGGTAAGAATATGGGTGACCAAAAAAAGTTAATAGCCGCACGCGGCTATGCAAAGGTACTATATCTAGACTTTTTTTGCAAGAGTATAGCGACGTGCAATACCAAACCCTGATTACAAAAAAGGAACGGTTGATAAAGGTTTTTGACGAGTACGAATCCTTGAATAAGGCCATTTTAGAGATGTGTGAAGATACAGAAAATTATTGTGAAGTCGAAGAGAAATACTTCGACTGTCTGGAGCGAATAAATAGTGAATTAGAGTCAAAAAGGGTGTCTCAATCTCAGCCTACGACGTCGACAAGTACAAGAATCAATCTGCCAGCTATACACTTAAATAAGTTTACTGGGAAATACAGTGAGTATACACAATTTATTAGCTTATTTAATTCTGTAATAAATAAAGACTTAAGCTTAGATAATGTGGCCAAACTTTATTATTTGAGATCATTTGTTCAGGGTGAGCCTTATGATATTATTAAAAACTTGCCACTTACTAGTGAAAATTACACAGAAGCCATAAGGTTATTAGATGAACGTTACAACAACAAATACAAGATAATTAGTGACCACATTAACTCTCTTTTAGATTTGAATCCAATTAGCAAATCACTGCCTCAGAATTTAAGAGATTTTGTCTCAAATGTGAAGCAAATTTTAGCTTCTTTAAAAAATTTAGATACAAAGGTTGATACTTGGGATGATATTGTGCTATGTATTTTAATTCGAAAACTAGATTGTTACACGTCGCGCGCCTTCCAGATAGAAAGAGATGCAACAGTGCATCCTACCGTTCAACATCTGCTAGAATTCCTCGAGAAAAGAGCATTGGCTCTGGAAAATGCCATGCCATCTACATCAACAGCTATTGCAGCCTGCCAACAAAAAAGAATGGTAGTAAATATTGCCACTGCAATCTCCAAATTAAACTGTAAATATTGCAACTCAAGCGAGCATAAGATTTTCACATGCAAATTATTTAAAATATTACCTGCTAAAGAGCGGTATGATTTCATAACCAGCAAAAAACTATGTAAAATATGTCTCAACCAGCATGATAAGAAGTGTAGGTATCATTTTAAGTGTACTGAGTGCAAACAAAACCATAATTCACTCATACACTACGAGCAACCACCTTCACCTGTTACGTTGTTGACCAATAAAATAATAATAATATTTTACTTCCACAGCCTTGATAAAGCTTGTAGGACGAGATGAGCAGGAAATTCATGTGAAGGCAATCTTGGATTCTGCATCCCAAACTTCGCTCATAACAGAAAGAGTTGTACAATTATTAAAATTTACTCCTGTGCAAAATAATATATGTATCATAGGAGTTACAAATACTAAAAATATTTCAAGTTACTCAGTTCCAGTTGAAATTCATTCATTAACTTCTCCATTTAAAAACCTCTATAAATTGTCAAGTTGTGAATAAAATTACAAGCAACCTCCCACAAACAAACATAGATGTTTCCAAAATTTACATACCTCCCAATATTGTTTTAGCAGATGAGCAGTACCACACACCATCTAAGATAGATGTTTTATTAGGTGCTGATGTCTTTTTTCAGGTGCTGCTACCGCCTGAGGGAACAAGTCATAGTACAAAGGCACCCTACATTGTAAACACAAGGTTTGGACATGTAATAGGGGGAGAGCTTCCACAAAAACTGGCAACAAAAAATGAGGTGACTTCTTTTATTTGTTTTAAGCTTACCATTAAAATTACCACTCCATGAAATCAATAAAGTGTTAGGAAATTCATTTGACTTGGCATACCATAGATTTTTAAGTTTAGAGAAAAAGTTGCACAAAGACCCGGTTTTATTAACAGAATATAAAAGAGTCATAAACGAGTTTGTAGAATTGGGTCACGCTGAATATGTTGATATCAATGATTATAATTTAAATAAGGACCCTATATACTTTCTGCCACATCATGCTGTGATAAAGGAGGACAGTAAAACTACCAAAGTCTGGGCAGTATTTGATGCATCAATGCCAACTAAAAACAAAATTTCACTTAATGATTTAATGTTAAATGGTCCACAAGTACAAAAAGATCTTTGATATCATTCTTTTATTTAGATTTGGTGACTATACATTTTCAACAGACATACAAAAAATGTATAGATCTGTAATGGTTTTTCCTCAATTTACATCACTACAAAATATTTTATTTAGAAATAATCCTTCAGAAACATTAAAATGCTTGCGTTTGAAAACAGTTACATATGGGTTGAAAAGCTCTGCTTTCCTTGCTACAAGATGTCTTTCTGAGCTTGCTAATAAGTATGAAAATGATTATCCATTAGGTTCATTTATCATCAAAAATTGCTGCTTTGTTGATGACCTCTTATATGCAGATTCGAAGTTAGATGTTATTTTAAATGCCAAGGAGCAGGTGCAAAAGTTGCTTAGCTTAGGTAGCTTCAAGACTCACAAATGGGCTTCTAATTCACCTTTAGTATTAAAAGATATTTCTAGCTCACAATTGCATTTTAATGAACCGAATTTGTACAAGCAAGAATGTAAATGAAAGCTTTAGGCTTAGTCATTGACATGCAAAAAGATTGTTTTTTAATTACCTGTCCTGAGGCATATGACACAAAGACAATCACAAAAAAAAAGATTTTTAAGCTATATTGCACGCTTTTTCGATCCGTTAGGCTTCATTAGTCCTATAATAATCAAAGCTAAAGCAATCATGCAATCGCTATGGTCACAAAAGTTAGGCTGGAATGAGGCTGTGCCTGAAAACATAAAAGAGGAATGGCTTAACTTCACGAGCGGGTTGACTAAAATGCATGCCATAAGCTTTAAAAGAAACATTTCAGTTCCTGAGTCAGCCACATCGGTGCAGTTGATTGGTTTCGCGGATGCCTCGAGCAGTATCGGGTACGGGTGCTGCATATATCTACGTGTAGTAATAAAACAATAATAAAGTGACAGTATCCTGCTTTGTTCCAAATCGCGAATCAATCCGATAAATAAAAAATTAACTGTACCTCGCTTAGAACTAAATGCAGCACTTTTGCTTTCCTTGTTAATAAATAGAGTTTACAATACATTAATATTAAAAATTAAAATAGACAATATAATTCTTTATTGTGATTCGAAAATCGTATTAGCTTGGTTAAAAATAGAGATCACAAGATTATTACCCTATGTAGCCAATAGAGTGAAAATAATAAATCAGCATACTACAGTCGGGTCAATTTAATAGGCCACATTTGACATTTGTTCATAGTGAGGTGACCTGCTTAAACACTCCGATTATGGTGAAAAAATCGATATTTACTTCAAACATATGTGAATCGAATACAGTTATTATGGAAAAGTACTTTTTTTATAAGATCCCTATCTTATAAAAAAATACTTTCCACAATAACTGTAATAGGCAAACGAGCAAATGGATTACTTGATGGTAAGTGATTATCGCTGCCCGCAACAACAGATGTGTTGCCGACCTTTAAATGGGAATACGCTCTTTTTTATAGGTACTGCATTAATATATTTTACGATTTTAATTGCCTTAATTTTTTTAACATAATTATTTCTCTGTTTATGAAGTTATTATTGTTTTTTATTATAAAACAAAAGAAACAACATTTTTACATACATACACTCACGCCTTTTTCCCATGGGGGTAGGCAGAGATTACGTCTTTCCACTTGCTACGGTCTTTACATATCTCTTTCGCTTCATCTACTTTCATAACATTTCTCATACATGCTCGACGATTGCGGGTACTTCTGACCTGGCCTTTTTTGAGGAGACTTTCGATTAGTTCGAAATATGTTCGCCTAGGTCTTCCTCGTCCCGTATCTCCACTCACTCCAGCTTCATAAATCATTTTGGTCAGTCTACTTTCATCCATCCGTTCCACATGCCCAAACCACCCAAGCATCCCTTTCTCTATTCTTGTCACGATATCCTCTTTCAAACCACATTTCTTTCTAATCACTTCATTATCAATCTGTCACTCAGTTTTACTCCTGCCATACTCATGACGACTTCATTGAACGCAACATTGTAACAACGGTCATTTGTGCATTTCCAAACTAAAAAAATATTGAATATTTTATGTCCGCCATTACAAGGTTAGTTGAGGAATTTTAATGAAATGTCAAATGTGGCCTATTAAATTGACCCGACTGTAGTAATTACACGTGGACTTACGTAAGTAGTCAAGAGAACCCTGCCGACCTTATAAGCAGAGGAGTCAACGCTAATGAGCTCTCTGAATGTATCCTGTGGTGGCAAGGTCCGTCATTTTTGCATGACTGTAAGTACATGATTAAAGAAAATATCGATTTGCCATTACACTTGCCTGAGTGCAAAGTAAATACAGTGTCTTTAATTACACAAAAGGGGCAGGATATATTTCAGTATTTTACAAGGTTTTCTGATATCAATAAAATCATTCGGGTAATGGCTTATGTTTTAAGGTACATTCACAATGTCAGACCAAGTAGCAACAAGAATAAAGATCATTATTTACATTGTAGTGAATTGCAACAAGCATTGTCCATTATTATAAAACACGAACAAAGTACATATTTTGAGGCCGAGTTGAAATGTATGAAAGATGATAAGAATGTAAGTGGTCCCTTAAAACCGTTACATCCCTTTTTGGATAATCAGGGTTTGGTTAGAGTTGGGGGAAGACTTCAAAATTCTGATTTTATGTACACACAAAAGCATCCTATTATATTGCCTAAACAATCTTATATAACTAAGCTTATAATACGTCACGAGCATCTCCGATTATTACACGCAGCTCCAAAATTAATGTTAGCAGTGTTAAACCAAAAATATTGGATTATTAATGCCATAAGAGAAATTAAGAAAATAACGCACAAATGTATTACGTGTTTTAGGTTGAAGGCCAACACTGCAAAACAGCTGATGGGTTCCTTGCCTCACCAACGCGTCACGGCCGCGAGACCTTTTGAAAGAGTCGGCATAGACTTCGCTGGTCCTGTATTCGTAAAAAATTCCAGAGTGAGGCGAGCAATAACCTCGAAGGGCTACGTTTGTGTGTTAGTATGTTTCGTTACCAAGGCCGTTCATTTTGAACTGGCATCAGATCTGTCAACTGACAATTTCTTAGCATGTTTTAAGAGATTCATTGCTCGTCGCGGCATGCCCAGCGAAGTCTTTTGCGACAATGGTACAAATTTCAAAGGGGCAAGCAACCAATTGGCTGAGTTGTACAAACTGCATGCTTCCGCGGGTCACCAAGCTCTGGTACAAGAGTATGCCACTCAACAACATATTCGATTCCATTTTGTGCCAAGCTACTCGCCAGTGTTTGCTGGACTTGCGGAAGCAGCCGTTAAAAGTATGAAATTTCATCTTAAAAGAATAGTTTTAAAATCAATATTAACTTATGAACAACTAAATACTGTTTTGGCTCAAATTGAAGCGGTGTTAAATTCTAGGCCCTTGTTACCTATGACAACAGACAGTTCTGACTTTAGTTATCTCACCCCAGGTCATTTTTTAATAAATACATGTCTAATTACCTATCCAGAACCTAATGTTACCAATATTCCCACAAATAGGCTAAAGTATTGGCAACTATGTAACCAGTTAACTCAGCAATTTTGGAAAGTGTGGCGTAAGTATTATTTGAATGGCTTACAAAATAGAGCTAAATGGCGTGACAGCTTGCCCAATTTAAAAGAAGGCATGCTAATTATTTTAAGAGATCCAAATACGCCTCCGCTGTTTTGGCCAGTGGCAAGAATTGTAAAAATCTATCCTGGAAAGGATAGCAAGGTCAGAGCTGTAGATGTAATGATTCCTAATGGTAAAATCTACAATCGTTCATTGTCGAGCATATGTATACTACCTACAGATGAATAATTATCTATAAAAATAAAACCTTACTATATTTTATTACATAATATAACTACTTAAGCATGCATTCCACATGGATGTCAAATGTTCTCGAATGTATATGACTTGTTAAATGTGTTCAAACTAATTGTTTATAATAGTTATGTTTTTTCAGACTAAGTTTAATATAAACATGTATTTTACGTTATTGTTAATTTAAGTATATCATGTATCCTGTTCCTGAATGGTTAATTTGGCACTAGTTAATACTATTGTTACTATAAGCTAAGGACATGAGTTATGGAAATATGTATTTTTAAGAAAACAATTACCTAATTTGTTGAATTGCAAGTTAAACAATAATTGCTATAACAATTTTGTTAATTAAAAACAGGGAAGAGTAAATATTTCATTGTAAAAATAAAACAAGGTAAATAATTTCAAAATTTTATTGTTATTTACAAAATGATGTAATGATGTTAATAACTAAAAGAGGAATTGTTAAAAAAGTAAAGTTAAAATGGATGGAAGTTAAAATGGTTTAAAATAGATAAATGAATTAGTTTTCAAAGTACTTAAAGATTAATAAAACATGTTTGCCGAAGGTTCTAATATGATTGTTTGACCAAATGTATTATATATGGTGTTCATTGTTTGATAGAAAATTTATAAGTTTTGGTTTCTTAGTTTATAAATGTAACAATGTTTCGTGGTTGTGGAGCATGTTGGCAACACCACCAAAAATGAAATATAATAGTATATTTTTACAGCGGCAACTCGGTCCGCTCTCTTCCGTCATAGCGTTCGTCCAATGTAGTCACGGTCCATTAGTTTTTTGTAATTTAATTAATACAGTACGCTGAATCGAGTAGAAAAAGTGTCTCATTTTCAACGCCCTCATTCGACCACGCCTCACGATATACAGTCCACCGAGCAACCCCAACACATAATATGCACTTTATTTTGACGGAATATATGATTACTTCTAACATTCCATCCGACGCATGTATGTACTTTATTTCGAAATAAGAAGGTGGCAACCCTAAAAGTTAGTCATTATTTAGCATACCAGAGAGTGATCTCCATAGACCATAGAGGTAATTAGATAATAGTTTAGTCCAAAACGTTAAAATCTTCTTATATATAAAAATGAATCGCAAAATGTGTTGGTAAGCTCATAATTCAACAACGCCTGGACCAATTTGGCCAATTCTTTTTTGTTAATGTTCGTTGAAGTTCAAGGAGGGTTTTTACAGTGAGGAAAATTCGAATAATTATCGGATATACCCTAAAAACAGCCCTTTTATTTTCCCATGCAAACGTTTTCTAACTAAAACATACAGTCGAATTGAGCTTTATTGTTATTGTATAAAGATCATATTGCAAGCACTCACTGTTGTCTAAGCAATGAAGGTGTGTTCCTAACATCAAAGAGTCAATTTGCGCTTTATTAACGCTACATATAATTGAAATTCAATCATATCTATCAAAACAGTGTGCGTGCGTGCGTTGGAGCACAGAATACATCGTTGGAGGATTTATGGCCGTTTTCACCAACCTTGTCTTAGCTTAGGTGACTCCTAAGAGACATGCTGTCTCACTCTTTTCAGTTAATATAAAAAGTGACAGCATGTCACTTAGGAGTCACCTAAGCTAAGACAAGGTTGGTGAAAACGGCCATTAATGTCACGTTCCAAAATTGAATAGCCACAAAATGTAATAGGTCATTTAGACTTTTTTTGCGATTTGGTTGGCTATGCGACATTATCTATAAAATAATTAGGAACAAAAAACTGCCACTGTACAAATCTTTTTGACAGGACGAAGTCTGTCGGGTCCGCTAGTTAATAATAATAATTATAGTCATGTAGAATGTCAATTCGATGATCATTGTTCCACAGTCGTTCTGTTGCTAAAGGGCTAATAGTGAAGAGCTACGATCAACATCTTAAGAGACTCTTGGTTGACTATATACCTATACATAGAGATTCCTTGCGTTGCCAAGCTTCCCTTAGCTGAGACTTGAGTCCGTCTGTCATTGTTGTTGATATACGAAAATATACTGTATGTTCGAATAAATAAGGCCGCTGTCTACCGCTGGCGTATACACGCGAGCGTTGCCTCCATAACCGTATATTGTTTGTTCAATAACCGTAAACATAAAAATGCCGGAGTTTTTATTATGTCAAATAAGTGGGCTCATAGCGAAAGAAGTTAGTATTGACGACGGACAAGTTTTGTTAACATCGTACTGAGTATAGTGGAACGTTTATTTTTGGAGTTTCATCGTACGCTCAATATAGGGTTGCTATCTTCTTTAATAATATAAAAACCGGATTATTTTAAGCGGCTGGACTTTTTCCGGATATAATCTTCTTTTATAGCCAAATGAGTTAACAAATGTCTTGTCTAGCTTAGAAGATGCAACGCTGTAAGAACACGTTCGATCGTAGACCAAAAAGCTATTAAAACCGGACAAGTCGTACACGAAAATATTTAGTCAATTAAAAAAAAAAGACTTGTCCGACTAAATATAGATAGATGGCAACCCTAGAGATAAATAGCATGCATGCATGCATGAATTGTTAACGTGCACAATATAATTTTAGTTTTCTCTTAATTTATGAGGGATATAATTATATAATATTAGATTAACACTTAGCGACAATGGGGAGACAAGGTTTTTTTTTAAATTACATCAAACAATACGAACACTTTTAAGATTTCTGACATTAAATATAGCAAGTATAGGTAACAAGCGTACAAAAAATTGCGATTTTGCTTACATACTTTTAAAACAAAGCGAGTACTAAATTATGACGTAACAGTGCACTTAGTATGGAGTGTTTTTGAATGATTTGCGAAATGCCGCATCTAGCTAATGATCATAAGTAACAAACGCAAGTACACTGTTATTTCTAAACTTCTCTAATAAGAGAAGTCTTAATAATGAATTCATTATTAACTTAATAAATGACAATTATATATACATAATAAAAAAAATGTCATATACACTATTTACTTACACAGTAATGGAAGCTTTTGCTGCTTTTACGATATAAATAAGTAAGCAAGGTAATAGTCTCCCTCCGGACCATTTAGCTATTACTATAATCACATATATAATAATAATTAGCGGACCCGACAAACTTCGTCCTGTCAAAAAGATTTGTAAAGTGGCAGTTTTTTGTTCCTACTTATTTTATAGATAAGAAAATTTTTCCTGAAATTTCTTTACTATAAACCTCACAGAGCCCGAGACCTTTCCAACGAATGCAAAACCGTGGAAATCGGTTTGTGCGTTCTGGAGACCTATTTTTGAATTACGAATGCGACTTCGAAATCACCGATGTGACTAATAATCACCGATGTTCAATAATTCTTATTTTTGAATATCACTGATGTGACTACCTTAGTCACAGGTGTGATTTCATTACGAGTGCCCTCACCCACTCGTAATCAAGTCATACTTGTGGAAATGTTATCTGTGTATTGTTTGATTTTTCAGTCTATATATACAATATATATATGAATGTAGCACATATTATATATATATATGTATATATATATATATATATATATATATATATGTATATAATAACCATAATGGTAAGCCGGCAATAACCGGCAGCGGCTACATTCTGCGTGGAACCGAACTCTTACATTTATGTGTGTACTTTATCTATGTTGGCAGCTCTGCGATCGACTTTCAAAAATTGGATGTTTAGGAATCCGTGATCTCAAAGTCACCGCTGACTATTTAGTCAGCGGTGATTTCGAAATCGCATTCGTAATTCAAAAATAGGTCTCCTGGAGTTATAGCGTCAGGAAGGACAACCCGACTTATTTTTATATAGTAGATGACTGGCATAGCTAATCCGCGTTTTTATCTCTTTCTAACTTACGATATTGATTGAAAGATAAAACGAGACAACAACGCAATACGCTTACGCTTATATTCTACCACAGATTATATGGAGATAATGTGGTTCTAGTGTTAGGATATAATTGCCAGGCCATTTACGCGGCCAACTGTAAAGTTATTATATTATATTATATTATAAAGAAACATTTAATGATTGGTTATCGTAACGCTGTGAAAGGGTTAGATATTTCATCCGCATGTGTTCATTGATCCTCATCAATTCTCCGCTTGTAACACGATTCTGTTCTGCTTGTCTAATGTCGCTGTCGGAACGTCCCTACAGAATTCATTAATATTATTAACATACTGATGTTCTTGAATGGCTTTTTTGCGCACAGTGAGAGAGAGTTTATTCGTGTCGTACTTTCAGGAACAAGAAGCCAGATCCATTCGGACCTATAATTAGCCTTCCTATGTGTATGGCATAAAACCTTATTTCACTACTGCTCTCAAAGTCCATTATTGTAGCATGAGACGGCGGGAGCAATAGTATATTTTAAACAAGGCGCTCAACAAAATCTATATCTCACCGAGGCATTACGAGTTTATAATTGAGTTTCAAACACCGATAACTATGTATTAATCCAAAAGGATATAAATAGCTTTTATTAAAGAAATACAAACTACACTTCAAGTGTGAGAAATAATAATCATTTTACTTACAATAAATACAATTTTCACTATCACTAGATATTGTTGTATGTATTTCAAACAACACTCATTCAGACACATCGATGTATTCAAAGTGAGAACAATTCGAAAAATTACGTGCCAATGCTTCTTTAAATTCTTCTACAGCAACACACCAGTCATTAAATATTCAGTATTTTCAAAATTTCAATTATTTATAATCATTTATTTTATTAACACGTAAATTTAAATAACATTCTATTGAATTATTTCATTATCTCGCAATCGTAGCGAAAAGTGGTGTAACACGTGAACCCAAATAATTTAGGAGTATTCCATATTTAAAATTAATCTTTATTTTCGAAAGTTTTTCTTATAACAACATGGAGGAGTTATCGAAACAGACGCCGGCTTAAATCAACATTTCGTATTTAGCAATCGCATTTATGATCAATTATAATCGTTTAAAATATTTTTTTTCTTAATCAATGATAAACTCAACGTAATAAGCAATTATCGTAGGAGTTAAAGTACGAAATTGCGGTTTTGTATTTTCAAGGAATATGGCTTATTCCATACACATTTTTCCTTATTGAATAAAATATGCAAGAGAGAAAATTTAACGAAATTTTTAACGAAACGAATTTAAACACACATCAATAGACATTAAACTAAGTGATACCATAGTTTTGAAGGCGAAAAAAAAAGTTGTCATTAATTTCAAAATTCAGACGTAAAACAACAACTTTATGATTTTTTTTTACTGTATAATATTCGGAGTTTTAATTGTAACCAAAACCTACACTTTAGAGTAAAAGAGAAAAGTTTTAAATACTAGCGAAAAAATCGTAATTTCATACATAAGAACCTATTACTATAATCAGTGGATACAGTAGGAAAGTCGAGGAAAATTAAACGGAAGGTCACCAAAGTACATTTACAGATAAGTGCACGTTTTCCACGTCCGTCGGTCTGATAGCTTCGGTGGCATTGAGGGAATCAAAGACAAGGCTGCGTCCACAATGTCTCAACACAACAAACTAGATGATACTGTTTAAATGGCCAAGTGGTTTTCGGGACCCAGGTCTAAATTTTGGATATGTTGTTCTCCTAGTCGAGCTGATTCAGAATAACTTTTAGAAAAAGTTAACGACTCATTTTCCCGCTAGGGGGCTGAAGGCAATGCCGCTCTCGCAGCAGAGAAAAACCAGACTTCCAAAATTCTAACTGAATTTGTATTAAAATTTTTGAAGGTAATACAATAATTTTTGGGCACGAGAGAACGTGAGGCGTACGCAGAGCTCGCGCTTTGACACTAACTTACTTATTGAGCCTGTCCGGCCGCGACTACCTCCCGCACCCCGCGCACGTCTCACGTTCCCTGCGTGCAATACAATTTACAAAAAACTAATTACGTCACTAACATCCCCCACCCTAGTGCGGTTAGCCGCACTCATTAACTAAAGGAATGCGAGCGACACGTCCAGCTGACCGTATCAGTGTGCCACCCTTGGTCTTTATCCATACCAGGAAAAACTTCTTCGATTAAGCCCTTCGGCCATGTGTTCCGGGGGCCATTTGGATTGACGACCAAAACTAGATCGCCCACTTGCAGGGCTCGCTGTTCTTGATTCCATTTCTTTCGAGGTATAAGTTTTGGTAGCACCTCTCTTACCCATCTGCTCCAGAACATATCCGCGAGACGCTGTGAGTATCGCCACTGTTTCCTTAGTGACAGGTCAGAGTCGTCGAATTGGCCAATCTGCGGAGTATTCGAAGATGTCTTGAGCAAAAAATGGTTTGGCGTTAGGGCCTCCTCACTACCAGGTTCCACGGATACATGACTTAGTGGTCTGCTATTAATGATGTTTTCAATTTCAGCCAGCAATGTACTCAAAACCTCATCACGTGGAGCTCTTTCCTTAAGTAAGTCTGAATTAGAAAAGTATTCTGTATCAGCACGTCAAGGAGAACAACATATCCAAAAATCTGCTGATTCTGCCGAAAACCACGATTTTCTGATTCAGACTTCAGGACCCCCTAGCGAAAATGTATCGTTAATTTTTTTGCGACCATTACATTTTTTGCTCAGCTCGACCATGAGAACAACATATCCAAATTTAGACTTGGGTCTCGAAAACCACTAAGCCATTTAAGCAGTATCATCTACTTTTGCAATCTAGTCTTGTGTGCCATCTAATTCAGATGTTTTTCGTTTTAATTAATAAATATTATTTAAAAAATTAATTAATAAAAAATGTAAGCCACTTTTCGTAGTATTTTTATAACTCAAGAACGGGCTCACCTATCCAAACCAAATGCTTAGACTTTTTTCGTACTATTACTTTTATTTCGATTATTCAGTTTATGTGAAGTTTGCACAAAATCGGTCAAGTGGTTCTTTATTTATCACATTTTTTGTAAAAAAATGAATTCAATAAATGGCGGATAATTTTGTTAATGGGAAGTTTGCGTCAATTTGCAACTTTTTTCAGTGTTGACAGTACAAGCATGTTGTTATGTCATTCCTGCGGTCATTTCATTTTGGACGTGCTTCGATTAAAGCAAACGGTCTGCGATAATTTGTTTATCCAAATGTATTGGATTAAGTTTTAAAATAGCTAGCAATTAATAAAATATTTATTTGTTTGAATAAATAAATTTTACGTTAAAATCTTTTTTTATTATTTCACTTTATTCGTAGCGAAGCACGTACCGGGCCGCTAGTTATAATTAAAGTTTTTATTATTAACCTTTGAAAGGACATTGTTCCGGCTCCATACATGTTCTGCCTAAGAACCGTTCGAATCGAAAGTGACTTATATAAACTCTTAAAATTATATGGAATCCTATGAAATAAGTTTTCACGAACGGACACTTCAGGAAACTAAAATAATTACGAAAAAGTTAATATTTTGAGGTTATAAATAAAAAATAACCAACCTTGCGTGAAATATCAGAGTAGTAATATCAAAGTAATATTAACAATATTATGTACAGGTATATATGTTCTCTTCTAGAACTAGGAAAGGACTACTCTACTAGATACTAGGAAAAGAGATAATACCTAGTCAAGTTCAAGATAATTCTTTGACAATTATCATTTAACTAAATCCAGTCCTTTACACACAGCCGAGTCTACCAAGTACGCAATGTAATCGGAGTCCGTAATCAAGCCAAAGTTGTTAGGATAAAACCATGAAACGCATAGAAAATCACAAAAGAAACGATAGTCGCAAAGCAATCTAAAATTGAATGAAACGAACACAGATAAGGTATGAAGTACACCAGTGTTGCCAATTACGAAAACTATAATACTCGAATGCCAAGCTAGAAATTCGCGATTTCACTTAAAAAATATATAATACTAGTATTTTTCTAGCTAGTCAATTTAGATATTTAAATGAATAAAGTGTTATCAACTAATTTTAATAACCGACTTCAAAAAGGAGGAGGTTCTCAATTCGATCCGTATTTACCGAAATCGCGAAAACTTCCAAAACTGGC
Source organism: Scirpophaga incertulas (assembly GCA_036419045.1). NCBI lineage: Eukaryota > Metazoa > Arthropoda > Insecta > Lepidoptera > Crambidae > Scirpophaga > Scirpophaga incertulas. The sequence continues at coordinate 17,934,678 of CM071643.1, read as the reverse complement.
AGCACTGGCTGACGGAAAACATTTTATACGGCATCAATAATTGTGACCCAACTTTTTATTTGGAATTTATTTATTTGAAGTGTCCGTGGAATACTAAAATATGTTTCAAATAATATAAAAATAAATGAAAATTATAGTATAATTTATATTCACATCGGTTCTTAGGCCAAAATTGAACAATGTCCTTTCCCCTTAATTATTAGAACACATGTCATATGACATACATACAACCATCGCTAACTATTTGGTAAATTACAACAGTAATAAATAAAGGTTCATAAACTTACACATAGAACAATACTTTATCAAACATGTGGAATAAATAAAAAATTATATGAGAATAAAAAATAATATGAGTAAAACGTGATGTAAATGATGTATGTACACACGATATAGCATATAAATGTAGGGCAAAATACAAAAAAAAATCTACTTTAGACCAACAATAACAATGAAATGATCCTATAATGGATTTTAAAACGTAAAATTTTTCATATATAACATTATTATAAATTTAGAAGTGTTTCGCCGGTGTGAAGACATTTTTAGCGTTAATGCTCTCAGGAAGTCTAGTCAGATTAGAGGTTTCAATATCACTTATGCGCCTCGCTGCGCCCTTGCACCGGCCCTACGCCCGTTCTTAATTGCTGCACGAGTCACCCTCGTTAAGCTGGTATTGCCGGAGCTCCAAGTGAAAATTCTAGATAGAATCTGAGATTCTTATACTGATAGAGTTGAACTACCTATGTTATTTTTTATTGTATGAATCAATTCAAATATCAAGTTATACATTATAAGTTATACTTATTAATAAAGATTTCTGGATTAAGCAATCTATTTTATTATATCGTTCATTAAATATAGAGAAAATACTAATTAATAAATCTAAATTGTTTTAATTAAATAAATCAATGATATCAATATTAATTAAGACTTTATTAAAATGGCAACACAAGACTGCTGCTTTTGCATTGAATGATACTTAAATAAAATATATGCCCTTCTCTCTCTCTCTCTCTAGAGAGAGAGAGAGAGAAGGGCAATGCAGCGCAGGCCCATAAAAGGGGCCCAAACCGCTTGAATAGCCGCGGGAAGCCAAAGTGGCATAGGCGTTACATGAGGGAATATACATATTTTGTACTTATGGAAAGTTGTATTTGTACGGAAATATTACATGATTCGTCTACTTAGATACCTCTATCTTATCATGTTTATCTCACCTTACTGTGTTTTTATATATAACGTATCTGCTTAAATGTGAATGTAATAATCAGAAAAATGTTTATGTGTTTAACTTTGTGTCCGTACAAGTATATTCTAGCTTAGATCAAATTTCTACCCTGTTCTTTCAAATAAACGTGTACGACATGTAATAAATACTGGCTAGTAAAAAATCTATCTTGTGCTAGACGACTGTTCCCTGAAAAATAACAAGTCGAAATTATTTTCGCCTGAATGTAACAACCGTACAGAATTGCTTTCTCAATTCAGATCGTAAAGTAATACAAGTTTGTCAATCGGATAATAAATCTCGACTGCGAAACGTCTAGTGACAAAGTTTCGCTTATCGAACAGAAAAAAACAAAGAGGGCGCCCATCGAATGTCACTTCAGGAGGCTATCCTGGTTCGTGTTCCGATAGTCAAGTTTCGTCGGTCTCTTTGACCGCTTAGCACTAAATACCGCGTTGGTACGTAGATGCCAGATAAATCTACCCAGGATGTAGCATCTACCCACGTAATGCAATGAACATGTGGTGATCTACTGATCAGTTGTACAAGTGTTGTAGCAGTTTGAGCTTGGAATTAACTTATTCGCCAAAACCACATAGCTGCTAGCACATCACTGTGACACGGTCTTTATTATAGCAAAACAATACAAAGCACATTGACGTGCCCTAGATTGGCTTGTAGCTTCGTCACTATAATTATATCCGCATGGAAATTCATATTCTCCTTGAATCTATATTAAAATTATACTATAGTTTTTAATATGACAAACCAGCAAAGTTTGCTTCCTGAAGTTGCCACCAGCCTATCCACCATATGTCTACACAATGTCCTTGAATACTTCGGCCATATTGCCAGAAAAGGTCATAGTTACAAGCAAGGTCGAAGGGAGCCTGCTACATTATATAGATTTGATCTGCATTACACACAATATAACAGACTACGACGTAGTCCACACCGCCGTAGACGAACAACTGTGGCGATCAATTAGTAGGAATAATGTGTTCCATAAGAGTGATCAGGACCTCCATCGACACGAGGACGATACATACATACATACACTCACGCCTTTTTCCCATGGGGGCAGGCAGAGATTACGTCTTTCCACTTGCTACGGTCTTTACATATCTCTTTCGCTTCATCTACTTTCATAACATTCCTCATACATGCTCGACGATTGCGGGTACTTCTGACCTGGCCTTTTTTGAGGACACTTTCGATTTGTTCGAAATATGTTCGCCTAGGTCTTCCTCGTGCCGTATCTCGATGGACGATGATATAATATATACAGCGAGTTACAATAAGGTTTATTATGGAAACCTTTTAGATAGCGACCTGAAATACTATACCATCGATATAGTATGTCAGGTATACTATCGCTCTCATGAGCAAAAGATTCAATATATAGTGTTTAAACTAACATACACGTGCGATCATGAACCTTTCATAAGCTATCGCGACGTGCCCTATAACGATACAATATGTAAATATGAACATTTGTGTGTACTTCAAAATACTCAGTGTGTTCGTACCTGTAACTCTCATACGAAGAATCTTAATACCATATGTTATATGTAAGCTATGGGCGTGAAACTTTTTGATTTATTATAATCACTAGAAAATTAGTTCGACTCTCGACTTACGAGTAGCCCCCTTGAACTCTCAAAGAAATGTACAGAGGAAGTTATTTAGATGCCTATTACACTGTACAAACAAAAAGTATGGGATCTTTTATATCTCCATGGCGAAACTGTTTGGAACAAAGAGGATCGGGACCAAAGTTTGTTTAAATATTTATTATAAAAACTGTTTTCTCTTTGCGAAGAGTCGCGGAGAGTTCAGATGTTTGTTAAAACTTTGTTTTGTAGAAGCTTAAAAATTAACGTTGACACGTTTTTCTAAACCTTCTTTCTACTAGTATTAGGTAACAATTCGGTTGCGCCATTCTCATCTAAGAGTAATATGTATATTGCCCAGTATAATTATCATTATTTACCTTACAAACATCTAACAGATTTCATATTTACAATTTGTTGTTAAAACGAACAGTCATTGAAGACGATAGACGCTGCAGCTATAGCTGGAGCATTATGCTAGCTAGTTGCCTATTAAGCACTGCACATCGATGCAGGCATACATGCATATGTACATGTGTGTATATGTATATATGTACGCATGCGCGCGTGTGTGTTTATGTGTATGTATGTGTGTATTTTTATTATTTTTCCTGATTTGTTTTAGTTTGTTTTTTGTGTGTGCTACTTTGATGTGTGTGTGCGTCTCAATAAATCAATTTCATTCATTCAAGACTTTATTATGTAATAAATAAAAAACAAATCTCAGCAGTCGCAACTTACGATGCGACACTTGTTCAAATGTGATTTTTGACACAGCAAATGACCTGGATTGCCATGATTTTTTAAACATTTTTTCTTTTTATGATAGTATATTGATAAACAAGCAGATGGTGGACACATGTGATGCCTATAATACATGTAGTACTTATATATATAATACATGTAAATCTACAACCTCTTTACCAACTTATGATATAATATAATTAGTCATGGTACCCAATAATTTCACTACCTTTCTTCTTTACTTCTGCGCTTGAAACCTTCCGGTTTCCACTGTACTGCGAAGACTATTATAGCAGTAAAAGAGAAGACAGCAGCAGTCAGAATAAAAGACTATTGTAAAATTTTATTTATAGTTACAGGCCAATTGATTGTAAAGTTTAAAAACCTCTATTGAAGTTTATAAAAACCTATTTGGAGATACCCTCTGCTTCTATAACGTAATTTAAAAAAAAGCAAATTGTGGTGCTTGCTTGTCCACACCCTTGCACCCACCGAAATAAAATCAATGTATTCTTAGACCCTGGACAGTAATAACGTTAATATCCTTTGGTTTAGTGGGTAGACCCTAGAAGCAGTCCTAAAGACGCTTCTATAACTTTCTTCGTTCGAACTTTAGACCATGGATTAACAGTGAATAGTTAAAATTGCGTAACAATAATATTTTTGTAATGCGTTCAACTGGAATACATTAACTTAAAGGGTACCCCCATATTTCCCATACATAAAATGTCTTTATCGAGCACCAATATATAACAAAACCGATTTAAAAAAGTATATATTTTATAACCCTCGCCTCGTTAATAGCGACGACTGGAGAAATGAAATAAAAAATCTATCACAAAATAGACATAATAAATTGTAAAAATTTGATCGGAATATGAAGCGGATCCATTACACTTTGAAACAATAAAAGCGGCATGTGTCGCTTCAATTAAATCAACTGCCATATAAACTGTTACGACCATATATAAAAAAATGGGAATGCGTTCTTGAGGTCAGGATAATAAGATCTTCATGTCTTGCAAGTAGATATAGAAGCTTTTAGGTAGTCACAGTTACGGAGGTTCGTAACCAAGTGGTTAGTACACCTGTAGGTAACTTACATAATAATAATAATAATTAAGGGAGGAGGGAGGGATTTAGTGCGTAGGGAAGTGACGACCCCATCGCCCGCTGGTGGGGCATTTAATGCCCCTTGACTGCCATAAATGCCCCATCAGTACATCAGTACAGTCAGTCTCCCTTAGGGCAGCTTGTGGCGAACTGTCGGTGAGTTGCGTCACCGAGGGTACCGATGTGCTTCAGGGGGGCGTATGCCACCCGCCTCAGTCTTGCCACCAGCCGGGCAGAGTGGAGTCACAAGAGCAGATGCTCGAAGGGTGGAAGTGTAATAATGTCATAACGCCGACGGCGTCTCGATCGCTGTCGTAGACACATCTCTCTACACCCTTAGCCGTTCACACCAATGTTGCTCTCTTCGCACCAATATTGGTCTGCTTTTTTGGGGGGCCCATTTAGTGAGTGGCGAGTTACCACCTGCCACATTTAAAATCAATTAGGAGGCTTTGAGAAGGCAGGTGACCGGAGTCTCTTCCATAGTCCGGTTCTCATTACCACCGAAATTGAAATGCAATAGTCCACAGGCTTTTTGACCACTAATGACAATAGTTTCTGTGCATCTAACTCGGTGTAGTCTTTAGCTGCAATTTTCATGATGCAGATATTGGACCCAGTTAGTACACTCCACGCACACTTTCATTAAATTTCGCTTAAATGGCCTCTACGTGTTGGATCTAAATATATCCCCGTGCACGCTGTTCGCGAGAACACCTTCGATAGCTCAGGCAAATATAATTTAAGGTCGCTAATCCTATTTTTTCATACACGTAAGTATTATTCAGGCACAGAATTTCCCACCATGAGGCAAACCACTTACCTTGACACCAACAGCTTGGGCTTGTATGGAAACTGAGGCCGAGCACGTGCCTGGCTGGTCACTTTTCAGTACTAGTTTTCTTTACAGCAGCGTCACAAACTCTTCTGTAGTTTCAGTGTCCGATATCCGAACTCACACAACATAAATAAACTTCAAATATTTAATATTAGTCCCGATTAGCACAATAAAAATCTCATGCACAATTATGTATGTTTACACCGCCGCGTCGCCGATCAACCCAAGTAGTAGGAATCGTAATGACAGCCGTCGCCCGTCACCGCTGGGTCGTGGAGTCGCAGCTTACCCACATAATAAAGAAAAATCCGTGCCTGAACACACGCCTTATAAAGGTCTTAATAAGCTACAATAATAATTACAAAAAAACTAAAACCTATGATATTAAATAATCAAAAATGAAATATTTATTTACATATATAAATTATACATTCAAAAATAAATAAACATTTCTAAAGCGATCCGAATAAATTATCGGATGCTACGGAGCGCTCACTTATTGCACTGTTAGGGAAACAAATTTCTGGATATTGTCTGGCGCGCGCGCAACCCGCTCGTGCTTACCTTTTTTTTCCTCAGGAGAGGAAGGCTGAGAGTCAGAAGGCTGAGAAGGAGAGGAAGGCTGAGTATGTGTGAAAATACTATTATATATGTATAATATACATATGTCTACCCATTACCCTAGATCTTATAATACAAGCCATACAATACCTACTTATTTTTGGCTAATTGTACTCGCTCTAGGTATGAATATTAGAAATACTTATTTATTTTACAACCTCGAAATTCGATTTTCTCAAAATATAACACATTCATTTTCACCATGCAATTTTGCATTCCCAAATTATTTAGAATCCCAGGATCTCTCATTTTAAAAAAACATGTTTTTAGAAACCTCTTCCATAATTAGTTATGTGCTTGTATTTTATGTAAACACCACTTATTTAGAGAAAAATCATTTATTTCACACAACTTAAAGAGAATTTGCTTAGTTCCGGACGCTGGCCATTCTGAAAAGGGCCAAGTTTTTTGATAAGCCTATCGAAACTTCGGGACGCTGTACCAATCATAATGTTGGGGCGCGCTCAATTGACCGACGAATTAATCAGACGAAAAATGGACAACAACGAACAACATAGCTGTTATGCCAAACTCTGCAATAATAAATACAAGTTTTGATGAACCTGAAAACAAACTAATATTTAATAGTAATACCGTTTATTTCTCTTTAAAACATAACCAAATGATTATATTATCAATTGAACCACAAATAAAAAGATTTTATTAAAAACTAGCTGAACCCGGTGAACTTCGTACCGCCTAATTATATTATGTTCTGATCGAATCAGATTTGTCCGAGTTGCCTAGTACTTCCACCATATCATCATGTCCTGGCGAGCCAAGTGGTTCCCAAGTAGATGGAGCCAAGTTGATGGCAATAAAGAGTTACTAATACATTTCGCTTTTTATTATTTTTAAAGGCTTATAACCTGGTCTATATGGACAAAACAATGGAACGTTCGGATACACGGGTTCTTTTTACATGAGATGACAAAACAATATAATAAAAATATTTTTGAGAGTTAGTAACACTGTAAGGTTGGCACCATCAAATATGTCAACACATTAATTATTTTTATATTTTGAAATTTAAATACACGATGTTATAAGCAAAGTTGATATTATGTTGTCGATTCAAAAGTCTTGTTTTAATGCGTTCTTCAATTCGAGTGGAACTGAGAGTACAAATACCGTCAAATGTTTGACAGAAAGTAAGTGATCAACTTTTATATGGGAAAATGAAATTGTCGTCTTACTCTATCTTACTCGCAATTTTTCCTTATTTGTTTAGACCTACCCTGGACTACGACAAACATTTTAAAACCAAAATCAGCTCAATCGGCCCAGCCGTTCTCGAGTTTTAAGCAGACTAACGAACAACAATTCATTTTTATTTATATAGATATATAGATTTAAAAGGACTGAACAAAGCAAGGAATGCCTATATTCGATACACAACAGATTCCGGAGGGAAATTTTTAACCAGTTTAGACTATTTCTGACACAAAACACTACTGTTTTCATTGCGGTATGAAGTATCCCGTAGGAAGAGTAAGGTAGGCAGAGGAATTACTGGGTACTATAACTGTATATCTTACGTCATAAGTTAGCAATGTTTATAACGGTTCAAGTCACTACATATTGTAAAACAAAGTCGCTAACCGCCGTCTGTCTGTCCCTATGTATGCTTAGATTTTTAAAACTACGCAACGGATTTTTATGCGGTTTTTTAATAGATAGAGTGATTCTTGACAAAAAGGAAGGTTTATATGTATATATATATTCTTTATTGCACAAAAGACATTATAGTAAAAAAAAATATGCAGTGATTGGATGTGTACATGGGTGGGCTTATCCCAAAAAGGGATCTCTTCCAGCCAACCTTACTGGGTGTCAAGTGACTTATACTGTTACGTGGGAGAGATTGAGAAAAAAAAAACAAGATACATGGGTACATAAACTATATAAAATAAATACTAATAATATATAATTATGCTTAAATATACAAATATCAAATAAAAACTAATCTAAATTAAGTACATAAGATATTATTATATACTACCTATATAAAAATATAGTTAACTAACTAGAAACTTTCAATAAATGCTCCTTTAGCCTCACTTTAAATACTGTATCGGATGAGCTCTCGCGGATATTTACCGGTAGTCTGTTCCATAGACACACAGCCGTCACTACAAAAGACTTTGATAGCATTCGGGTATTGCACTTGACTGGCTGCACGAGTGTCTTGGTTACACATGCACGCCACGTATAATACATGCATAATATAGTAGAGAAACACATAAATTTAGAGGTTGCATTTTTTCCGTCTACATTGCAAACGATTATATCGTTGTTATATTTCACAGTTTTTCTGTAGTGTATTTAGTATCACCCTTGCACCCGTGCGAAGCCGGGGCGGGTCGCGAGTATACTATAAACGACTGTAAAAGTATACTATCAAATTGCCTGTTTATCTATTCATTGATATAAAAAATCGCAGTTCTCTCCTTTGCAAATTGTGTTATATTTTTATCGAGCTACTGTTGTTGACTAAGCAACTTATACAACTTCATATTGAGATTTTCAGCCTCGTTGATGAACACGCCCCCCGCCAGGTGGACTGACGACCTGAAGAAGGTCGCTGGAGGGGACTGGATGCGGAAGGCGGAGGACCGGGTGTTGTGGCGCAAATTGGGAGAGGCCTATGTCCAGCAGTGGACTATGATTAGCTAAGTGATGATGATGATGATGATGATGAACAAACCAAGCGGGTTTCTAATAGTCAGCTATCACCATAAACGTGACCTGCGACTGAATAGAACCAGTCAAACATGATGATCGTACCCCAAGCGTGCTGCTACAGCGCCTTCAGAGCCCTGCAGAGGAGATGCGTGACTAGTATGTCGCATTAAATGACAATACGTGAAGAGAGAATACTTTATTGCATTAATTCAAAGTCTGCGAGATGCTCAAGTCAGGGAGAAATAGCGCGTAATATTGTCCCTCTTTTGGACGACAATGCACATGCACAAAACACACGTTCTAATGGCTGCTGTTCTAAAAGTGGGTTTCAAAATTATAGAACATCTTCTTTAAAGCCCAGATTTAATCACTAGCGAACCTTAACCGTTTCGAAAGTACGTTGCCAACATGTGCCATAAAATGTAAAGTCACAGTTCGCAATAATTTCACTGCCAATCTTACCACTTACATCAGAACACAGCAATGAGAATACTACTATTTTGCGACAAAAGTAGATAAGATGAAGGTACCCAGAGCTGACCCTGGTATAGTCTTCCTTCGGTAATACGATTAATACATTATGTACGATTTTATGTAGAGTCTTTGCTTCTTTAAAGTTTTACAAAGCTATGATACGCTAGCCGTAGTGATAGAACAATAACATGATATACTCAGGAACTCAGTAATCAGTTACCATCGAAACATCGTACGAGGACGAATTTTGTGTTGTTCGCAGCTCGTTACGAAAAAAAATCCCGTATCCTTCAAGGAAACAAATCGTATTTATCGTAACTAGTATCGAACGGAACAGAATCTTGTTTCGATGGTAACTGGGTTACTAAGCGTCGGTTTTGTAGACAGCTGATATATCAAAGATGTGAAAAATCTTAAGTTTCTTACCGGAAAAAGACTACAAACTAAGGTCGTCTAGTAAGGTACTTCTATCTTACCCTGTTTTTTGTCGTGGAACATCACATTTATGTATATATATAACGCAGTAAAGTTCAGTTTTAACATCTTATGGTACAGACAACGTACCTATTAGTTCTTGTAGAGGTTGCAAATCTTTCAGCTGAAGTGGAAACCGGAAAGTGGATCAAATTTAACGTGCAAGATTTGATTACAAAACGACAGACAGAGAACGGGATACTAAATAAAAGCTTGTAAAAAGAGTTAGAGTTTTAGCAATATTAATCAGGACACTTTTTGTAAACTCTTCTACGAGTATGTGTGTGATCAGCAATACGGCAAGCTTTATATTTTGCACAACACCATCTCTATTACAAACGATACAAGAGCTGTGTCTAGGTCAATATGTAAAGTCTGACATGTCGCTGTATGTACTTAGCCGTTTCTTGTAAATCTATGCCTGCCAACTATGTATCCGTCCACAGTTGCGACAAACAAACACGCGTGTTACGCAAGTTGGTGAAAGGCCAACTGCACACACACAGTAACAGGTGTCGCGATTCTACCGCCAAGTGCTACGGGGCCTGCTCGACCTAGGTCTGGCCGAGCCAACGCCACGGGAGGGATTGTCCGAGAACCCCTGGACAGTCCCCCAGACGGAGAGACATCACCACGGCGTGCGCGGTAGCCAGACGGGCACGCAGCCTCGCAGTAGGGTCATTAAGCGAGCAGCGCTCTTGCGTGTGCCCGCCTTCTCCTACCTATCTGTCTGCGGCGGAGAGGAGCGGCCTCAACGTCCTCCTCCCGTTCCCTCTTCGCTCCCTCCGTCTGCAAGATGACGTTCTCGTAAAAGGAGACGACAGCGTCCCATTCCGTCTCGCCGCGGAGCATGGCCATGCTCACGATCGGCAGCGAGAGGTCGCTGCTTCCCAGCACAGCGATAAGGTCGCTGCGCTGTTGCTGCCACGCCGAGCACACAGCCAGCATGTGCCCGGACGTGTCGTCGGGAGCACCGCAGTGGTGACACCGCGGCGTTGCCTCCCGATGTGCGACCCGGTACAGGTATTGACCGAAACAACCATGTCTGGTCAGTACCTGCACCATGCGGAATGAGAGGCTGCTCTTCCGGCGCCCAACCCGAACGAACAGCTTCGATCGTCCGGTGGCCGGCAGCTGGGAAGGCGAGTGGCTCGCCCCACCGGTGCAGAGCCTCCCTCTGCAGCACAGTAACACTTTCTAAGACTTCGCGTTTAATTAATATTGGACTCAGCGATTTTGCAGAAAATTACGCACACAAGGTAAGCTAACTCAAATTTAAATATAATATAGATAGAAACACTTTATTTTGCACAATATGGATGTTATCTACTCCACTATTAATGGATGTTATTTTCTTCTTATATATAAAAATGAATCGCAAAATGTGTTGGTAAGCTCATAACTCAACAACGCCTGGACCAATTTGGCCAATTCTTTTTTGTTAATGTTCGTTGAAGTTCAAGGAGGGTTTTTACAATGAGGAAAATTCGAATAATTATCGGAAATACCCTAAAACCCTAATACCCTTTCATTTTCCCATGCAAACGTTTTCTAACTAAAACGTACAGTCGAATTGAGCTTTATTGTTATTGTATAAAGTTCATATTGCAAGCACTCACTGTTGTCTAAGCAATGAAGGTGTGTTCCTAACAAAGAGTCAATTTGCGCTTTATTAACGCTACATATAGTTGAAATTCAATCATATCTATCAAAACAGTGTGCGTGCGTGCGTTGGAGCACAGAATACATCGTTGGAGGATTTAATGTAACGTTCCAAAATTAAATAGCCACAAAATGTAATAGGTCATTTAGACTTTTCTTGCGATTTGGTTGGCTATGCGACATTATCTATAAAATAATTAGGAACAAAAAACTGCCACTGTACAAATCTTTTTGACAGGACGAAGTCTGTCGGGTCCGCTAGTTATACATATAAACGTTGCTCTTCAATCTCTCTATCTAAAAAAAACTGCATCAAAATCAGTTGTATAGTTTTAAAGATGTAAGCATACATAGGGATTTAGGGACAGAGAAAGCGACTTTGTTTTATACTATGTAGTGATGAACTAAAAAAAAAATATAACACGCAATTACCGAAACGTTGCAAATCTGTCACGAACTAAACAAACCGTAAACTGTAATTATAATGCAGCGATCTAACATCACATTTATCATATTAATTAAGGACACGGCTTACTAACAGAATTAGTAACCCACTGGTCCAGAATATTTTAGTCTTAAGACACAGTCTGCCGCTTTCATTATTTCTTTGTGCTTCGTCCGGTGAATCTAATAACCAGAGTGAGGGGACGGCAGCCAATTGGCTCCGACGAGCGTACCCGAAGAATTTAATCAGAACCGTAAAAGTAACATGAAACATTTGCCCATGTTAAGAGGGAAAGGGGGAAACGGGCGTATAGCGGACTAACTTAAATTGAACAAACATAAATATTACATCGATAGTACTCGTCATTAAGATGTATTGCTTGGCCGCGTTTTGATTTTAGTTTTCCTTGTGGATATTTTTAGGTATTGATATATTGAAAACAAATGAGCATTAAGCCCAACATATAAGGATGATATTTATTTTTGCGAGAATCTTACCTTATCGTAACTCAGTCTTTGACTAGGAGGTAAAGTACTTTTTCCTAGAATACCGACAATTCTAAATATATATATAGCTCACTAATCATATTTCTTGTTTCTCTTTATTTCTATAGCCTATAGCTACAATATGTCAAAATCAAAGTCACAATGTATATATCTGATTATTGCTGTGTATTTGAGAAATAAATCATTATTATTATTTAATAAAAAAAGCTCGAGTTGAACTTTCTAACATATATGTCAACCTCGACAACCTCAAATAGATAATACGTTTTAAAATAATTTAATTGAATACCTACAAATGTGTGACAATGACAAATTATATTATAATTAATATGGTCGGTATATACAATTATTGTATTAAAATCATATTGACATGAAATGTCATTTCTAAGAAGTGACATTCTATTTTTATAAATAAGTGACTACACGGTAAAGCACTTATTAATATATATGAAAAATGAAAAATTTGACAAAATTTAATTTACAATAATGCACAATATTAAGTAATGAATGAACGAATAACTCATCTTATTCTTAATCAATCAAGCAGATAACGAATATAGTTAAATTGTATTGTTTATCCTTGTTATACCAAGTAATTAGTTTAGATATAGAAAGTTAAATGCCATTATATTTCGGCTGAGAAATGCCCATTGCCGGACATAGGCCTCCCCCAAGAATGTCCACACAGATAGGTCGTGTACTGCTAGCGTCCAGTCCAGATCTTCTCCAAATCATCGTCCACCTTTTGGTGGGCTTAACAGTTCTGCGGTGTCCTGCATCTACCTGCCACTAAACGACCTTTCCACTACGAACGGCTGTCAGACCTGAGAGCAATGTAGCCTGCTCAATACTACTTAAGGCGGGCAATACTTAGGACTTTGACAGTGAGCCGTAATCATTTGCGGATCTCATCATTTCTGATTTGATTAGGAGTAAACGTGAATATTAGTCATATATAGTCAATGAAAAGCGGATGATTAAAAATACATTTTACATTTACATATATATATGTATATATATTGTTTAAGTACTTTAATAAGATATTTTAATATATAATATAGATATTAGCTATACCGTGTTTATTTATAAGTTATATAAGTACACCACACCTTGGATAGGAAAACCTTTACAAAGTACAATGAAAACAGTACATATTAAATCTTTTACTTTAAATCCAAAATTGGGTAGATGACATTTTTTTATTCTATATATAATAATTAGAGATCGGATAATCGGATGCATATTTACCTAAAGTTAGTTTAAGACAAAGTATGGAAACGGCTTTTTATTGTTTTGTTAAATAAAAATCCCGGGATTGCGGAATTGGATAGCCGGATGTTTATTTATTTACCTAATTTAGTTTTTGACAAAGTGTGGAACTGTCTTTTTATTTTATTTCCATAAATAAAAATCCCGGTATTCCGGTACTGTAGGACATTTTGGTAATGCAAAACTAGTCGGTAATATGAGCTTAAAAACGACGTTACATGAAGGTTAGTTTCAGTTCCCCGTGTGATTTGTGAGTAGGTGATTTGTGAGTAGTCAAACTAGCTCACTACTTTCGTATAACACTCGTCATGTAATAAATCGTACATTCATAAATCGCACGGGGAACTGAAACTAAACTTCATGCAAATACGTATGCATAGTTGTATAAATGAACCCGGAGTCTCGGTCTTTTGAAAATAAATACCACGTGCTAATTTAGTAATTTTCAAACAATATCACTACGTTAAATTTGCAGTCCCGTATTTTCCCGGGATTTTTATTTAACAAAATGTATTTTAAAAAGCCGCTTCCATAATTTGTGAGACAAAAATTAACTTTAGGTAAATATGCATCCGATTATCCGATCTCTAATAATAATAGTTCTTTTTGGACGATAAATATTGTAGAAGTAACGACGTATCTGCGATTATTACTATTAATTTTGAAAATACAGCGATGTTTGCGATGAATGATATAAGAATGAAAGGAGTAAGCATGGAAATGACGGCTGATAGGGAGGAATGGAAGAAAAAGATCTATTGCGCTGACCCCAGATAATGGAAAACGGGCAAGAGGATGATGATGATGAATATATTTTCTATATTAAATAATGTTACATGTAATGTGAGGAAGTAAGAAAGATATTCGTTTCATTAGAATTTTGTAATAAATAATTGTACATTTATTAGAAATCTTAAAGCTATATTAATACAAAATTAAAGTGAAATTTCTATATTGACTACATTCATGAGATGAAAATTGCTCATCTTTGATAATTATATAATAAAATTAGGCATATTCATTTGTAGTCATCTACCCGATTCTTCAATTACCTAAGTCTAATTAACTACTTACCTTAAACCACGCCATTGTAGAGTCGTCGTACAGCACAACCCATTCTTCTGACCAGGAGTTCCACAGGTATTTTCCTGTAACCAATTCGAAATGTTAGTATAGAGTGTTAATATCAAAAGCAAAAACTGAACTAATATTTGTTCAACCTAGGCACATAATTAAAAACAAGACAATACCAAAAATTTCTCATCCTTGTACAAGCATACGTACACGGAGCAAAATAAATAATATGATTCTTCATCAAAATCAAAACTAAAACACATTTTTATTCATTTAATTTTCATTATAATTACTATTATATAGTAAAATTAAATGACATATTTATTAACCAATTTATGTACTTAACTATATATGTAAATAACTATATATATACATTTGACAATGATTCCTCAACTATGCATTTGAAAATAGCACTTGTATTTATCGGACAAATTTTTTTGTTAACAAATTCCCAATTGTTTTGTCTCGATAACTTCAACGTCATATTTTTGCTATTTCCAATATTTGCCGTCTAAATAACTGTTTGCATATAATCTGAAGGAAATTTTATTTTGCTCGAACTGAGACCCAAAAACGGCACAGCGAATCAAATGTGCAGACCCTGACTGTAAAATTCAAACTTCATCGACTCTATAAAATTTTAATAATTATTTATAAAACAGTTCATAAGCCAGAAAAAAAATCGTTTCCAGTAATCGCCAGCAATATCAATAAAGCTGAAAAGAAAAATATAGTTTATCTATTAGGGATGAGTGCGTATAAATCACAACAAAGGGCTTTACAAAGGGCGTCCAGAGCCTGCCGCAGATCAAGAACACTCGACTGTGCTTAGCTCAAGTGGCTCAGTTGATAATATAAGAGATCGCAAATCCATTCAGTAGGACACGAGAAAGTACAGGCAAAGCTTTGGCTGCCTAAAGATGACCCAATATACCAGTGATACATTAAAATACACCTTTGGATATGCATGACCACAAGGCCCTGTGGCCTCCACAGGAAATGTGGCCCCAGAAGAGTGATAAAAATATCCAAAACAAATGGTCTGCATTGTTTTCTTTTTAACGTTTGTTTCAGAAAGCCCATGCCCTGTATCATAATACAATTTCCGATGAATCGTCGTTAATATCGCCAGACATACCTCTCTAACTTGATTGTAATTGATAACGACACCGATATATCGATTTTCACAATTTCAGCAGCATACATTTTGATATGAAAACTTTGTACAGCGCCTCTAGCGGAACATAATAGTACTATTTTTTTATACCACGTAGGTGGCAAACAGGCCTACAGCCCGCCTGATGGTTAGCGGTTACCGAAGCCTATAGACCATAGCTTCCTAAACGTTTTTGTGTCGTAGACCCTTTGTCTTGTTTTTCGGTTTTGGGTAGACCCCCCTTTTTTTTTTGTTCCCCTGAGGGAAATGCATTAAATTGAATACCCCGGCTGTGGCGAGCCGGCGGTTATGTGGGGCTCTCCTCCGCAGAAGGGGAGGCCTACCCACTAAAACCTCAGGGATGGCCTTCCTCAGGCATGTAGGGAGCCCCCAGGAATATCAAGCCACTTCCGGGAACCCCCAGCCTCCGCTCCCCTGCTAGAGGGGAGCCCTCCTCGGGGGAGGCTACTACCTCCCCGGTCTCCTCCACCGACGACGCCCCCGGCCACGGAAGGGGCGTTGGGTAGACCCCCTACTTACCTGATATTGAATGCCTACATCTTATAACAGTAAAAAAAATATTATAATTGTTTATAAAATTTTGTTAATTTTATAAACATTTATAATATTTTTTTTACTTCATATAGGTACTTTTATAAATATTTTTATGTCTTTATATTAGAAGATAGTATAATGTAAGTAAATAAGTACTATCAATGTATGCTGAGATCCATTGTCGTGGACCCTTGTTCTTATTTCATGGACCCCCAAATTTTCGTAGACCCTTTGCATGCTGTCATAGGCTAGGGGTCAATATATTTAGAAGGCGGGCACACGCAAGAGCGGTGCTCGCCTAATGACCCTACCGCAAGGCTGCGTGCGCGTCTGGCTACCGCGCACGCCGTGGTGATGTCTCTCCGTCTGGGGGATTGTTCAGCGGTTCTCGAACAGTCCCTCACTTGGCGTTGGCCCGACCAGACCTAGGTCGAGCCGGCCTTGGAGCTCATGGCGGTAGAATCGAAAAAGCGCACCCCGCCATGTGCCCTGCATGGGCCTGGAGAACTCAGGGGGGTTTTAGTGGGTAGACCGGTCCTGTCAGACCGGAGAGCCCCACACACGGCCGCGCCTAGCCAGCGCAGTGTCACGGTGCATAATGCATTTCCCCTCTACAACAAAAAAAAGGGGTCGATATACCACTTTGGGAATCAGTACTATAGACAACTGCAAGACCAGGGGTGTCACTCGCGCGTTGCCGATCCTTTAAAAACATATTTACTCCTCTTTTGAAGAACTAGTCTTTCGTATTAGACTGGTAGAGTTCTGTAGTTTGCTATACGTTAGTTAACTATCGAAAACGATAGCTAAGTCGCGGTAGAGCCACGAGATTACATTACATGCGCTAAAATCGTGATTAGATATAGTCTAATACAAAACTTGTGAACGAAGCGAAACATAGGTCAGTTATTATAATTAGAGGTTAGTAATAAACCCTGAGACGCCTCCAATTTTTTCCTCCTGTACCCTCACTCACTCGACGAAACACAACGCAAGCGCTATTTTACGCCGGTTTTCTGTGAGGCCGTGGTATCACTCCGGTCGAGCCGGCCCGATTCATGCCGAAGCATGGCTCTCCCACGGTAATTAAAGTTATAAGTACATAAGTATATATTATACATTTTTTTGTTTGTTTAATAATATATGTTAATTAGTATATAGAATTGCACATACATGTGTATATTTTGCGTGTTTATAGTAGCTATACTACTATACTATAAGTCCGTCTATGCTTCTATTATATATTTTTATTTTATATGAATTGTATATAAAAGATTAGAAGCCGGTAAAAATCCGTCACTTAATACATAACAAAATAAATTTCATTTACGAGTACATATTATTATCTAATCAACGCCCTTGAGGCGCACAAATGCTTAATTCCTACTAACCTTACAAACTTCCTACTAACCTTCCAGGATAAAGCACAAGGCAACGACAAACAGCGTCACATGAAATTCCGTAAACAAGTTAATATAAACATTAATTTTCAGTCATGCGCGCTCAGGACACAACAGCCCTACCATGAGTTTACAGAGAAAACTCGCAAGTAAATTAAGGATATCCCTTACCACGAGTTTACACAGGAAACTCGCAAATAAATTAAGTGTACCCACAGCATGTTTGCCACGTACTTATTAAATTATAAAAAGGACGGAATTCGTTCCGGAAGATCGATGGTTGTATATGTTTACTAAGCGAGGAATAGAATCTTTGATTCTTCCCACTTAGGGTTATTCATCTTTTGTACTTAGGTTTATCTCCGCATCACGCAGTTACAGAACGAACTGATAACTACGAGGTTGTCTACGTTTTGTATTGTTGCTGCTAGTAGTAAAAATAAAAAGATTTAGCTTTAAGAACACTATTATCAAATGAAATTGTATAGCGTAAAATTAAGTTTTGTATTTTTAAGCAAACCTATTATTTTCTAATGACAACAAACAGATTAAGTCTAAGATATTTTAAACACAATTTATTTCAATATAAATCAAATAGAAGCTCAGAAAGGATTTGTACAAAATATTAATAAATTAAAAATACAACATTGCGTATTAGGTAATTGACGAACTAAGTTAATGGCAGGGATGAGAAGAAATACACCCACATTCCAACTGCGGCAGCCAAACTGGCAATAAAAATGTCCAACACTATTTGGATTCGTATCGATTCACAGAATCAAAGTCTTGCACTACTATTTTGTCGAACGCAATTCTCTCTACACAAGTTTTCATTCACAGTCGTATGCGAGGAGTACCACTGAGCGAGTCTATTAAAAACAGTCGCATGGTAGGGCTGATCAATTGGGCGTGCGCGGGCTCCGAGCCGCGATGTGTTTTATGGCGGCATAACTCTGCGGCGACGGCCTGATCCGGCCCATCACTCCAATTTCTGTCAGCTTATATTATGTGGGGATTGCTACGGTTTTTGTTTATTGTTGCGTCTTGTTTCCGGCATGGAGTATGATAATCTTTGTATATTTATAGTACAGATTGTTTCCGTGCTCCGAAACTGAGCGAAAAGTTTATTTCTTGAGTTTCTTACCTGTTCTTCTAGAGAACGTTCTCCCGATTTCCTTACCGGTGCAGAGTATTTATTATCCTTGTACGTATCCGCTTGTAGATAATGGGGCTCCTAAACTTTTTTTTCTTCCAATTTCATATTTGTTTATCGACCCATAAAGGCCTATATTGAATAAAGATTATTTTGATTTTGATGCTTAAAAACACAATCAATTACCGCAAAATTACTATCAAGGATAATACGATGGAGAGGTATATTTCGAAATATTATCGTTCATTATTTTGACAACCTTGCAAGCTGGAGAAAAGTCTACATTGTCGGTTTTCTTCCCCCTATGGAGAGAAGAGGCTGAGAATCCTCGTGAATACTACCACAACCAAATGCCACGGTGGATATGCCGGATTCCAAACGGATCGAGGCGGCTCGACCAGAATGACCTACCGACTAAACTCAGCCTGAGCCTTGGCCTTAAGGGCCGTACTTGGATACGGTAACGTCGCCGGCCTAAGGATGCCAAGATATATCAAAGTCTCTACTGTCGAGTTTCACCAAAGAAATTTGCACAAAACGTGCAGAAAGTTGTATAAAAAAGTATTATTCGAAATAATTTACACACATTGTTTGAATAAAGTACTATGCACGCCTCGATTAGCTTTGGCGACGTTTATGATTCCCTCGAGCTTAGCTCAGTTCCGCTCTCGACTTTTGTATGTCTTGTCATAACTGCAGCTATTGCTGTCCACGCTGATAGAGCCAATACATGCTGCGACAGTAATGTACTATTACATAACGCCCAACACGATCAAAACATTTAGTCAGAAGTAACAATAAAATAGCTTAAAATATCCACAAAACTATTTTGTTTAGTTTAGTGAGGTTACAGCTTTTGTACAGATTGATTAAGTTTGATATAACAGGTTTGCATCAATGTAGATATAGTATTGAACAGTGTATCAAATAATCTGAATTCATTAGAACACCCACGCGTGGTTTATTTGTATATCTTAAGTGAAAAGTATACAGTCCGATAATGATATGGGACTATACTTTCAATTTATTATTACTTAGCAATTGTACACATTTCCTATTACCTAAGTTTATACCTGATTTAAATGTTACTTGATTATGTCAAGGATAAATATTTGAATTGAGCTATGGCGAACTTATTAATTTGTTGATATTTCAATAGAGAAGATGAGTCATTAGATATTTTTTTAATTGCTCTTTATTTGGTATTCAATACCTTATGCTAATGAATGAGCTTTTGAATTTGTACTAGAACACATATAATATTCCGCGTTTAATTCAAAAAATTTTAAGAAACACCGAAACATATTTATCTCTTTTTTTATTAGCCAGTTTCTGACATATAAAAAAAAGAAGTAATAAAGTAATTTCGGAGAAAAAGTAGAAAAATGTTAAGAAAATAGTAACTATGAATACCTGAGAATAGGTTGTATGGGCAATGTTCTTTGCCTGCTCGATATGAGTGCAGATATTAAAAAAAATTGACACAGTATGTTTATTAGATATTTTCAGCTGCTGTTTGAAGCTTTGATTATTTTAAGTATATCCTTATTATCACAGCTCATATATGTTACCATCGAGGGTTGTACAACTACCCTAACCAAGTAAAGCCTGAGTCAACAACGCTGAGCCACGGTGAATTGGTATACTTCACCTTTTGAGTTGCTACGTAGATATACCTGCCGTTCACCCTAAGAGCATTCGGTTAATTATCACTACATAGTATAAAACAAAGTCGCTATCCGCCGTCTGTCTGTCCTTACGTATGCTTAGATCTTTAAAACGACGCAACGGATTTTGATGCGTTTTTTTTAATATACCGGGTGTCTCATTCAAATCGGTCAGTATGGGAAGTCTGAAACTATAAGACATACGAAGATCTGTTCTGAGGAACCATGTCATCGATTTTAATAACAAGAAAAACTGCATTCATACATTTTAAAAATCATCTGTACTCCGTTCGGGAATCGAACCCGATTGTTTTGAAAAAAAAACCTACACTATTTCTATTTAGATATCGATTATGTAGGTCTTAAGCAGTAAATGTCTCTATGAAACATGATGTCTAAAATGAATAAAATGCATTGTTGCCAAGAGACATTGCCATTTTTGTCCTACCAAATTTTGCCGCAAGGTCGCCCGATTTAACGCCTCTGGACTATTTCTTATGGGGATACGTTAAGGATGAAGTGTACAAAACAAGTTATGATACCGTTGAAGACCTAAAAGTTGCCATAGAGACAATTTTAACGCAAATTCACCACATGAAGATACAAAATGCAATCATAAGATCGTTACCTAAACGTGTTGAATATTGTATTGAAAAAGCGGCGGTCACTTCGAGCACCTACTAAAATAAAATAAAGTATGTGAAAACAATGCATTTTATTCATTTTAGACATCATGTTTCATAGAGACATTTACTGCTTAAGATCTACACAATCGATATCTAAATAGAAATAGTGTAGGTTTTTTTTTTCAAAACAATCGGGTTCGATTCCCGAACGGAGTACAGATGATTTTTAAAATGTATGTATGCAGTTTTTCTTGTTATTAAAATCGATGACATGGTTCCTCAGAACAGATCTTCGTATGTCTTATAGTTTCAGACTTTCCCATACTGACCGATTTGAATGAGACACCCTGTATAGAGTGAATCTTAAGGAAGGATTATATCTATACTAATATTATAAAGAAGTAAAGTTTGTGTGTTTGTAAATGTAAGGGGTAATCTCGGGATCTACTGAACCGATTTTAAAAATTCTTTCACCATAGAAAGCCACATTATTGCGGAGTGTCATCATCATCATCATCATCATCATCATCATCATCATCATCATCATCATCGATTTTAAAAATTCTTTCACCAATAGAAAGCCACATTATTGCGGAGTGTCATCATCATCATCATCATCATCATCATCATCATCGATTTTAAAAATTCTTTCACCAATAGAAAGCCACATTATTGTTGAGTGTCATCATCATCATCATCATCATCATCATCATCATCATCATCAGCGGACGGCGCGCGATGGCTTCGGGTTTAATTCAGTTCGCTTTCGTGCTCGCTTCGGGGATTATTAATATTATGCCCAACGAAGTGGGCGCGGGTCAGCTAGTGTATAATACATGCATAATATAGTAGAGAAACACTGATAAATTAGAGGTTTCTAATATGATGTCGTAAATAAGCACGTTTTTTTGCGCTCTAAGCAAAACATGTTTATATTGTCTAACGACAAAAAAGCTGTGAAAGTTATGTATAAGGACATTTTGTAGTAGGTACATATATTTACATAAGCATTGCACCCGTGCGAAGCCGCGGCAGGTCGTTAGTGTATGTTAATTTAGAATAAGTAAATAAACACTGGTAGTACTGATACAAGCTAGAATCGAACCGGGGACTTGATGATTAGAAAACGAGTACCGGGATTATTGCGCCATCTTCTCATCATCTCAGAATGACATAATTCTTAGGAAATGTTTGTATTATAGAATCTACAAATCCGAAAAATGCTTGAAATGAGTTAAATTTCCCAGTAATTATGATCAATTACTTGTTTGAGTTTTATGAATTTCCGGTAATATAACATATATACAAAGTATAGTAGAATGGAAGGCTATATTTCGTTCCAAAAGTAGTTAATATTTATGTAAGAAAATATGCCATTTGACGGTTATAGATTTGTCAAAGCAGTCGTGATTTTTTTGAATCAGTTGACACTTATTAGATAACTTTAGAAATGCATATTTGTGTTTTTAATATCGATTTGTAAAAAACTACTTTATTTAATATATATTCTATTTTGAGTACTTATAAAAGATTTCGATTAAAAAAAATCTTGCCATGAAAATTTGTTGTATAAGTATAAAAGTTACAGTACACTGAATATATGTATATGATTCCAAAGTGTTTATTTATATAAATATTATATCGTTTTGGAACGAATTATATTTCGTAGTAAGAGTTGAATAATAGGTAAAGTTGAGCCAAGATTCGATAAGAAAGAAATAAGAATTTCTTAAGATTCTGTAAATAATCCTTTCTAAGTTCATGGGACTATGAAATTAGAAATGCTTTTGTTTATGATTAAAATGTTATATTCTCCTGGACATACTGTGTTCATTTTAAGAATTAATGCAAGTGAATTGTTACCGATATTATATATTCGCTATTCTGTTAATTAACCTTGACTGGAGATTCCTGACCTGACCGTATCATTCTTTGGTAAGTAATCAAAGGTTTTATTGAAACATTTATTGAAACATTCACTTACGCTTGTACCGGAGCATGTAGCCGCCTTTGATCTGAGTTCCGCCATGTTCTGGAAAGAAAATTATGTGTATTAGAAAAAGTCTTCGTGAAGGCTAAATTTCAATGTACATAACCTATTTAAAAACGTTCGGTCTTAAATAGATATAAATTATTCAAGACTCCAGCCTCACGCCAGCGGAAAATTAAAAATCGTTACGTATTTGAAAAAATACCAGCGGACAGTCAGGCAAAACAGGAATAGTCGTTAGCGACGTGCTTTTGTACTATAAAGTCTAAAATTAAATATTTTAAACATTTATTGGAAAGATTTGAACTGACTAATTTAATAGATCTGTTTGAACCTTGTTAGAATTTATTTGTGCAGGATTACTAGATTTGTTGTTACTTTCAAATTTAACGTCATTTTTATGCAGTCAAATGTTTTTTAAACTACTTCACAATATGACAGCTAGTAGCTACCATATTGAATTTTCATTTATATCATGTGTTTAGTGACATCAAGAAGAATTGATAGAAATAAGAATCGCATAAGCATCAAAATCGTCCAAGCGTCTCTAGAATGCCACAAACATACATACATAGACTCAAAAACACATTATCTCTCATTTGTATCAGGTAAAAGAATAATAGAAAGTTGGAAAACATCTGATGGTAACAGATCACTACAACCCGGTGCCGATTTTATAACCTGTGCCTCCAGCGCCATTAAGATACTGTTCATATCTCCGTGATGAGCACTACAAAACTCACGGTACTCAGTAATATTTTTTCGCAATACCCTTCAAGCTTGTTACTTTCGATAATATTTGATAATATTCAAAATTATTTTTAAAAAAACGTAGCGGCTGAGCCAACATAAAAAAGGTGTTCTACGAAAAAAAGTGTCGCGTTCTGAATTCAAACTGTAAACATGGCACATTTTCTTTAGGACGATTCCCAAACTTTGGGCAAATTGACATAGTACCAAATAAAATTATATATAACCACGTTATCACTCAATATCGGGGCACGATGCCATAATAAAGATCTGCTATTGATTCACGTGTTGGTAGAGTTCGCGTCGTTTAAATTGCGCCCAGTAACATAGATTTATTGCGTTTGACAGTTCTGATTAATGGTACTGACACAGCCTATACGTTAGTATAGAGACGTACCTCGGAGTAACATAGCGGTGTAATACAACCAAAGGGTTAAAGTATTTAATATATGTGTCTGATTCCGTATCAGAATATTATTACAAAAATTTTAATCACAACTTTTTAGAATATCGCTGCCTATTTTGCCCATTCCGTCTGTTACCAATTTTATAATTTATTGATGTGGGCTTTTAATCTTATCTCCTAAGGAAACTAATTATAATACATTGTAAAAAAGAAGGTATCTTTATTAAGCTTCATTATTATATTCAATAAGAATTTATTTTTACTTATTAACAACGGTCAATTTAAAAAATATGTAAATTCTCTTCCGACTAATTCTGGCTGCCAGTTCTAAGGAGGTTGCTTTACAATCAAATACATCAATAGAGAATGCCAAACTATAGTTACTATAAAAATGAGAGAAGCTATGGTTGCCTTTGGTACCTTTAAAAAACTTCTGTAATTTTATTTTTAGTATAATAATATAGTAGTAGTAATTAAAAAGTAAGTTATTACTGCCTTTTTGGTCAACATTTATATTTCCTTTACCTATTAATATAACATATGATGACATGTTTGACTTAAGCGGTGTTGTTTACAAAGCGATGTTATTATTTTTGGAATTCGGCCATCTTGCGCAGTTGACAGCTTACGTCATCTCTCATCATTCCTTAACTATTAGGCGGTATAAAATTAATTGGCAATAGATAATTGCGTTTTCGTGACGTCGACGAAATTAGTACTCGGCAAATTCGCCGCTACTATGAAAGATGACGACCTATGGCTACTATGACGACCTCCATAGTCGAGTGGATAGTACACCGGTTTCAAGGTGTCGCCATCTCTGAGGTCCCGGGTTCGAATCCCGGTGGGGGCAGATGTTTGTGTGATGAATGCGAGCATTTGTACCTTAGTCATGGTTGTTGCTATATATATTTGTATAAAAAATATTAATATATGTATAATATATGTATATCTATCCGTTACCCTAGATCCCATAGCACAAGCCTTATAGAGCTTAGTTTGGGCTAGGCTAATTGGTGTAAGCGTAACAAATATATATATATATATACTATGAAAGACATAAAAATTATAGCAAGGTCTACATGTAAGGCGTAGCGAGTTGCTGCAAATTCAACGTAAAACAAGTGATAAAACCTTCAATAATCCAGTTCAACAACAAATAGGTTAACAAGAGTGACTGTTTATCCATCCAGCATTTTTGTTTGAAATAAAAAGGGTTATATTGAATATTGAAATATCACGTGCTAAGACCACACTCCGCTCTGATGGCAGGCAGGTGTCACCGGAAGGCTGTCAGGAGCGATATTGGTTTTATGCTAATCCATCCAAGTCGGTCAATATGAGACTTACGTAACCTCTGGAACTGCCGGGTCCACGGAAGCTCACAGCTACACTTACTGGAAACTAATTATGCCCTGAAGGAAGATGGAGCTGGAAGTCAGATTAGTTCGAATTTAATATGCAGAAATGCTAACGTAAATAGTTATTTGTGAAAGGCTAGTATATACGTACTGTATCACCCATATTTTGTATGAAGATTGCTGACTTAGAGTTTTATTTACTGTTGCTAAATTTGTAACCACAAATTTTACTAATCAGCAATATTTGCGTATATAAACTCGGGATGTTCTTAATTTCTTTAGTCAAGTGGAAATACTGTACTAACTATGGACCTGGTTCTTGTCTGCCGGTTGGCTGCAGTATCCAAACTTGGCTGACCAGACCTCCTTACCGGGATATTTTAAGCCATTACTATCAAAGTTGATAATGGGGTTGAGAGTTAGAATTAAAACATTGCGGCGTGAAATATAGTTTTTTTAACAACGTCAGCGCCCTTTGTATATGAACTTGTAATTGCATTATAAAAATGTAAATAAAAACTTATTTGCGAGAAAATCTATGCGACTGACTCACGCTTAACCGAATTTTTCTTCGGATCTCATATCCTCATGTCTGGTTTCATATATTTAACTTGGCTTTATTGTTAGTTAGAGATGGAATAATAGATTTCAGAAAACGCAATATAAACGCAATTAGTCATCATCATCATCATCTTAGCCTATCGCCGTCCACTGCTGGACATAGGCCTCTCCAATCGATTTCCAGTGCGACCGGTCCATTGCCACCTGCGTCCAACGAGACCCAGCGATTTTTACTAGGTCGTCGGTCCATCTGGTAGGTGGCCGTCCCACACTGCGCTTGGTGGTACGTGGTCTCCACTCAATAACCTTTTTGCCCCATCGACCGTCCAATCTTCGTGCTATGTGGCCGGCCCATTGCCACTTCAGCTTACTAATCCTATGGGCTTTGGTTCGTCTATGGATCTCCTCATTTCTGATTCGATCACGTAGAGAAATACCGAGCATAGCCCTCTCCATAGCTCGCTGAGCGACTTTGAGCATCTCAGAGCGCTCATGTTGGAGGTGCATAGCCTACTCGTACGACGCTGGCTAGACGGGTTGGTACTGGGTTTTATTTCGAGTTTTAGTATGAATAATAAATTAAGTTTGTAACTTTTACGCCAGTATATGGAACGAATTGTCGTGTAACTGTTGAATTAGAGCAATGATTCTCAAAGTGGTCTATAACGACCCTTACGGGTCTCTGACAACCAGCAAGGGGTCTACGTCAGTGAAAAAAAAAATTTGGGGGTCCATGAACTGAAAATGACGGTCCATGATAATGGATATATTTACTTACATTATACTAATTTCTATTAAAAAGACATACATTATTTATAATATGTAGTACCTATGAAGTAAAAATGTACAGAGAGCGGCAAAATGATCTGACGGTTTTCGCTGCGCGCTGTCGAGCGAGTGAGTGGTGGGGGTTAGTGGGGATAGCGGCGTTTCAGAGCCTACGTGCGGACATTTTAGTAGCCATCACAGAGTACTTTATATATACTGGTAGCCATGGAGCAGTGGTCGGCTGAGCACCGCGCGTTCGTTGTGGAAGCATATTTTATAAGTGGCGATAGTGTTGTTGCTGTTCAGCGACAGTTCCGCAGACGTTTTAATGTGGGTCCGAGAGGGAAAGTTCCAACTCGAAACACCATTTTGCTGTGGGTGGATAACTTTAGAGCTACCGGTTCAGCATTAAAACGGAAATCAACGGGCCGTCCAAGGTCAGCCCGGAAGCCAGATTGGAAGAATGCATGGCCCAAGATGGTCATCATTTGAAAGATGTCATCTTCAAATCTTAAACGGATAACATAAACATTTCTTTGGTTATTTTTATAGATGTTCATAAATAGCAATCTGTAATATGCAATAAAACCCTTTGTATCTCTTAAAACTATTGAGTTATTTACATTTTAAAACCGTCAGATCATTTTGCCGCTCCCTGTATTATATACGAGTATGTTTATATAATTTTGTAAGTTGTAGGATGTAGGTATTTGATATCAGGTAAGCAGGGGGTCCCTCTAAAACCGAAAAATATGGCAAAGGGTCCACGACACAAATAAGTTTAGGAATCTCTGAATTAGAGTGTTATTCTAATTAAAAAAAATATTACAGGATTGATTAAAATGCCAAAAAAAATACCCGGAATTATTATTTTTCTTGTTGTTGTAAATGATATATGTATATGTTTCTGTAAATGATATTGCTCTAATTTTTCGGATATTTTGAGATACTAATATTAAGTCTAGTATCTTGTAATACCCATGCTTATTAATGAACTAGCTTTCTGCCCGCGGCTTCGCCTGCGTGGATTTCGGGATTGGGTCTATAGAGGGTTAAGGGTCATAGCTTTTGCCCACGTCTACCACGGTTTTATCGCGCTTCCCGTGGGACTATCCGTTTTTCCGAGATAAAAAATACCGCAAAATCTTGCTCAAGAATCACTCTATCTATTGATGAAAACCGCATGAAAATCTGTGCAGTAGTTTTTGAGCGAAGCCTTTATTGCGCATCCCGTGGGATCTGTTGATTTTTCCGGGATCAAAAGTAGCCTATGTTACTCGGGGATAATGTAGCTTTCCAAAGGTGAAAGAATTTTTGAAATCGGTCCAGTAGTTTCGGAGCCTATTCATTACAAACAAACAAACAAACAAATCTTTCCTCTTTATAATATTAGTATAGATAAATACATTAAAATGACATTACAAATTACAATGACATTAAGCAATGCGCTAGACTTTACATGTTCACCTTTGTACAACTCTTATATATATTTATATGCTGTATAAAGCAGCTGACTGTACATAGCAATGACATTGCGTCTTTGGTTTCGCAGTGAGTGAGAGCGCATGACAGGAACTTGTATGGATATATTGCCACAAAAATAATCAAAAGTGAATATAAAAAGGTATTTAAGGTATTAAATTTATATGTGAAGTAGATCGATTCGCACTGAGCCAGTGAGGTTATTTCTAATCTAACTTAAAAAGGCTCTTGCTCCTCGTTGATCGTAGAAGTATTCTAAGTTCTTATTAATTTGTGTGTCAGCGACGCAACACCCTGGCGGAGGATCCGTCGCTGAAGGACATGCCCTTACCAAGGGATACGGGAGGAACAGTTGAGTATTAAAGCTTGGTATAAATTAAATTTTATATTAAATAAAATGAACTCAATAACTTTCAAAATAAGACATAAAATATCCATAGTTTCGACTCTATTTATAATATGCAATTTTAGGAAAGGTTTTCCTTATTTTAATAGGTTACTGATAATTAAGATAGCTTTAACATAACATAATTATTGTAAAAATCCCATTCGAAGTTCGAATTTCAACAGCAGAGAGAGATTTCGTGCGACCTAACTGTACTTTTATTTATTGGGTCAATTTTAAACGCTATATTAATATCTAATTAGATACGTGGAAAATACATGAAGAGTAATTATGTCACTGCCGCCAGGTAGTCTTCCGTTTATGAATAATTACTTATTATGCGAAATAGAACCGACCCGTGCGTGTGATTCTTCGGGATTTATAATTACACATTAAATTGGTATTCTCGGAAAAGCATATTATTTGGCTGTTTCAACAGATAGGGTAAATATTTATGTTTGTATCAGATAAAAAAAATGTAATTTTTTATAGGCTTTTTCATGTATACGATTTCGGTACTAGATTTAAATGCCTAGGCTATGGATGACTAGCCGGGAAAAATGTCTTTAGGCCATCCGTCTGGGAGGTTTTAAACGCTGGCGTCATCGTTGAGTTTTTAGCCGGTATGCTGCAGTCTTTGACGAGCACAGGCTCCAAACTAATGAGACGGCAGATCTTACTAATTATTATATAAAAAAATATGGTTCAAACATTAGTAAAGGTGAGAACAGAAATATTTGGAAATTCACTGTACAAACTGGTCCAATTTTCTTAGTATAAAAATTCTGAATTTCGTCTTCACAAGTTGTAATTAAGTTATTCTTAGTAATCCGTCTTAACCTTCGACTGGTCATCGTAACTAGAAGCAACCGCAACTTCACTAACTTCGGAACGATTAAGTGAAGGGTTTTCCTAATACTCCGAAAAGATTTACCTGGATCATGATAAGTTACGATTGGGAACTAAATAGCAATTGTCTAAGAGAACGATGCTGTTGTAAGGTACTCTACTCAGAAACAAAACGGCTAATAAATCTAACAAATATCTATTAGTTAAACTAAGTTCCCAAACAATGACAATATCCACAGAAAAACCTCTTAAAGGAGAACCTTTTGCAAACAAACGACGAAACAAGCAAATCAT
This sequence comes from Scirpophaga incertulas, assembly GCA_036419045.1. Taxonomy (NCBI): domain Eukaryota; kingdom Metazoa; phylum Arthropoda; class Insecta; order Lepidoptera; family Crambidae; genus Scirpophaga; species Scirpophaga incertulas. Next base: position 17,904,526 of record CM071643.1, on the reverse strand, counting down.
TTCCACAGTAATTTAGGTAAAAATGTGTATTTAATACTCAAACTACGTGCAAAGTCATTAGCGAATTGCGAACGTCGCTAAAACAATCCTTATTATGAACGTGATAGAAGTCACGGGTGGACACCGGCGCTTGTAGACACGTCGAAACACACTCTGCTACTAACTTAAGTTGTAAAATTTAATTTATATGAACGGAGCGCGCTAAGTTATTCGAAGATCGCTCCGAAGACGTGCGTGACATGACTTTTCCTATTTAACTTTTGTCTCGCCTTACTCATTATAAATTCCTTGAAATTAATAAAGTATTAACATAATCGTAATAATCGTGAGCATGCGTATTAATTAACACAAGTTAACATCGTAATCTAATATTGACTTAGTGAGATTTGTTTTTGTGTATGAATTCATAAGTCCAAAGATGAGATAAAATTATAAGTTAAAATCAATAGATATAGTACATTGATACGCCCAGGTGCTTGGTAAAAAGGTAAGTAATGTTAAAAAGGTCTATTTTTTAAAGAATAATAAATATACAAACACACATGCACACACACACATATATTTATATATACACAGATTTCGAAAATGTCTTCGTACTAGTTTTCTAAATAAGTTCTTCGAACTTGTCAATCTCAGACTAGTAGGTAACTTATTCCACAAGTGAGGGGCAGAAAAAGTAAACGAGTCTGAGACAAACCCAGATCGATGTGATTGAACTACAAGAGCAAGTGAGGCGGCAGAACGTAAGTTGATCCCATTATCATAACAGAGCGTCTGAAACCTTCTCTTTAAATAATTGGGAGCATTCGGTTCGTAAAGTATGCCAAAAAGTTGAGAAACGAGTCTTAAACTTCGTTGGCAAACAGGCAACCATTAATTTTTTTTGCAATACTTCGTAATGTGGTCATATTTACGCAGGCCGAAATTAAAACGGATACAATTTTGATATGTCTCGATTGCTATGGCCTCATGAGGCTCTTTTTACTACTTTTATCTGCTCTATTTGAGGTGGCCCATTTCTGCGGTACAAAGATGTGCTCAAGCACCACATGAGACAATGTGATCTTAATTCATCACAATGGGAGGCAGTGATAGAAGACCGGTCACTGTGGAGACGTAGTACCGTAAACTCCAATGTGCTCGAGTTTGAGACTAGACGTAAAGAAGTGTTCGATGCTAAACAAGACGAGATCAAGGCCCGACCACCTGCGGCCACTCAATATAATTACGTCGGAGGGGTGCTGACCTGCAGCGAACGGATATGTCAGTCACTTGAGAGCACACCAAAGAAGCTCTCAATAGTCAGTTTCCAGTCGCTATGATACAGTCGGGATAGATATATATTATAAAGCCCTCTCAATAACGTGATGGCTGAAAATCGGTGATTTGCTTAAATTAGGCAAATATTTAGCCGAGCCTTGGCCTTTACTTTGTGCAGCATTGCTTTCTGTATATTTATAGTGTTTAATTGTATGTTATTTTCTCATTTATTATCATTGTTTTACTAAATATCTATGTGTATTATGCAGAAAATAATAAACGTTTTATGTATACTGCCTTGAAGGAGCTGTCTTAAAAGTACATAGCTGTAATCATTATATGAGTTATTTGATCAGTAATTTAATTTATAAAATACATTATCATGTACGTAAAATTATTACAGACTATAAACTTTAAATAAAGTTAATATCACAAATCTAATTACCCTAAAAACATAAGTCTTACAACTTATCAAAACGATTTTATATCTAACAAAGCTGCAAGATTACTTGTGAAACATGAAAAACGGTCCAAAATATATCAGCGCCGCGAATTCCAGATATAATTCATGTAACACATAATAACATTTCGAATAAGTATATTATTTTCTGATACACAGTGGCAATCGGTTCGGAATGGCCCGTCGGATGCTTAGGAGCGGTTTAGGAGATAAATATGATTTGTGCGATTCCGCGGCGCCTGTTTACTCTGCGCCAGACTCTGAGGCTCGTAATCCGGCTGCCGATGGAAATGGAAAGTTTGTATCAATTTAAATGGTTTTGTATCTTGAAAATGTTTTGTGGTGCTATGATGATACTTTGGACAACTTGGAATGTTTTCAAGATCTTGAAATAAAAACTTTTGGAGTGAAATAGGAGTACATAACGAAATGAATATACACAACTGTACTATATAAATTACCAAAAATATCACGATTCAGATTTACGCGTGTGGTGAATTCATGTGGTTTTGGTTATAAGGTACAGAATATGAACTTTTATAGCACACAAAATATGAAAAAAGAAAGTAGGTAAAATTATGAATGGTTAAACACTACTAATAATGTTTAAGTTATCACAAAGTTAATTACAATCAGCCAAAATAATCAATAAATTTACATCGCTCAGCCGTCATATGGCATTCATATTTTTTTGTTTCATAACATAAATCCGACGCCTGTATTATATATACCTGTATGTAAATATAATTAATGGCAATTTTCTACTTCCATTTCTACACCGTATGTAATATGATTTTAACATTACTAAACTAAAAAAAATAATTATTCTTCCTGAAAATTTATCATATCAGAATATTAATAGAAAATATTTTAAAATATAAAACCCTGAAAAAGCGCTGGGAGCACTCCGTTATCTCCGCTGGCAGAAGTTGTTCCGTCAACTTTTGTTTACCCCCCAAATAAGGGTTTACTCTCTGGACAAACACGATAAGAGCTTTTGAAAAATAAACGTCCAAGCTCCGGTTTTGTGCGAAGAGGAAAGTTAATCCTCTCTACTCGAGAATTATTCTTTTCAGTCGTCTTTAGTTCTTGATGGCGTAGCCTAATTTATTAATAGAATCAAACATCTTCACGGTTATAGAATGGAGAACATTTAATCATTGAAATACTTTTACGGAATTAGTTTAAACTAATACTGCAATATATCTTATGCTTTTTCTTACATGAAAGATAAATAGTAAGTAGATCATATGATTACTAAGTCATGACTTTCTAAAAATAGGAATGACTCGTATTAAATCTAGCTAAATTACTTAACTCTACAGCTTCAAATATACGAAATAATTACGATAAATATCTTGAAATCGTCACTATCAATCTGCCTCCAAAGGGGCAGAGCCTACCCTAACTATATTAGAGTGGTTACACCTTAAACCGGCTATACACGACCCTAAAATCAGCGGCGATATCGAGACAGTGCTAGTGGCTATGAAATCGGCTACTTCTCTACACACGTCGCTGGCAGTCAGTACGTAACCGACCGTGCAACAGACTGCTCCTTGATCCGAGATGCCGCCGACACTCTCAAAACAGGCATTGTCTTGGCACTTACTGTGGTACCACCTAACCAGACACGAAAAAGGAGGACCTGGGTTAAAAATTGGTTGATTAAACGTCATGAATTAAGCCACATGAAAGTGATGATACATTTAGAAGTTTCTGAACTCATCTGTTCAGAAACTATTTAAGAATGGTTTCTGAGTGTTTTGAAGACCTCCTCAATATGGTGATACCATTAATAGAAAAACAGGATACCGTAATGCGACGATAATACCACACCGATGGTACATAGATGTCATTAGAAACTGATCCTGTTTGCTTGGAAGCATTCACCTGAAATAAGTGAATTGATACAAATTTATCAAAATAACAGGACTTTTATAAATTGATAGTATTTTATTTTAACGTGTACCCATATAGGTACCTACTTATTTTTTACTGACTGTATACAAATGACATCATTTTGATAATCTCCTTTTGCTGCCATATGAAAACATAGCCCTCCTCTTGTAGCTGTAAATATTAGCTGGTTTCTATTGGCGAATCTCTATTGTGCACAGATTCTACATAATCTTACCTTTTCAGCTCTCTTCCATACGTAGTACGCATATTTTCAAGCTTTTCCTTGAAGTCCGCCAGTGTTGTGTTTTTGCCGGTCTCTTCATTAAAAAGTTGCAATAGCATTTTGAATGCCTCCTGTCTCATGTTTTTGTTGTCCCGCGGTTGAAGTATTCTTTGTGTTTTTTATCCCACAAATAAGATAAATCCCAGAAGAGATCAATAGTTTTTGTCCACGCTTCTCGCTCCTTCTCCTTCGCTATGTTTTCTCGCGAAACAAAGAGTATAACCTAGTACAGGAAATTAAATAAATGGCGCGAAATAACTCGGAACAGCGCAAGCACGTCGTATCGCCGTAGCACTCGCGCGCATACTGATAAAAATCAGTCCCGATTCCGCTACACACGTGCCGACCACGCTAAATATTTCAGGACTGCTACGATAAGTTCCACTTAAAAAAAATATTTCTCCCCAAGTAGTGAATGACTTGTAATATTTCTATTAGCAATGGTTATTATTTGCACAGTAATAAAACAACGCCTCTTTAGAACGCCTTTTTCCTTCTTTTCTAAAATTTTCCACAACTCTTTCTTAGCAGATATCTATCGTTGAAACTATTAAAGTGCGAAACATTATATCCCTATTGCCCAAAAACGAATCTAAATTATCTTGATTTGCCAGGAAATGATCTTATCATAATGCTATTTTACTTATTAAGTAATGCAAAATATTTGTATGGAAATTTATCACCACTGTTTTTAATGTATGAAATGTGACCTGAATTTAAGTAGGAACGTTATCACCATATATGAAAATTTGGTAAACTCGTTAATCTGTCACTCACAAAATCCCTTATTAGTTGACGATCATTTTTATAAATGCCCTATTAACAGTCTATTTAATTAATTATTTGTATTCATTTACAATATCTGATGACTGATTATTACTGACTGTAACTAAATATTCAGTCATTTCATTATATCGGTCAGTGGATTGCAATCTTATGAACGTAAACATACAAATTTTATGAGCACTTCCATTTTGGCAGATGATAAAAACCATGTATATCAGCCCTATTAATATTGTGGGTGAAATATAAACGGAACTAATGTCTTATAATCACCAACTTCAGCAAATAATTTTATTTAAAAACATTTGAAACCATGGGTTCTGATTAATTCGAGAAACCTAGCATATCATGTATCATCTGTCATATATATATATATATATATATATAACGGGGAACGGTCGCTACAAATCAAGAAATTATTAGAACAGACTCTGCTAAGCTGAATTTAGTATAATACATAAGGATTGTTAACCTCTTCTTTCTTGTGGGATTAAAAAAATCAAATTTATAACGGTTTAATATTTACTACCTTACCTGCGAACCGTTTCTTACTAGGTAATACACAAACTGTGCAAGCCAGAAAAAAAGAAAAATAAAATAAGAATCAAGAATTAGTTGTGGCTTATTCGAAAACAAAATAGAAAAGAAAGCTTTCAAAGTAAAGGTAGGCGCATTATTTTAAGATATAAAACATATAGAATAAAAATCACTTATCTGGAAAAAATATTTTTATTGCCTCATTCCGCCCATGAATCGAGAGATTTCAAGTAAAAAAAGCAAGGGAAAACTACAACCAGCATCGTAAGCGCCGCCGCGGTAGATTATTAATCAAGTCGGTATATTCTTCGGACAATGACGCCCGGAAATGAAACGCTCCTGAATTCATTTCCGTGGATCATTACTATGTACTGGCAACAAGTAAGTGTTAAGGACTCTCATAGTTAAATGTAAATTTAGCATTTTAGTTTCAATTTACACCTTAACATGCTTAAACAAGAAATTTTCAGACCACAAACTGAAGAAAAAAAATATATTAAACAGGTGACGGATCAATAAGCATGAACCAAAATCGTATTACCTACATCACTTATAAGTTAATAACTCAACATCTCCGTTAAGAATAACAGAACAACTATCAAAATACTTTGAAAATAAAATGTAAAGAATACAATTTATCATTATAATACCAATTTAGGAATTCAGCCATCTTGTACAGCCCGCGTCTTTTCATTCACTCTGACGACACAATGTTCGCCGTTCTCAGATATGATGGTAATAGGGTAGACGACTACAACTGATTACGGCCGTTTTTATACTATAATTATCTGATTTGAGCAATTTGTATCTCATGAAAGTATGTCAATATAGAAATTTCAGTTTAATTTTTAATTTATATTGTTTTTAGATTTCTAAAAAATGAGCAATTATTATTCACGTAACCTAATGAAACGAACACATTTTTAGCATTCTCACATTAAATGTAACATTTTGTTATAGAAAGTATACCTATAAACGTACAAATAACAAAGTTATTTTAAAATTTGTTTATACGCGCATACAAATTAAGCGAGTTTACTGAGTTATGACGTTCATTTTTTCATTCGTGCATCTAAAACACTACAGGGCAATTATTTATTACTATTGAATCTTAATAGTAATAAAGTTTATTTAGTTAATATATCTTTTCGTCAGATTATTGTCTACAAATAAAGTATAGATAATTTATTTACCGAAACTAATTTCTATTGACGTGTGCTTAAAAGTTATAAAAATATATTTATCTTGTTTATCAAATAACTAAAGTTAAGGTTAATATAGAAAAAGCTGAATACTTCCGAATCTCTATACGAAACGGCAATTTCATAGGTAGACATTATAGTATACTAGCTTTTGCCCGGGACTTTGTTCTCGTTTACACAGGGCACATAACAGAAGCTACGTATATTATATTCCATAGAGAAAAGGCGACCTAATAAAGTCCTCACAATCATAAAAGCCGCTTTTGACAGGTCTTAACGTCATAGTTTATGTTTCAAAACTATGACATTTTAACATATAAACTATGACACCTTCAAAACGGACTTCTTAGATTGTGACTACTTTAGTAATAAAACAATAAAAAATAATACCATATCTAAAATAAACCGTTAAATACGATTAAATATGATAAAAAAAATTCTTTGGTAATAGTATATCTTTTATTTTCCTAATATCAAATAGAAACTGACTAATGTATTTTATATTCATAAACAATATTTGGAGTCGGTGCCTGCCAAGAAAGGTAGTTTAATTTTGTCCATAGCGGCCCCCAATCACCTAAGCTAAAGTAAAGTGATAGCTTAACACTGATTTCAAAAACAACTGTTATAAATATTAAATTACTAGGCTATCTGATTACCAGAATAACATTAAGTTAGAGGTGAAATAGCGACTTCGTAGCTGTAAAAAAATCGGGTGAGGCTGTGCCGGGGCACACGGCCGTTGGTTTTAACGTGAAACGTCATGTTAGGGAATCGCTTTTAAAGTAAAAGATTGAAATAAAAAAAACAAGATTGGCGGTGTTTTAAGTATTTTAATAAAAAAACTCAATGTCTCTACTGCGAGCTGACTATATAAGTGAAATATTCACACCACATTTTTGTTTCTAAGACTAATAGTTTTTTAATTATTAAGGTACGATGATATAGACCTTTTCGTTACGGTCCACTTTTTATTACACGCTTTCTATAGAGTTGACTTGTTTGTAAATCTGGGTGGAATTTTCTTTTCAATTTTTCGAGCACTTCCTCTTATCCGAATTAAATGAAACTTTGCATACAAGCTTGGTTCCGGTGACAATACACGACTAGCTAAGAAACGTCATTACAAATCCAATATGGCGGCCTCCCCAAGATGGCGGACAGGCTGTTTGAAATCCACCCCCACGATATGGATATCAAATGAAAGGGTTTTCTGTCAGTAACACGAAAAAAATAGTCTTGTGACTCAAATCCAACATGGTGGACATCCAAGATGGAGGATTGGCTATTTGAAATGCACCCCCATGATATGGGTATCAAATGAAAGGGTTTGCTGTCAGAAATACGAACAAGTTAGTCACGTGACTTAAATCCAACATAGCAGACATCCAAGATGGCGGATTGGCTATTTGAAATGCACCCCCATGATATGGGTATCAAATGAAAGGGTTTGCTGTCAGGAATACGAACAAGATAGTCACGTGACTTAAATCCAACACGGCGGACATCCAAGATGGCGGATTGGCTATTTGAAATGTACCCCCATGATATGGGTATCAAATGAAAGGGTTTGCTGTCAGGAATACGAACAAGTTAGTCACGTGACTTAAATCCAACACGGCGGACATCCAAGATGGCGGATTGGCTATTTGAAATGCACCCCCATGATATGGGTATCAAATAAAAGGGTTTGCTGTCAGGAAAACGAACAAGTTAGTCACGTGACTTAAATCCAAAACGGCGGACATCCAAGATGGCGGATTGGCTATTTCAAATGCACCCCCATGATATGGGTTAGCTGTTGTTACCAGGTTTTCCCGTGGGAGAGGTATTTTACAGCGGTAAAAAGTATCCTATGTAGATGCGAAAAGTCGATTCCATACGTGGAAATTGGGGTATACACCAGGTTAATAATACACAAGAAAATTAATAATACACGGGAAATACTCTAGGTTTTGAATATATGAAAACTCTATGGTGAGAAAAGGACGTCGCCCTACGACTGAGTGAAATATTTGTTTTTTTTCCCCCAACTGTAGTGATGATGATTTGCATGAAAGATTGGTTTGAATACCAATTTAAACTGGATCATCGAGCGGCAATGGAGTTTTGTGCAATGCTTAAAATACATTCAGTAATTGGACATTTTCGGAAAGACCACTATGGAGCGAATATGAATTTGTTGTCACAGAATATATTATTCGACTGAAAGGTTGAATATGGAAAACTTATAAAAGATGCCACTTCGTCTCACGATGACATCATCGTGAGACGAAGTGGCATTCTTTGCCCTTCGCCCCTTTTCCATTTTGAAATTTTTGCAGAGACCTCCTTAGCTTCTTTTCTGAGAGCTCCTTAGTTTGAAAATTTTGAAATTCAACTGGAGTGTCGAAATCATTGAATAAGTAAGTCAATGAATTTTAATTGCTTCAATAGAAGTGTAACTAATCAACTTTTACTCTATTAATTAGACAGGTGGTTGCTCTACATCACATTTTTTTACAGTCAAGACTAAAAAGTAGGAAAATAAAACACCTTTTAAAAAAAATTTTAAAAACACGCTTTCAAAAAAACCAGTAAAAACTGCAGACTAAAAAGTAAGAAAATAAAAAAAAGTTTAAAAACTGAAGACTTTAAAACCTTACAAATTTTGCGCACTAAAAAGTAAGAAAATAATTTTTTGACACCCTCCAAATGAATCCAAAATTGTTAAGACTAAAAAGAAAGCGTGGGGCCCTCATCATACTTCAACCATATCTTTCAAGTATTTCTAAAGTAGTTGATTCTAATAACTTGTGATGACACAACAATAAGTGATGTAGGCTGAGAGAAAAATATTAACAAAACCGACTTTAATACGCAAAGTAGCACAAAAATCTTTGTTACTCATGCAAGTTACATCACGAATCGTTCTAATGTATCATCTGCAATTGGCTCATGTAAGCGCAAGTCATGCAATTATTTCAATATACATTAATATATCAAAATGAAATAGAAAGATTAAAATTTGGTCACCGAATTTTCAAATGAAATATTTCTAAGTATAAATACTACAAAAGTATGTAATTTTCCTTCCAAAAAACTAAAACAACTAGTAAAGATAACAGAGGACACAAACTTTTTAATACAATAATATATACGTTGTTAACCATCCATAACTAGTTCGAGTAAGGTGTATAGCGAATAAAAGTTCAAATACGTAGACTTCAGTAGACTTAATATAATAAATTATAATTAATAAAATAAATTATAATTTAACAAATTAAAGATGTTACGACAGTATGAATTAAGAAGTATGATGAGGGCCCCACGCTTTCTTTTTAGTCTTAACAATTTTGGATTCATTTGGAGGGTGTCAAAAAATTATTTTCTTACTTTTTAGTGCGCAAAATTTGTAAGGTTTTAAAGTCTTCAGTTTTTAAACTTTTTTTTATTTTCTTACTTTTTAGTCTGCAGTTTTTACTGGTTTTTTTAAACCTGGTACCCGTATGTTTCGGCGCGATTTTAAAGACGTTTCACGTCAAAAGTCAGAAGGTTGAGTGGAGACATTTTTAATGCTGAAGATTGCGTGATAAGGAGATAGAAAGAGTATTTAGAAAGTTTGCAAGAGATGAGTAAGGGATAAACAATAGAGTTGAGATGAATTTAATTTATCAGTTGTCTTTTGACCATTCTCTCTAACTGCCCAAGCTATCTCAGCACTCCCTTCTCAATTTTTGTAATAACATCTTGTTTCACATCGCACATTTCGCTGTTCATATGTTGACGTTACTCATATTACCTTACAACGTGACACGTGTACACGATGACAAAACAAAAATTAAAAAGTACATAACACCATAACACAAAACTCGAATACACCTTGCCTAACAGAATTATAACGATTCAATTTAGCAAATTCAATATTGTCAAGTGGACGCTTGTCGCAACGACCGTAGGCTTTTTAGCAAATGAAATTTTTGTGTATAAACGTAGATATTACTTTTCATCTCCGGCACTGGAACGATTACCATGTCGTGGACTTCACAGGATTACTCATTTCGCTGTTATAGCTTTTGATTTTGCATTTAATAATAAAATGTAATCTTGTGTACAAAGCCGAAAGAAATGTACACTTGGAAACATCAATTAATTACTCATATATGAACCGCCGGGGAATCGTGATTTCTTAGAGTAAAGCAGCCAGACAAATAATCTCGACTGCTCTTAATAAAAAGGTTATATACATATCGAAATTGTTTTAACCTGTCCATCTTAGTGTATGTCATAAATACATAAATATGTTGTTGCATGTTTCGGTATTTATATTATTGTCAAGTGTAAGTCAAGCCTTAAAAAAAGCTTTAAAAAGTCGCTAAGGAACGATTTAATTACAATAAAAAATGCAAAAGTTATTAATTGTTTAAATTGGGCACTGTCTCTTTCTAGCAAAATATTTTTAGTGTGTATTTAGTTCGAATGACAACAGTACGTCGAAGTACGAAGCTTTGTCATTTTATGGATATTATAATTATTTAAAAAAATATTTCAGTTTTTTCTAATAGCATGGTATGCTCTAAGACGATCTGCCCTAGCTATACTAGAGCAATTAGGCCTTAGTCAACCAAGCTAGTCCAGATTTATTTATTCACAGATATTTTGTACTGTGCGCAAATTACTACTTTATTGGGCTTAGCAAAGCAAATAATAGGTTTTACAATAATATTGCTGTTTATTTCTTTCGTAATTCTAATTTAATCACTTTGAAATATATTAACAAGATGTATATGGTAGTTATTTTATGTGTATAACATTATATGCATAAAGCAAGTTTAAATTATAATATACACCGGGATTTTATTTATTTAAATTAAAAACAAGCAAATCCATCGAAAGTACTACTACAATCTACCGTTTCAGAATTTTGTACTTTATTATCTGTAACTTTCTGAACACAATTTTTCTTACCTTCAAATTGCGGGTTTTGTTTGTTAAATGTCTGTTAAATAAAGTTCACTTTTCCGTTTATAAATAATTAAGGAAATCTCTCAAACGTTATAGGTAGAGTTTCATGGTAATTATTTTAATAAATCCACTTGTTGAGTTCTTGGACGAAATTGTTGTAAGAGACGATTTTGATGAGAAAATAACTTACAATAAATAATATTTACCATTTTTTTTCTTATTTAATCCTATATATCTACATCCACTTATATTTGAAAGAAATACACATTGTAACGGCGGCGTCAAGTGGCACCTCAAATGCGAATTCCTGTCTGACAGAGACAGGTGTCGTCTCGGCGCTTACCCCTGCGCCCCCGCGCCCCTGCAGCGCCGCGCTCATTCATGAACATAACGCACGCCTTACCTGCCAAGTATTTGAGATTTCTGTCAATAAATATTATTTTTTTATGAGCGGATATCTGAATGTATGCCATTACATTGAATAATGCACAATATTAATTTACATAAATTACATAACCTAAAAAATGGTGTGTAAAATAAATAAATAAACTAGTATATAACGTATGTGAATAGAAATAAACAAAATTGAATTCTAAGCCAAAAGACAATAAATGTTATTAAATTGTTGAAAATGCGTGTAAAATAAAGCCTCAATATATAATATAGTGTTATATATCTTTTACCTTGATGTCCATTAATGTTGCAAGATAACACATATTTAAAACTCAACATTAAAAAGTTTAAAATTAAAAGGCTGTCGAGTTTAATATTTGCATTTGTTTTCGAAATAGCATTGTTAGGTACATTATCTATATATAAAATGTAATAATACAGTAATTTTTATAAGTAATTAAGGTCCATGTTTAAATCGAATCTCGCCATTCTCCTTTGCGCTGCAAAGTTACTAAACTTGGCAGTTTAATTACGATATTACAAACTTGTAAGTTTGCTTTTAAATCTTAAACAATTTTAAAAAAATTGCTAAAGAGTTCTTTCTAAAACAAATGTTATTACTTTATTATTAATAATGAATAAAGATGGCTTTGGCTTTACAAAATGAAAGGTAAAGATTGTTCATATTTTTTTTAGAGTTGAAATATTCGATACGGCATGTTGAAGATGCGGCATGGAGGCACGGCCTGGTCGAATATTATGTTTACATTTATTTAAAATTTAATAATAAAATGCAGTCATACAATACAATACAGACTTTATTCAATTTAAATTAAGAACGCGTAAACACATTTGATAGCTTAGTATAAAAGCTTTATCAAGAGAAAACAGTGGGTTTTTTCCTCTGAATCTACAGTCAGTTTATTTGTTTCGTGCTCATTAACTAACATTTTTTTAAATGTAGTTTTAAGTTTTTTTTAGTATATTTTTAAGTTATTATCTGAATAAACGTTGGTTTCAATTATAATCTGTGTTCAGTCACAGGTTCTTCCTAGGTAAGCGTGCCACTTATTATTTTTCTTTATTATTATTTATTACCAAAAAAAAAAACAATACATTTTCTTACAATTCTTACAATGGTACTACTAAAATCTCTCGGGTTTGTATGTAGTACCAACTTAAGCCGATGTATTGTCTAACTCTATATATTCGAGGACAATATATAAGATATATATATATTCTCGAATTATATAAAGTTCGCACACTCGTGCGTAAAGTGGAGCCATGACAGCTACTAGATTCGAGTTGACAAAAACCCATGTCCATCAATTGTGCACGTCAATTACTTTTGTATAACTATCCAACTTATTATAAATGGAAAAAGTTAATTGCGCTACTCTTTTGAACTAAAACTAGTGATTAGATTACGTTTAACTTTGTTAAGTATAAAGCTCCATAAAACAAAGGCTACATTTTATCCCGAAAATCCCACAGGACCGCGATCGTTGCTGGGAAGGAGGGCCGAAGTTCAAACTAGTTAGACGATCGATTTATTGTATTTTCTATTGGTTTAGTTATTTTCACAGCATTGTTTTGATTTTACAATCATTATCGAGCTTAATCTTATATATAAAAATGAATCGCAAAATGTGTTGGTAAGCTCATAACTCAACAACGCCTGGACTAATTTGGCCAATTCTTTTTTGTTAATGTTCGTTGAAGTTCAAGGAGGGTTTTTACAATGAGGAAAATTCGAATAATTATCGGAAATACCCTAAAAACAGCCCTTTTATTTTCCCATACAAACGTTTTCTAACTAAAACGTACAATCGAATTGAGCTTTATTGTTATTGTATAAAGTTCATATTGCAAGCAGCAACTCACTGTTGTCTAAGCAATGAAGGTGTGTTCCTAACATCAAAGAGTCAATTTTCGCTTTATTAACGCTACATATAGTTGAAATTCAATCATATCTATCAAAACAGTGTGCGTGCGTGCGTTGGAGCACAGAATACATCGTTGGAGGATTTAATGTCACGTTCCAAAATTGAATAGCCACAAAATGTAATAGGTCATTTAGGCTTTTTTTGCGATTTGGTTGGCTATGCGACATTATCTATAAAATAATTAGGAACCAAAAACTGCCACTGTACAAATCTTTTTGACAGGACGAAGTCTGTCGGGTCCGCTAGTTTTAAATAAAGGTAAAAGACTCGTTGAGGCTTACTTTATTTTTGAAAGTTGTATATTGACAAACAGACTGCCCACCTAAACCGTTACAGTCATAAAAATGTGACATAAAATTTAAAGTCACAGTAGCCCGTAATTAAACTGCCTATCTTAATTTCTCGCCGTAACACGGCAATGCGAACTCTGCTATTTTGTGGCTGAAATAGGAAAGACGAAGACCCTAGTATAAAGTTTCCCTCCGATAAAATTTATTTAACATGATTAAGCGTGTTTAGTATGCAAAAGTCACTACAATAATAAGTCTAGTTCATTATACGTTTTTCGAACACAAACGTTGTTGTTGATATAGATACGCTTAGAGCTTTAACCTATCTATAGACATAACATAGATTTTTGCAAAGAAAGCGTATTGTAAGATTCTACGTTTAAAATGCAAAAGCATAAAGCTATTTTCATCGAAGGACGCGAGTCTGCCCTAGTTTAGTCAAAAGGCTGGTCTAATGTGGATTTGTGGACTTCAGATATACTTTTGATTTTTTTCGCAGGTGTGGATTGCCTCAAGATGATTTCCTTCACTGTTTCCAAAAACGAAAATATATTGGTACGTAGCAGAATCAACCCCGGACCAAACGATTCTAATCAGACTACAGACCAATGCCTTTTGGCATATAATAATAAAAACAACTCAACCACAAATAATAATAAGCCCCATAAACTTTAAATTTTGTTTCTTTTAACTAGTTCGTACAATAAAAAAAAAGATCTTTTATGATAATATTTTTAATCTTTAAGGTTTCATCATGTTACGTTCTTTGCTAACATGTTTTAGAAAAAAAGTTGACACGACATGTATCGATAAAATCTACCTTCAATAGTTTACGCCGCTATTTATATATAGGTACTTAAGTAAACTCTATTGAAGTTGCAAAGGTATCGAATACCCCTCCATACACGTTAGGTTAGGTTAGGTACCGCAGAAGGGTCCGTCGTAAAACGTTTAGGGTCGATTCTGAAGATAAGACTCTTAGCACATCCCTTTGTTATATGAATGAACACTTTACTCCTTTACTGAAGACTACTTTCGTATCACAATATTTTTGGATATTATTTCACCTTTATATTATATAGTATCTTAATAATGCCAATATTCTTGATACTTGTTGATTAAGGGACTAATTATTATGATATATGTATCAAGCATCACTTATTTAATTGATAAACTTCATGTGTTTATTCATTAACGGTATTTCATTAATTTTATTTTATTGCAATAAGTACAAAATAATAAACAGTAGCAATACAGACCTTTAAGCATGATAGGCGTCGATAAAATTTGGTGTTAATAATAAAGAATGACAAATAACCTAACTCCAAGCCATTTTATTTTAATCGTTTGAAATTGAAAAATGATTATAAAACATAATACTAAAATAATCTAGAATTATTATTAACCTATCCGTCGCAGTAATAAAAGATTCATACAAAAATACAAACATATAACCCACACATAGCCAATATAAGTTGCAAGTAGCTAGCGTACTGTTATAATGCGGGCACTTCGCACATATTAATTACGGTAACTTCTTTAGTATATATGTATCAAGCATCACTTATTTAATTGATAAACTTCATGTGTTTATTCATTAACGGTATTTCATTGATTTTATTTTATTGCAATAAGTACAAAATAATAAACAGTAGCAATACAGACCTTTAAGCATGATAGGCGTCGATAAAATTTGGTGTTAATAATAAAGAATGACAAATAACCTAACTCCAAGCCATTTTATTTTAATCGTTTGAAATTGAAAAAAGATTATAAAACATAATACTAATATAATAAAAAAGATTCATACAAAATTACAAACATATAACCCACACAGCCAATATAAGTTGCAAGTAGCTAGCGTACTGTTATAGTCCGGGCACTTCGCACATATACGGTAACTTCTTTAGTCGGTTGTCACGACATTCACGGGGGAGCGGTAACACATATATTAAAAAGTAAATTTGATAATTAGCGAAACTTATAAAATCATAATGTTCTTTTTCTATATTGTATGTATATTTTTCAAACCCACGGCGCAATCAAGATAAAGTGCCAATATATATATATATATAATATATATATATATATATATATATATATATATATATATATATATATATATATACATATATATATATATATATAATAAAATACCAGAGAATATTTAACATTTCAGTGAATGCCAAATCCGCTTTATAAAACATTTTTCCAAATCTACAAAATCCAATAACTGCTCATACTCTCATCGCAGTGACACGAAGGTGTCACCGCTCTACCAATGGCGTCGTGTCAGTGTAAGAAAAATAAAAAAAAAACCCTACTGAAACACCAAGGCAATCCGACCCCTAAGCTCACTAGTTTAGGTTGAATATTCTACAGGCGGAGACATCAGGTCGATACCTTTCATAAAAGGTGTGTGCCAAACACAATTGTAGGGATAATTGCTTTTGAGCTGGTGAAATTCGGAATGAGAGTTTCTTTTTTCTAAGTAATAATAGATTTTTATAGAAAGTTGAATTTACAGGCCTAACTTATTGAGTGGTTCCTAATTGTTTCATGAAACAAGTCTTAATGGTACGAAATTAATCTATTTCCAACTTTTGTTTTATAAAAGAAAATACATCAATCCCCTCGAAATTCGCTTAAATCCTTGATCTATTTTAATGAGACATTAATGACCACAAGTTATTTCGGGATACTTTTTAGCGTGTAAAATTTATATTGCCTGTTAAGACATTATAATATTTTGCGAGAAACACATTGCGAGAAATGTGACCGGCGAGAAAGCTTCTGCTCCGATAAAGTAAGAGCAAGATCTTGAGATGTACCTTTTCTGTTGACTCTGCTATTGTGACGATTCAGCCTGTGCGAGTGAAGTGAGTAGACCGCGGATCGCGAACAGGTTCCTCACAGTTGGAAGTATAACTGCTATGATAAGATCCTGTTTAAATTGCCGGGGCAAGATGGTGACTATTAACAAGCCAGTGCGAGAGAAACGTAATAGAGAGTTGATAAGCACCTGTATCTAACTACAGGTTATAAAATAAAATAAATAAATATTTCTTAACCTTACACCAATTAGCCTAGCCCAAAGTAAGCTCTGAAGGCTTGTGTTTTTTTTTACAGTATAGAGCAGCAAACGAACAAACGGATCACCTGATGGTAAGCGATAACCGCTACCCATGGACACCCGCCGAGTCACAGATACGGTGCCGGCCTTTTAAAAGGGAATAAGGGGGGAAGGGCCTTCGGTACCCTCACTCACTCGGCGAAAGCTGTGTTTCGCCGAGTGAGCACACACTATTAGTAGTATAGTAGTAGTGAGCAAGCACTATTTTACGCCGGTTTTCTATGAGGCCGTGGTATCACTCCGGTCGAGCCACAACCATGACTAAGGTATAAAGGCTCGTATGTATCACACAAACATCTGTCCCCACCGGGATTCGAACCCGGGATCTCAGAGATGGCGACACCTTGAAACCGGTGTACTATCCCCTTAAACGGTGGTCGTCGAAAGTGTCTAAGTGACTCACGAAATTTGTGAATACTTTGCCTGGAGCGACTGAACGGGTATAGACCCACTTCACACTACATCCTTCATACTACACAACTCTCAGCCTAGTCAATACATCAGTGGTGATGGTACTGATAGAAATACATTTAGCTGTGAACGCCAGCATGACCGAGAACCCTAACCCTAAAGTTGTTACCTTTCACAACCTAATCTTAAGATGAAGTTGTAACAGCTATCTGCGGCTAATACGAGTATACCATTAAAAACAAAAAGCTTAAAACAGTGATAGTCTGGTTTGGGCCTCTTGCGAGTAGGTGTAGGAGAGATTCTGGTCCAAAAGACATCGTGGTAGCCGACGGTTGACTACTACGAATGTGGCGTCTCTTAAAAAGAGTAAAAAGAAATAATGTAAACAAGGTTTTTTATACTTAATTTTATTAGGTGATATAATGAGTTTTAATTGAGTGTCCCTTTTACATATGTAGAGCCATTATATTCAGGTTTTTGTTTTACAGATAGAACTGAAACCAGATCACTTAC
Source organism: Scirpophaga incertulas (assembly GCA_036419045.1). Classification (NCBI taxonomy): domain Eukaryota; kingdom Metazoa; phylum Arthropoda; class Insecta; order Lepidoptera; family Crambidae; genus Scirpophaga; species Scirpophaga incertulas. Next base: position 17,886,469 of record CM071643.1, on the reverse strand, counting down.
AACGAGCCTTATAAAGAGGCTCAAAGACAATGGGCAATAGAGAGGACTAAGCTCGAGGTTTCTCTACGTGATAGAATCAGAAATCATCAAAACCGCAAACTAACTAGAGAATTGCTAGCTTTAAGGGACTGTGGGCACGACATGAACTCAATGCTCGCAGGACTGCCTTTGGGACGGACAGATCTTCATCTAGCGTTGGTAGACCTTCCAAAAGCTGAACCGACAGTTTGATAATGTTCGCAGATCAGGATCCATCGGTGTAGATATCCTAAGCTGATGATGAAACGAAATGTCTACACTGATTATAGTCAATTAATTAAAAAATTACATTCATAATTATAGCAGATTTTACTGAAGAAAAGAGATATTTACACGTGGTAAAAATCTTGTAATGGACAAGATTTTTCCTGTATCCATAGAATTTCGTAGTTGAAAATGTGCTGATGTGTAATAGTAACTAAATGATTGTTTGATAATCATAATTAAGCTATTATAACATCCATTAGGAAGTCTCCCTATTTGAAATGAACAATTTTCCATGAAATGCCATAACGTTTCAGTTCTTTATAAGGTAGCTAGCATTTTGCCTACAGGTTCTTTTGTTTTGTATTGGGTTTTCCTATAGGTAAAATATTCACTTATTATTTACGGCACCTCAGACGAGGATTTTTATCCGGTGTCATTGGTGCAGTCACAAGCATATAACCTCACATACACACCCAGACAGCAACAATTTTTTGTAGATCTAATATCTACTCGATATCGGAATCGAACCTGGGACTTTTTTTTAGCAGCCGATCATTCGACCGGACCAAATTTGTCGTCAATAATTTATTAAGGTAAAAATTTATGGAACAATAAAAATCTATCTACTAAAATAACAGCAATAATAGCTAAATAAGTCCTGCTGATTTGCTTTATAAATTTACAGGATAAGAAATTGAATATAATAAAGTTTACTAAATGTAAAATCATCTGGAATAGTTACATAGCTTTTGTTAGTCACAATTTTTATTCAGAGACATTGTAAAATTCTGCTATTGACAAGGCCCTATTACCGTGCGCGCTCATGTGAGAGTAATCCGGCACTCTGAGAGAAAGTTTGAAGAGGGACTCGCTGTAATAACATGGAAGCCTTGTGACATAAGCAACTTGGAAAACAGTCAATCAAAAGCTTTGCTTAATGCATATTAAAGCTGGCAAATTAAGCTCGAATGAAAGACAGGCACCAATATAGCGTTTTCCTCGTAATTATATTTTTTATACAGACTCATTTCACCTTCAAACTAAACTAAACTATATAGTTTTGAATAAAAAAATAACAAAATTGTCGGATCGAGCGAGATTCGAACCCGCAAACCGTGATGGCGCCTTAACCAATCGACTAAGAGCACTAACTGCCTCTTTTATTTTGTAAAGCTAAAGTAGACTTTAATTACTTTTAATAACTACGAATCAACTAATGACTTTGAAATCAAGCTTAGCAAGCTTACAAACTTGTCTTTGACTTTGCGTTTTATTTAAGAATACTAATCAAACTAATACAAAAAGAATGTTAATAAAATTTTCAAACCCGCGACTTCAACAAATTTTGCTAAGTCTAATACGCCCTAGCGTATATTTGGTTATGGATAAATCAAGGAACAATGGATTGGTGGCGATACCTCGGATTATTTTTTTCAAGCATGCAACTTTCCCATAGCTCATTGCATTTCATCAGCGGTCAAATGACGTCACTCCATAACGTAAAGAATATCTCACAATTCAATTTTATTAGAAACTCTAATTAAAACTTCGTAAAACTATAGGATTCAAACATTTCCAAATTTTTCAAACATCAAAAGTTAACATTTTTAATTTGAAATAAATGTATTCGCTTTAAATTTTATGTAAAAACAAAACACAATCGAGTTTTTTATTCTAACTAGCCAGTAAGTAATCTGGAACCAAAAAGGCTACATAGTTATTATATTTTTAAAAATGAATAAGTGACCAAGACATATTCAATTCATAAACGCAAAAAACAAATGTTTACTATAACAAGTGAAACTGAACCAAAATATAGAACGTAATTAATGAATATCGCTCAAGTAAACAGTGTCATTTAATTCAGCTATTTTTGAACGATTGGAATACTAACAAAATTGAATCCGAGGGAGGCTTCTGTTATTCTATCTCCATCTCCTTTAGTACTATTATTATTTTGGAACTGTAAACGCTTAACTTGAGCCAGATCCCCTTCACGGGATGGAAAAATATTTGCGAACTGCCGACACTGGGCGTTTTGTTCACACTAACATTTCTTACTGGGCGTGATACAATACTCTTTGTGAGGCAGTGGCTGAATAACCTGAACAGTTGAAGCCTGCCATGAACGTGGTACAACGTGGGTATCTAATTACCAGCACCCTGGGTAGGTGAGACGTTTTATATCGATCTGGCTTAGTTTTATGAATGGCTGCCTTGAGCGCCCGTCCCGCCCGCTGTACGCCCTCTCAGGTGGGGAACCAATTTACTCAGCTGATTTGTGACGTGACATGATCATTAAGCAAGCAATTAACTAAAGTACTAGGTGAGGCAATGTGTTAGGTGCATAATTAACAATCACGGAACCCGTTGGAATGTGGAAAAATGAAACGTGGTATGATTTCGAACATTTAAACTTAAAATAAAGAAGGAAGTACTAATTCCGTACAATTGTTAAAGTAACAGTTTCTAAATTAAATAAATCTTATAAGTAGAAAAAAGATTATAGTAAAGGTGATAATGAATTATTTACTAGATCAAACCTGCTAGTGTAAAATTATATTTTAATAATGTGTTAAATTATATTTTTTATTAAAGTATCATTTTCCTCTTTCTTTCGGAGAATTCAAAGTTTTTGACAAATCTGGAAAACTATAAACTATTTGTTGATTTTCAGAAACATTTGTTTTAAATAATAACATTATTTTTTCATTTTTATTGCATAACCATCATGAAGAAGATAATAAATGAATTGGTAAGCAAACAGATATTAGATCCCGTAGGCGTAGTAATAATTAGAAAATAAAAAACGATTTTATAAATAATTTAAAATTTTCAACTCGTTACACTTGTACAGTGAGCAACACGTGAAGCTTGACATTGGCATTACAAAAACTGCCGTTGTTACCATTAATTAACATAATATAATTTAACAATATTACATAAGAACTGTCTCGAAATTGAAGTACTGCTGTGTGTACCTTCGAAATCCAATGTTAAAAATACAACAATGATATATAATACAACATATCATTACGAAAAAAACAGCTAAACATAATTATGTGTACATTAATTCGTAATAAAAAATAGTTTATGAAAATTGTTATAAATACATTTAGATTCATTATCACCTTTGCTATATTCTTATCCCACTCATAAGAGGCGACGCAATACATTCAATTCGTTCATTTATTTCCGATATACGTCAGCTGAACACTTCAGCCGAGCCATTTTTTGCACTCGTATACTTCATAACTCATTTGATCCATACCTTCTTTAATATTCTCTTACATTTATATCCATCCACATGTATATTCTTTGTGGGTATGAATCCTCCTTATCACATACCTCGCTATTCCATCACTTCTTATCACTGGTACTGCTTTAAAATTTCTTAATATTAATACCTAATATTATCCACTAACATTATTAATACCAACTGTCTGTCTGACTGTCGCAATTTCACGCCCAAACTACTGAACTGATACAAATTAAATTTAGTACACAGATAGTCTAGAGGTGAGACAGGATATGGGTTACTCATTAATGCGAAAAAAGGCTGTGATGGGCCGAAATGTGGGTGAAAATCTATATGAAAAGAAATCATTTTTAAAGCTAAAAGTTTGAAACGTATCCTTAGAGCTTATGATTGATGTATATAATTACATAATTCAAAAATTTTACAATTTTAACCTAAAGAGGGTATGATGGTTTTTGTTTGAATAGGCTCACAAACTACTGAACCGATTTTGAGGATAGTTTGAATCCCGGAATAGGGACATAGGGACATTTATATCATGGGTAATATATTTCTCCTGCGAGAAAATCGGATAATAGCACCAACCGAATTTTGATGCAATTTGGTATGAGGATGGGTGTGACACTGAGAAAACATAAAATAATTTTGGCCGTAGGAAAATATATGTTTCCTTTTGGGAAATCCGATACAATGCGATCGAAGTCGCGGGCGGAAAGCTAAAATGTATTTATTTTTTATTTTTAATAACATCCTAATATCTTAACAAGTTATGGTCAAATAAACAAAACCAGTATATATAGAATATAGATAAGAAATACATATACGTAAAAGTGAATAATAAAGTAGAAAAACAGAATAAAAATGTCTAATTAACAAACTCTACCAAAAAAAAAAAAATTTTTATTTTACAGATGAACTTGTAGAACTAGAAACACTTGTAGATAGTAATGTAGAATTAAATAATAAATAAGCAATTACACCTCTTGTCATGATACTTGTCACGAGTTTTGCACCCTACCCCATATATATTTTATATAATCCAAACACAATTAGTCAAGAGACCCCCCAAGAAGTCCCGATATCGCAACACACCATGTAAATGTCACAATGAGGACCAATGAGGTGTCTTTGAGCTCCAATCGCGGTGGCAAACAGACAGATCAATCGTTGATCACTAGTAATAAACCTAGTTATAGTTCTATATTGTAATTTCATTAATAAAAGTTTTAATAATTAATAACGTGTAGTTTTTAAAAACGCCTGTCGACGGCCCAAAATCGTAATTTACTAAGCAAAATTATTTTATTTATAAATCATTTCAGCCAATAGACGCCCACTGTTGGACATAGGCCTCCCCCAAGGATCTCCACGCAGATCGGTCCTGCGCTGCAACCATCCAGCGCCTTCCCGCGATCTTCATCAAATCGTCGGTCCACCTTGTGGGAGGCCTACCAACGTTGCGGTGTCCAGCATATGCCTGCCACTCCAGGACCTTTCCGCCCCAACGGCCGTCAGTCCTGCGAGCAATGTGCCCCGCCCATTGCCACTTAAGGTTCGCAATTCTTCGGGCTATGTCGGTGACCCTGGTTCTTCTGCGGATTTCATCATTTCTGATTCGATCACGCAGAGAAACTCCGAGCATAGCCCTCTCCATTGCCCTCTGGGTGACTTTGAGCCGCCTTATAAGGCCCATTGTGAGTGGCCAGGTTTCTGTTCCGTATGTCATCACTGGCAACACGCACTTAACTTATCTATTTATAAATATAATATTCATTATTATCCTAATATGTAAACAGATCAATCATTACATTCGTAACAAGGTCAGTGCAGTGACCAAGCGACCAGCATAAATGACCAACCTTCTGTGTATTGTGTACATAGCAGGGCGGTTTCTTGTCTCAGTGGAGCAATCTGATTCAGGCGCTGACTATAAAAGCAAGTCAAGCAAAATTTACCACACAGCAACGTGGTCTACTTTTTGTCTTTCTCACTGTCTATTATAAACGACTTCTGGACCTTTATTGAGCATTAATGCTTTGGGGGAAACTACAATTGTATTATTATTGAAGTGCCATATTATTAGTAAAGTATAGTAAAGATGTACAAAGAAGTGTTTTAGTATATATAATTTTTTGTTGACAGATCCCATAACTCTATTGATGAATATTTGTTTTAATAGTTTTAACATTAATGTACGGAAGTGAAAGTTGGGTATGGGAGAAACGACATGAAAGCAGAATAAATGCAGTAGAAATGAGAGCTTTGCGGAGTATGGCAGGAGTAAAACTGAGTGACAGATTGTATAATGAAGTGATTAGAAAGAAATGTGGTTTGAAAGAGGATATCGTGACAAGAATAGAGAAAGGGATGCTTGGGTGGTTTGGGCATGTGGAACGGATGGATGAAAGTAGACTGACCAAAATGATTTATGAAGCTGGAGTGAGTGGAGATACGGGACGAAGAAGACCTAGGCGAACATATTTCGAACAAATCGAAAGTGTCCTCAAAAAAGGCCAGGTCAGAAGTACCCGCAATCGTCGAGCATGTATGAGGAATGTTATGAAAGTAGATGAAGCGAAAGAGATATGTAAAGACCGTAGCAAGTGGAAAGACGTAATCTCTGCCAACCCCCGTGGGAAAAAGGCGTGAGTGTATGTATGTATGTATGTAGTTTTAAAATTAATTTAAGTTTTACATTTAATATTTGACGACTTCCATAGTCGAGTGGTTGGTATACCGGTTTTAAGGTGATATATAAATATATATATATATTATATATATATATATATATATATATATATATATATATATATATATATATATATGTATGTATGTCTATTCGTTACCCTAGATCCCATAACACAAGCTTTGCAGAGCTTAGTTTAGGCTAGGTTAATTGGTGTACATGTAAGAAATATTATTATTATTATTATTTATTTAATGCAATCGTAATTTGGAGTAGTATCATTGTCAATTAAAATTAATTCTATATTATTAATGTATTTCTTTCATCTTATGTGACATCAAACATCGTTAATAGTTATATTTTAGTAGTTAACATTTCCTATAAATATTATAGTGAATAATTTTGTTGCATGCTGAAGAACAGAAAAATATATCATAAATTCAATACTTCTATCAACATCCATTTGTATCCATGTTGTATGCAATAAACATATTATACAACAGTGTATTTGCTTATACATACTTATTAAATCACCGTACAAACTGTGTTATTACATAATAAGAAGTTTAATTATAAGCTTTGTCAAGTTCCTATCTGCTGCGTATATGTTTCTCGAATCGCAATAATTCGGGCATGTTCTCGCTTAATTGTTTTTCCACAAAACTTATACTAATATCAAAATGTATAATATTAATATTTATAATTTTATGAGAATATTAGGAAAATTTTGTCTTTTTTCTCTGAAAACTGCAAAAGCTGAAAATAATACATTCCATTTATGACGCGCAAAATTTATTTTATCACCAAATATATTCAGTGTTGAGAACGCAGCACTAGACGTTCTCGTTGCGTAGCAACGTTTGTTTATGTCACATATTATTATATTAATTTTGATTTTAGTTTCGCTTTGTTAATATTTTTCTTAGTAAATTCTAACATTTTACAAGAGTTTCTTTCTGTCGCCAACAAGTGGTCCTTCGGCGGTTTTCTGTAATATACCAGTTCCGTTATCAAGAGATATATAAGTCCATAATGTTGACTCGGGGAGCATTGAGGAAGGAACTCACGAATGTTAGTGCGGAGCCGCAACAACCAGCGGCCGCTGCAGAAATTGAAAGCGAAATAGGACAAACCTCCTCACGGATGAGCACAAGTAAGTCGAAGACGGTTTGCACAAAAAATAGTAAATCGTCTGTAGAAGCTAGAAGAATAAAGCTCATCCGCGATGCTGAAAAAGAAAAAGCAAAGGTAAGGCTAGAATTGATTGACAAAACTTTAGAAGCTGACCTAGCCGCTCTCGAAGTTGTATCATCACAGCGAAGCGACGTGACTCGCCGCTCTGTAGACGGTGCAGACCATGCGCAGATAGAGAACTGGATCGACAATGGTTGCCAGGTGAACCAGGAGTTACCACCGGCGCACGATGTTGCTGCAGCCCATGACGCTACACCTTTCCACGCCATGACGCCGCAACCACAACATCACATTAGTACCGGTACGGATATTGATAGACTCGCTACCGCCCTGACAACTGCCATACAGACCTCTGCTACTGTGATACACAATGAGCAGAATCAGCTACTTATTTCGAGGATAGCCACGTCCAAAGACTTACCACCTTACTTTGGTGACCCAATCGAATGGTTGCATTTCAGAGAGTCTTACTACGAGACTACCAGGCTATGCAAATTCAGCGATGCTGAGAACATTCAGCGCCTTCGTAAGTGCTTGCATGGAGAAGCAAAGGATGCTGTAGCCTGGCTATTAATTGGTAAGACAAACCCAAGTAACATCATGGAGACTCTTGAACTACGATTCGGCCAGCCTGAAGCTGTTATCAATAAAATCGTAACACAAATCAAGAGATTATCACCGTTACCTCTATCGTATCACACCGACATTGTCAACTTCGCCACAAAAATTAAGAATTTTGTTGTTACTGCGCAGTCCATTAAGCAGTCGGATTATTTGCGAAGTCCAGAACTTGTGAATACAGTGTTGTCAAAATTACCCAGTAGTCTAATTAATCGCTGGTCTGACTATGTATTTGAGCAACTTCAAAGCGATAAGTCTAAGTTTGAGATGTTATCTGACTTTCTTATGACAGAAGCTGTCAAGGCGGTTTCGTCAGGAGTGTCTCATATACACGGTTATGTAGATATTCAAAAGAAGAGACCAGAGGAGCGTCGAAATCAACCACATCGTGTATTTTTGACTGCTGGTGATGATAGCTGCAAATTCTGTAAGAAAGGTGTACACGCGCTACCCGATTGTAAATATTTCAAGCGGGCCATGCGACGCAATCGATGGAAATTTGTACGTATGAACAAGTTATGCTCCCAATGTTTAATGTCAACCCACAATGTTTTAGATTGCCAGAGTACTGTTTGCGACATTGACAGTTGCGGCTTGAAACATCATCGTTTGTTACATTGGTATACGAAGAACGTTAACACGGAGCGTGCTGCGACGCTTACATCAAACGAGAATGTAAACACAAACATCAACTGTGATATTGGTGAATCCAGTGAAGCCGTAGCAAATACTTTTATCTCACAAAAACTTACAGTCTTATTGAAGGTAGTACCAGTAACTGTATTCGGTCCGAAAGGTCACATCAAGACTTTTGCTTTATTAGATGATGGTGCCACAGTCTCACTGATTTCAACACTAGTTGCAGATTCTGTAGGCTTGTATGGTAATAGCGAAACGTTACGAGTACGCGGCGCTTGGTGCTCAGGACAATTGGTATGTCAAAGTGAGACAGTCAACTTTACCTAGTATCTGGCGCTAACAATGAAACATTCAACATTCGAGCACGTAAGATTGATTCTTTGGATTTACCTGTACAAAAGCTATCGAATATTACAGTTGACCGCTACAAACACCTTCAAAAATTCCAAGATTGTCTACTGTTAGATAATGTCAAACCAGAAGTACTGATTGGTCAAGACCACTACCATTTGCTCGCTCCAATTGAAACAATATCGGAGGGGAAACATGGGCCCTACTTGACTCGTACGTTGTTGGGTTGGTGTGTACATGGCATAGTCTACAACACGCGCTGTAATTTGACGCAGGCTAATAGTACCGAATCAATCAACCATTTATCAACGAGTCTACCAAGCGAAGTCGAGGCACCAGCAGCAAGTTATGAGCTTGCCGAGTTATCGGAGCTCATACGTTATTCTTTCTCGTTTGAAGCCATTGGTGTAATTTCGAACCCTAGACAAAACAAAGAAGAAAATCTTGCTGTTCAAATACTTGATGACACTGCCAAATTAGTCAATGGCCATTGGGAAGTTGGCTTACCATGGAGAAGTGATGCTGCGCTACCCAACTCTTTTCCAAATGCTTACAAGAGGCTAAAGATTGTTGAGAGCAAGATGAAGTCTAATAAAGAGTACGCATCGAGATATCGAGACAGGATTAACCACCTCCTTCTGAACGATTACGCCAGTGAAGTGAAGCAAGCTTCGACTCCGCCTAACCGTATTTGGTATTTGCCACACTTTGGGGTAGATAACCCTTACAAGAAGAAGTTGCGAGTTGTTTTCGATGCTGCTGCAAAGTCTGGAGGGTATTCACTCAACGATTATTTGCTCCAAGGTCCGGACTTGCTACAATCCTTATTAGGAATAATGTTTCGATTCAGAGAAGGGCAAGTGGCTATAGCAGGAGATATTAAAGACATGTTTTTGCGCGTGAAGATACGAGAAGCAGATCGAGATGTCTTCCGTTTTCTTTGGCGCGAGGATTCCAGCCAACCTCTAAAGAAGTTTGTCATGACGTCCTTGGTGTTCGGAGCTAATTGTTCGCCGTTCCTAGCTCAGTTTGTGAAGAACAAGAATGCGCTGCGTTTTCAATCAGAGATGCCTGATGCAGTAAACGCTATTATCAAGTCTCATTATATGGACGACTGTGTCCATAGTATGAACGATGTTGACAGGTGCGCAAAGTTGGTAAAAGACATATCTTTCATACATAAACAAGGTGGTTTTCATATAGTCAACTGGGTGAGTAATAGGCCTGAGATTCTAGACGGCATGCCAGAGGACGAACTTAGTGACAACGCTATTAAGTTGAAGCTGGGAAGCCATAATCTGAACGAGCGTACCTTGGGATTGTTGTGGTACCCAATAGCAGATTCGCTGGGCTTCGATTTATCCCTAAAAAGAATTGCTAAGGATTTAGTTAGTGCCCAGACTCGGCCTACAAAACGAGAACTTTTTAGAATCGTCATGTCAATTTATGATGCTTATGGCCTGTTATCGCCTTTTACTATCAAAGCTAGAATTTTGATACAGAGTACATGGAAGACAAATATTAAGTGGGATGACAAAATATTGGACACACAATTCGATGAATTTAAAAAGTTGATATTAGAGTTGAATGTCATTAAACAGCTACGAATCCCAAGATGCTATTTTCCACCCGAGCATGATTTGGAAGGGTCTCGCATAGAATTGCACACATTCTGTGATGCATCGCCGAGTGCGTATGCTGCTGTCGCTTACTGGAGAATATATATATACACCTAGTCAAAATCAACCAGCTCGTGTTAATGTGTCTTTCATTGCCAGTAAGAGTAGAGTAGCGCCAGTGCGCCCAGTCTCTGTTCCTCGACTTGAGCTCCAAGGTGCTTATTCTTCTAGCTTCTACAGACGATTACTATTTTTTTTGTGCAAACGTCTTCGACTTACTTGTGCTCATCCGTGAGGAGGTTTGTCCTATGATGAAGGAGGTGCTGCTGCTAATGCTGCCGCGATACAAATGGCATCGAGATGAGACTCCCTTGAAGATCGGTGACGTGGTGTTAATCGTAGATCCCAACTCGCCTAGAAACTGCTGGCCTAGAGGGGTTATTGTCCAGCTCTATCCCGGGAACGACGGACGAATTCGTGTCGTTGATGTCAAAACCAATACCGGTGTTCTAAAGAGACCATCAACACGCATTGCAGTTCTTCCAACCAGCCAAGATGAGTGCCGTGAGCGTGAGGACGGCACTGGGGCGGAGTGTTGAGAACGCAGCACTAGACGTTCTCGTTGCGTAGCAACGTTTGTTTATGTCACATATTATTATATTAATTTTGATTTTAGTTTCGCTTTGTTAATATTTTTCTTAGTAAATTCTAACATTTTACAAGAGTTTCTTTCTGTCGCCAACATTCAGTTTAAATTGCAATATATCTATAATCTATCTATTCCAATTAGTTAACTGGTTTTTTGAAACAATACCTGTCTACAATCTTGTAACTAGGCTGTGAAGACCCTCCAATAACCTTCACAGGAGTTCGAAGTTTTCGGATCAACGCTCACCAGTTTTAAGGCGGTCGTGTATATTATTTATACTTATAATAAATCTGTAGAGAGGTCAATTCTGTATATGATATATATTTCCAAAATAACTATCAGGGGTGATTAGCGATCGATACTGGAGACCTATTTTTGAATTACGAATGCGACTTCGAAATCACCGATGTGACTAATAATCACCAATTTTCAATATTTCTTACTTTTGAATATCACTGATGTGACTACCTTAGTCACAGGTGTGATTTCATTACGAGTGCCCTCACCCACTCGTAATCAAGTCATACTTGTGGAAATGTTATCTGTGTTTTGTTTGATTTTTCCGTCTTTATATAACGACCGAATATATATATATATATATATATATATATATATATATATATATATATATATATATATATATATATATATATATATAATGGTTAAGCCGGCAATAACCGGCAGCGGTACATTCTGCGTGGAACCGAACTCTTACATTTATGTGTGTACTTTATCTATGTTGGCAGCTCTGCGATCGACTTTCAAAAATCGGATGTTTAGGAATCCGTGGTCTCAAAGTCACTGCTGACTATTTAGTCAGCGGTGATTTCGAAATCGCATTCGTAATTCAAAAATAGGTCTCCAGATGCCAAAAATGCAATCAGTAAAATTTTTGTCTGTGTCTGTATAACCGTTATAGAAACAAAAACTACTCGACGGATTTTGACGAAACTTAGTACAATTATTTTTCATACTCCTGAGCCAGTTATAGTATACTTTTCATCACGCTACAGTCGATAGGAGCAGCAGATCAGTGAAGGGTAGTGTTAGGAAAACGGGAGAAATTACTCCATTTTCTAAGCTTCCGTCGTGTGGCAACGTTAATGGTTAAAGCTACACAGAAATTATGTATGACAGAATGTTCTCCTTAAAATTATATAAAAAATATCCCACGATAACATATGTCTATCTTTTATGGTTGACTCTTAATAACACGTGTCACTCCCGATAGTTTAGTATTTCGAAACTGATTATATTTGTATACACTTACGTTCAGTCATTAAAAATGCTATCTAAAATTACGATTCCACGCGAACGAAGTCGTGGGCACAGCTAGTTAGATATATAAAGATAATAATGTATGTATGTCTACCAATAGTATCTACATTAATTAGGCTGTTGTTTAGTTTGTTTTAATTAACTGGATCGGTTTTTAAATTGCTTCCTTCATTATAACGTATCCGTTGCGTTTTATTAATTATTTATTTTATCCTAGTTTCAATATCACACTTACTAACATATGGAAGAAATGCAATTTTTTATTGTCGCTTAAACATTTGGTAATTTAACCCGATCGTGAACATATGTTTTCATTTGTTCGCTGAAACTGCTTATGTATGTTTCATGTTGCTTGTAACATGTGCCAAATAAAAATTATTGAAAAATACTTACCGTGTTCGTCTTTGTACCGGCGACATAAAGAAAACATTGTGTGAAATGATACGGGGACCTGTGGACAAAAATATACACATAAATTAATTAATCTTTACCTTCACTAAATGTTGCTTTAGCGAGTACTGAAAGCAGAAGAGTATCATCATAAAAAAATATATAAAGAATCTGGAAGCAAGACCTTTGAACTAGGCTATCAGTCTTCTGTGAAGTCGCGATTTTAATAAAGGTAAAATTATTATTGATGCAACAATCATATGCTTATTCTATTACAACAGGACATATATTCCTACAGCAGTTAAGTCTTGCGAAGCTGGTTTTGACAAGTGTCATCAACAATAGTTTATCGATCGAAACTATGACATATCGACAGATAAGCAATTGAGATAACATCTGTCAAATTTCGCAATTAAAATTATGAAGAGTTCAATATTATAAGCGCGAAAATTTGATTCGTCTTTCATGTTAAAATTTCTAAATTGATTTCATGAAATAGGATATATGTTTTTTTTTACTTTTACGCAAAAATAACATTTTCCTATGGGAAAATCCGATATAACGCAGAAGAAGCTGTTGGCGTAAATTTAATAGTATTTATACTGTTAATCGATATTTATAACAAATTGAGTTATTTATAATAAAAAAAGGAATATTTTCATTAAAAGGGTATTCATAATTGGTTGTTAGTATATATTTGTATAATATACTAGCGGACCCGATAGACTTCGTCCTGACAAATTTGAATTTGAAAAAGAATTGTAAAGTGGCAGTATACCAGATAGCCAACCAAATTCCAAAAAAAGGTTCAAATGAACTATTACATTTTATGACTATTCAATTTTGGAACGTGACATTAAATCCTCCAACCATGTATTCTGTGCTCCAACGCACACACGCACACTGTTTTGATAGATATGATTGAATTTCAATTTTATATAGCGTTAATAAAGCACAAATTGACTGAAATGTTAGGAACACATGTTGGGGAAAAGGGGGCTGTTTTTAGGTTTTTTTCCGATAATTATTCGAATTTTTCTGGCCGTAATAACCATCCTTGAACTTCAACGAACATTTTAAAAAAGAATTGGCTGAAATTGGTCCAGAGGTTGTTGAGTTATGCGCTTACCAACACGTTTTGCGATTCATTTTTATATATAAGATATGTATATATAAAATATACGTAAGCCTATCCGTTACCCTAGATCCCATGACACAATCTTTACAGAGCTTCCTTTGGGCTAGGCTAATTGGTATAAGTGAAAGAAATATGATTTATTTATTATTTATTTAATGGCAAAAAATCCATCTCATAAGTAAAATTCTTGTGTCCTTGCTTCTTACTTCCTTTGGATTCTAACTTAATTAAATGAAAGTGTGGAAATTTAAATTTGATAAATTGTACATTTAAAGCAAAGATATCTTGGAGTCATAATGAAATGATGTGACTTGTGCAACGTGAAACCATCCACTCCAATAACATATTAGTGGCGTGAAAAATGTAGCCAGTTTCAGCGCATTTGTTCCAAAGCTGGGCCATAAATCAGGGGGGCAGCATCGCGCCACTTCTCACGTACTCCGACCGTATAAGTGCTGCTTGTAATCGCTCAGTGAATACTCTATTTACGAAGTAACTGCTCCTGAGCGTTAATTTATTCCTCCGCCAATAGGGTTGCCACAAATCAGAATTGAATGGCTCCATGTTCACATGCGACAGTGGGTTGCGCGCTTTGTGTTCGTGTACCATAAAATTTCTTTTCATTAATCGAAGTATCCTGTTTGTCATAAAAATATACATGCAATATCTATAATATTCACAAATCGGTGTCCTCTTTTTTTAGGATTTAAAGACATATTGGCGGGAATACTATTTAACTCCGTTTCAATAGGCTATTCCAATAATGATTACCTAGTCTCCCTGAAAACCTCGTAAAGAACCAACTCCACATCGAGAAGATGAGACTCAATTCACTAAAACCTTATGGAACAGAAGCCGCGATGCGTAAACATCGCCTGAATAGGTATTATCTAGATGATTACGACAAGGTTATAAGTCACAGAACCGTACCGAATAACCTTATCTCAAATCAAATGATAATCGCTATTTCAGCTCCACTAAACATAAGCCAAGGGTCTCCACATTGATTAACCCTGCGCTACTTGCACCTAGCCGTAGCGAACTTCGCCGAAGCGTCCATCCACGTTGTGAGGGGGGGAACGTACGTAAATACTATGGACGTACAAACCCGAGGTCATTTCCGTTAAATCGGAAATGAAATAAAACTTGCTTTGCGGCAGTAACAGGTAAGATAGAGGGGAGGTAACGGATCTAGTGTTTTTGGGGTGATAGGAATGCTCATAAGCTTTTATTTAAACCCCTCAACAACTAAGTACTGTATGTCTAACCTTATATTATCGGAACACAAGAACGCCATTAATAATGTTGTTATGGCAGCAAACTTGGGCAAAATCTTGTAGCCCAAATGAACAAAGCCGTAGGCAGAAAACAAGTGGTCGTACATAAGAATAAATAGTTCGGTCATTTCAAAACATTTTTATTTCATTATTTTTAAATAGAACTCATTTATCGTGTACTAATTTCATTCGATTCCGGCAATTTCACATATTAAATTCTATTTCATTAATCTTACTACTAATGTTTGTATGGATGGATGAATGTTAAACTTTTACGTTAAAACTACTGAACGGATTTTAAAGAAACTTTACCATACATCAGTTATTTATGCAACTGTTGTAAAATCAGGGGTATTAAAACACGAATGTGGGTATCTCACGAGTGTTTTAATACCTAATTATAACAGTTGCATACAAGACTTTATCTACAATCGTGATGTGAATCCTCTATAAAAGATTCTCATACCATAGGGTTGTACAGTGTTGTAAGAACAATGAAAATTCAAGAAAAGTCTAATTGCGAAGCATGTGAAATAAAAAAAACCTTAATAAGTAAAAGTATTATTTATTGTAATAATTATTAACATTTTGGATCGTACAATTATTGAAATGCACTTGAACATTTGCACCTTGTTGAATGTTGGCAGATCCTGATGTACATGGAATATTTATATTCACCACTTCATTATTTCTGTTTTCTATAGAACTTAAATTTGATTTGACACGTTGGATATGTCATTGCATGAGAATGTTCTTCATTTGAAACTCATAATATCACGCGTTTGAATGATATAATGATTATAATATCATTGAGTGTTTTAATGTTGGCAATAAGCTAATTGTTATAGGTTCTTTTATAGAGGATTAATAGCATGATAGTAGATAAAGCATGTAATGCATGTGGTTCTTGTGAGATTTTCAGCAAGTCTACATATAAGATGAAAAGTCACAGTACCCAGTAATTTTAGCACATGACTGCGGGAGTATTGGTGGATTTCCTTATGAAGATGTTCCTTTCTGTCCTGCGAAAAAAAGACCCTGTCGCTAAAAAAGGGAGCAACCACTTATATCATCACGCTGGGTTATTCATTCTATGGATATCAACCACAAGAACGCTCTGGGGTCGCCAAGCCGTGCACAATACTATATGCATCAGCCATTCGTTACTTGCATCTAACAATTTGAAATGCTTACTCAGAGAAATTCATGTAGCTTTAAATATGAGTTTGAAAAGATTTCCAAGTTGAATGTTGGTACGTAATTTTATTATCTGTGACTAAAGTTTAATTTGCCTCACTAAAGGAAAAAATACAAACTGTTCATCACTTCAAGCCTTTAGGGTTTTTAGGAGCAACGGCTTAGGCTGTTTAGTTGGTGGGCTGACGTAAAATCTAACAAAGACGGGGGTATCCTGGGTACGTTGCATGCTTCTTAGTGACGGCTTCTTAACGGTTTTATTCTTACATATTAATTATAAGAATTTTCGAATCCTTTTTCGAATTCCAAATTCTACTCCCGCTCCTTTACTGTTCGTGCTGCTAGATTGTGAAATGAGCTGCCAGCCAGTGTTCAAAATTGTCAATCCATTGCTTCTTTTAAGCGCAATCTAAAGGAACACTATCTATGTAGTTTGTCTTAGACTACTTTCTGCAATTGATCATATTGTATACCTATAAACGTACAAATAACAAAGTTATTTTGATATTTGTTTATACGCTCATACAAATTAGGTGAGTTTACTTAATTATGACGTCACGATTCCAGTGCTTTTAGTATGGAGCGTTTTTGAGCAATCCGCGACAGCGTTGCAAACATATCGATGTATCTTCAAAAGTAATAGGCGCAGGTATACTGTTGGTTATACGTTATTTCTCAGTAAAAGGAGTACTCTTATCTTATATATAAAAATGAATCACAAAATGTGTTGGTAAGCGCATAACTCAACGACGCCTGAACCAAATTGGCCAATTCTTTTTTTAAAATGTTCGTTGAAGTTCATGGCTGGTTTTTACGGCTTTCAAATCTTAAAATTTGAATAATTATTGGAAAACCCCTAAAAACAGCCCTTTTTCCCCACCAAACGTTTTCTTACTAAAACGTACAGTCAATTTGAGCTTTATTGTTATTGTATAAAGTTCATATTGCAAGCACTCGCTGTTGTCTTAGCAATGTAGGTGTGTTCCTAACATCAAAGAGTCAATTTGCGCTTTAGTAACGCTATGTAAAGTTGAAATTCAATCATATCTATCAAAACATTGTGCGTGTGTACGTTGGAGCACAGAATACATCGTTGGAGAATTTAATGTCATGTTCCAAAATTAAATAGTCACAAAATGTAATAGTTTCTTTAGACCTTTTTTTAAAATTTGTTTGGCTATGCGATATTATTTATAAAATAAGTAGGAACAAAAAACTGCCACTTTACAAATCTTTTAGACAGAACGAAGTCTGTCGGGTACGCTAGTTATATATAGAATTTAAAAATTGTCGTTTTCCCAATTGCTGAAATATGAATCAACATTTCGCAATATAATTAACCAAGATCAAAGCGCTCTCAATAGACAAAAATCCGCTAAAACCTAGCGTCCAACTCAATCCTATCAGAATGGCAATAGTACGTAACTGGCCATTAATTTCCTGAACGATTCGCACACTTGGACGCACATAAAAATTGTTATTCGTCCGACGGATAGCAAGGTTCGCCGATCAATAACAAACGTGTAAGAGAATGGGAGTTGAACTCAAGTTGCGTTTAAGCTCGTTCGACAGTCCCGGATTTGGTTCAACCCTCTTACATAACTCTTGATTCGATCCGCATAATAAAGGTAATCTTTGAAACCCCAGTTAACTAATTTGAGGGAGAAATGAAGTCTTTTAATGAAAATTTGAATACATTTTCACGGTAAGTGGGCCTTTCAGCCTTTCTCTACGCCCATGTTCCACTTTTGCTTCCACATATTTTCGCTGATTCCTGGATTGAGTAATTGTTTATGTTACGGTAAATAATCAGAGACCCAGAATTCTGGGTCTTTTTAATATAGTTTTATAATAGAAGTTAGAAATTTGCTGTTAGCTTTTCAATGTATTGTGGTTATGGTATAGTTCTAACAATGTGAAATTGCAAGCTTGCAACTCAAAATCAAACTCACAATAATCATGATTCAACATAGGCATTTATTACTTTATTAGACTATTTGATGTCAAAACAAATTTAAGCATAAAAGAACACTCCACGACTAGTCGAAATTGGGAGGGCCTTCTCTCGCAGACCAGACAACCAACTCTGATGAAACTAGCTGTTATGAAGTGTAATAGTCATTATAAATGGTATAATTTGAAAAATATAATAATTAGAATCTTTTTAGGGTTCCGTAGTCAAATCACAAAAAAGGGAACCCTTATAGATTCGTCATTCTGGTCATTCTGGTATCCATTTTCACACAAAAATATAAAAAAAAAGCAATTAACTTTGGGGGTTCCACATACTTAGAAGAAACTGAACAATATTTTTGCATCAAATCCATACGTGTGGGGTATCTATGGATAGGTCTTCAAAAATGATATTGAGGTTTTCAATATTGCGCAAGAGACACTTCCAAAGTGGTAAAATATGTGATGTACCATACAACCGATATCGAAAAAATATACCGAAAATTGACCTGAACGAGATCTAGTGGGTAGTTTGTTTTTTAATACGTCATAAACATTGAATGATACTTGCTGCAATGGAACCTTTCATGGGTGAGTCCGTCTCCCACTTGGCCGAGATTTTTTCCAATTCGAGTTTAGGAAATAATGTTCTTCTCAGTATTATTTTTTCTGTAGCTCTGAAAGATGACTTTTACTATCTGCTTTAATAATAAAAAAAAAATCACTGTATCAAAATATGGAGCTTTATCCTTATATCTATAGTAATTTAGGTTTGATTTACACGTACAGAAAGTACCATGCTAAATAGACCTTTGACCAGGCTCGCAATACGTTTACGTAATGCAATCTTGAAGTTTTATATGACGCCTACAGTACCACAACTACAACACGTGGGTGAACGCTAATTTGAAGGAAAATCAACAGTAGTATTCAAGCTTATCATATTTCGATCGTCTTTAATGGCCGCGTGGGTGAAACCTATAAAATGAATTAACCATACACGCCGTGTATGGTTAATTCATTCTCGAATCTTGAAAGATTTTAAAAACTAAAACAAATATTTAAGTACAGCTTTGAATAATTTTGACAATACAATATCACAATGTGTATGTTGTGTGCACCTTTTTTTTTTTTTAATGTATACAGTACGTACGTGAGCTCCTTGTAATTATTTCGAAAATCTGTGTAATAAACTAAAATACTTCAACTTTACAGTTAATGCGTCGAGATATAAGTCAAGCTTCCTCAATAGCAACGGTCTCTTGAGTGAATATCAAGTTATCTAAAAATTACACTAAGTTGAAATATTTTTACAGTACTTGATGAAATCTAAATTTCACAGCTAGTCAATTTTATTATTGACTAGCTGTGCCCGCGACTTCGTCCGCGTGGAATGTAATTAAAAAAAATAGTTTATTTTTAGTAGTCTATATTACTCTTTATTACATAAGCTATCTGCCAGTGACAGTACCGTCCAAATCGGTCCAGCCATTCCAGAGATTAGCCGGAACAAACAGACAGACAGACAAAAAATTTAAAAATATGTATTTTGATATGTGTACCGTATATACATTCATGTGCATGTAGTAGAAAGCGGTTATTTTAATATAACAAACAGACACTCCAAATTATTTATTTGTATAGATCATTGTAGAGGATGATATATAGATTTTTCCACAGTGTTAGCTTAGAAGTTTCGCTTCTTCGTGCTCCTATATTTTTTTCATTTGGGAAAAATAATATTATGTTGTTTAATGGATTACGGGTTTATGTTTACTAGACATTTTCAACAAGTGACCCGAAATTAACTTTTAAAACATATAAGAAAATCACACGAAGAACAATCTAAGTGTTATAAGATATAGTTTCGGGACGTAACGCGACGTATATTACGTAGTATGTAAGTACTACTTACTGCTCGACGTTTCGGCTAGGTTGCACTAGCCGTGGTCACGAGCTGACTGGCGCGCGGCGTCGTCTGCTCAGGCGGGCTCGTGGTTCCTTCTTCTACCCACATATTATCAGTATTAATGTCACTTCGGCACACCACACTGACGGTATCAGGGTTTTTTTTGATTTTGACGGCACAGTACGCGGCGTACATTTGTTTATCACTGGATTCCACGCTGATGATAATTTGAATCCATCATCCCGATTGAAATTTTTATGTTTCTTTATCTCAATCGCTTCACGAACTATTCTTGTATGATAGTAGCGATCATTGGAGAGGATTTTTGGATCATGTAACTCCATCCAGTGATTAACTCCACATTTAAGTAAATGTTCAGCCACTGCGGATTTATTTGTCAGTCGATTTTTGACCGCTGAGATATGTTCTTTAACACGTTCAGCTATTGACCGGTTTGTTTATCCTATATACGAACTACCACAGCTGTAATCGATTTTATATACACCCGGAGTTTGAAATGGGATGACATCCTTTTGTCATAAAAATAAACCCTGATACCGTCAGTGTGGTGTGCCGAAGTGACATTAATACTGATAATATGTGGGTAGAAGAAGAACCACGAGCCCGCCTGAGCCGACGACGCCGCGCGCCAGTGAGCTCGTGACCACGGCTAGTGCAACCTAGCCGAAACGTCGAGCAGTAAGTAGTACTTACATACTACGTAATATACGTCGCGTTACGTCCCGAAACTATATCTTATGTGTACAATGCAACGCGAAAGTTTAAGATCTAAGTGTTATCCTAAACTCTTGGCCTTCACTCACCTAATGTTAAGTGGTGATAAAGTATAATAGGCCTTGTAGTGAAAATCCATAGACACTTAATAGGGTTTACATGAGGGTCAAATAAAAAGAACGTAATAAACAGTTTGAAATAGGTAGACGTGCCCGCTTGCGTTGTCTCTGGTCAGTTAATAGGTGGTTGGCCCGCACCCTCTAGGGCTTTTGCGGCTCAGCTAAAGACCGCCCTAGCCCAAAGTCCACACGGACTCCATCGAAGTCCATTGTTTGAATTTTGAAAGTTTTAATGTGTGCAAAAACCGTTACCACGTGGCAAACTCCAATATGTGTGTTTTAACCAATACTCGGTCCCATGAGATGATCTTAGAAAGGCTTGAGTCAACTTAAGTTAATGAAGTTATTGAATTTTGATATAAATATATGAAAACTACAGTCTGATTTTTTTATTATAAATGAAGTTTTTGTAGATAAATATAATAAAAGATGACATGAAGATTACTGACGATAAGGTCGAAGTTTTGAGCGAGCTTTACCTGGAGCTGGACTCCACAATTGAGAGAGCAGCTGTCTTACTTCTATTGATCCCTTTTAAGGTATGCGAGATTATAATAAAATAATTTTAACTATAAGCTCACCTAATCAGAGGACAATAAATACGACTTAAGATCAATATAATTGCATATAATATTTGAAAACATATCCGCAAAGATCATATCTCCATATGAACATTCCGCCATCTGCTAAGTAACATGATATGATGAATAAAAAGACAATAACTTTTATTATATTTGAACCTCGATATCACGATGCACGTTCTTTCAGATAGTTAATTTCAAAAGGTTATTGCTCATTTCCATATCCAATAAGTGGAATATTGAATTTATTGAATATGCAGCTAGGAGTAATTTGGATACGAAAAAACTATTCAAATTCAAAATCATCTTTATTCAAAATAGAATGTTACTAGCACTTATTAACTTTAAATCAAATATAAGTGTAAATACGGATAAGCATAACAAACGGATAAGATTATTTCACGCCATTTTTTTAATTGCTATTTATTGATAAACAAGATTGGTCACTTGATGGTAAGTAGTTATAGGCACCTACAGTACAGTCAGCAACAAGATAAGGTAACAAATTGAACTTGTTTTTGTTGCCAAAGGAATAGAGGCAGTCTCAAAGTCAACATGTATAATTTAACTTAACAGGCGTACATATATGAACTTCTTATGTATATACTGGAGAAATACTGATAAATTTAGAGGTTTATCTTTTAGTTTATCGAACTCTAGGTCGGCAAAGCGTTTGTGATGCCCCTAGTGTTGCAAGCGTCCGTAGGCGACGGTGACTGCTTACCATAAGCCTTTTCGCTACCGTTGTAGTATAAAAAAAAGTGATATAAATAATTACTGTTTTTCCGCTTGCATTGCAAACATTAGGTATATACATCGTTCACAGACTACGTCTAACAATCTATAATATACGAGTATATTGCTTCGAAATATAGCTAATTATATCTACTATAGTCGTTATTAAATATCATATGCTTGTCATCAGCTGCAGTAACTTATCAAGCAGCGGTGATATTAAAAACAATTATGACTAAAAAGTCATCACTAACTTCCTCAATAACACTATCAAATTTACTTTGAGACAGCGTTCAGAGTCTGAACTAGACTAATGGACAAATGTTCAGAAAAAAACCCTCTGCTGAATATTGCCAAGGGCCAGGACGTACACTTTAATTCTGTACTTCTTTTTTTTTTTTTTTTTTTAATAGGATAGGGCAGCAAACGAGCAAACGGATCACCTGGTGGTAAGCAATAACCGTTACCCATGGACACCCAGCAACACCAGTGGAGTCACAGATGCGTTGCCGGCTTTTAAAAGGGAATAAGGAATAAGGGGAATAAGGGGAATAAACGGGAATAAGGGGGGTTGGGCCTCCGGTACCCTCACTCACTCGGCGAAACACAGCGCAAGCGCTATTTTACGCCGGTTTTCTGTGAGGCCGTGGTATCACTCCGGTCGAGCGGCCCAATTCGTGCCGAAGCATGGCTCTCCCACGGTAAAACTATATATATATATGTATATATTATATTACTTAACTATATATATATATATATATATATATAATATATATATATGAATTATTACTCGTATATAGCTCGTATATATTTTAGATTTATTTTTATGATTTTCTAATGATTTTTAAGTTAAAAACTATCACCTATCTATATGTATGACTAATGATAGAACTTTTCCGAATGAATGCAATATTTGTCATGTACACAAAAAAACAAATGAAAGTCCACGGTTTCATTGACCACCTTCATATCACTACCACCATCAATGGTGCAAACAAAACTCAAACCTTTTAACTAAATTCCTTATAATGACGAATAAATCATTTATTAAGTACACACGGCAATACACAAGTCAGACATTACATATTGCCTTAAGTCCACCTCTACTAAGTACGCAGTTATTGATGTTTTCGTAGTTTACCTGTGTCATTGCCAAATTTTAATGAGAACATATTTCGACTAATTAGCTATCAAGATAAGCTGAGGCCTGGTGATTTATGACAGAAATTCAAAAGAGTCCTTTGCGTACCAAGATATATTTTCTGTGGTTCAACTCCAAACGTATCAACAGTTGATAATTATTCGATTTTTTATATAAAAATGCTAAATACATGACAATTATGAAAAAACGTAATCGAAATAAAATTACTTTTCCTTTGGTAGGGTTGTATATGTAGGCTCATAGTAATCAGAACATACACAAGTAAACGTTGACTTGCTTTCATTTAATTTCTGAAATATATCATAAAATTATATATTGCAATCACAGTATTGTTGATCTGAGCTGGGAGGCGGTCGGACAAGTTACGCGACATATTTATCGGCCCAACTGCCGCGCTGCCACGGGACGAATGTCTTTGATTCATGCGTGTTGCTAGTGATGAAATATAGAACTGAAACCTTGCCACATACAAGAAGCTTTAGAAAGCAGTCCCAATACTCCAAGCTATTAGGGTCATTAGGACCAACGGCACAGACCGTGTTGAGTTGAAAGATCACGATGGTCGGCGCTCCCTCTTCCTCCCTAAACCTCGCTGTACTTGGTGGAGGGGGTATCTTGGCCACATTACAAATACAAAAATATTTATTGGGAACATAAGAGATAGGTACATTATACAAAAATTGAGTGCCGCAAAAGTTATAAACTGAGTAGCGGATCTCCGATAACATAAATACATTGTTTCCCTTATAATTATAATAGTAAATAAAATAATAAATACAGAAAAAAATTTTAACTAACAAATTATACAAATTAAATAAACATTAGTCTTTATCTTGATGTAGATTCAGGAATGTACTGAGGTGTGTGTGTGTGTGTGAGTTGTGAATGTATGCTAGTATACGTGTTGCGTGAAGAGAGAGTCTGTTAGAATCGGTATGCCTATTATTATCATTATTAATCATACATTTAACTAATAGTTTTTAATAAGTCTACAGTTTCCTCATATGATTTTGGGAGAAGCCAATAAAATAATTTTTGTTTGCACTTGGAGTACCTATACTAATGGGTATATATTTAAAATTTTCGTCGCAAGATAGTTCGGAAGACTATATCGAAACGTCCCTTCCCTGTCCGATAATTAGGGTCATATGAGGTCAGAGAGTACTTACGTAGAATTTACGTAGAATATACAACTTACGAGCCGATAGTACTTTACAAATAGAGTACTTCCGCGGGTCGCCGGCGGGCGCGAGGAAGTCGCGACTGCTACGGCGACCCGGGATGGCCCACGCCCCTTCCGTGGCCGGGGGGCGTCGTCGGTGGAGGAGACCGGGGGAGGTAGTAGCCTCCCCCGAGGAGGGCTCCCCTCTAGGCAGTGGAGCGGAGGCTGGGGGTTCCCGGAAGTGGCTTGATGTTCCCGGGGGCTCCCTACATGCCTGAGGAAGGCCATCCCTGAGGTTTTTAGTGGGTAGGCCTCCCCCTTCTGGGGAGGAGAGCCCCACATAACCGCCGGCTCGCCACAGCCGGGGTATGCAATTTAATGCAATTTCCTCAGGGGAACAAAAAAAAAAAGAGTACACGGACGAAGTAGAGAAGTGTCTAGGCTTAGAGATGATGACCTTTAAAACAGATCTCTGTGCTCTCTCTGCTATAAGCATTAGGTTCTTTGAAAAGCATCCCCAAGCTACAATGCAGTAAGAAATTATGGATTGTGCCAGGGCAAAATAAACCATCTTCAAGCAATGAAGATCAGCACTGTTTCACAGGCTTTTCATGACGTAAATTATTTTTCTCACTCTATTGACCATAGTCTCTATGTGAGCTTTCCACGACAAAAAGGAATCCAACCAGACACCTAAATACTTTAAGTAGGGAGCGCTTTCTAGTTTGAGATACTGACACGAATCTGTTGAAACGCAAGTATGAGCAGAGATGGCAAAGGAGCAGGAAGGTTGGGATCTTAATATTGGGGAAAAGGTAATAAATTTAGTTTTAGATAGGTTGAGAAAGCCAGGCTTTTAGAGCTGTTTCAGCAAGGGTTTGAGTCTCTGACCAGGTATTACAAAGGATATTGTTTTTTTGCTGATTCCGCGCAGTTGATGATGACTTGTCCAACAAGCAGACAAGGTGACACGTGTTTCGTCTCTCAGCGAGACATCTTCAGGATCTTCAGATCCTCCTGAATCAGATGATCCTGAAGATGTCTCGCTGAGAGACGAAACACGTGTCACCTTGTCTGCTTGTTGGACAAGTCATCATCAACTGCGCGGAATCAGCAAAAAACAATATCCTTTGTAATACAATGGACTTCCGCAAAATAACACCTGCTACAATAGAATACTCTCTGACCAGGTTTTCCCACTAATAAGAATAGTTGTATCATCAGCGTAAGTTAAAATACTGCAGGATGGTAGAGTCAGGTTACATAAATCATTAATGTAGATGAGGAATAAGGTGGGTCCAAGAACACTTCTCTGGGGAACACCAAAAAAGATCTCCTTTTCCTCACTGCAGATTCCATTGATAACAACAACTTGACAACGGTCAGTTAGGTAGCTCCTGAAAAGATCATTAACACCGCCTCTTATGCCTATGACGAAAAGTTTTTGCAATAAGATAGGAATAGAGACGGTGTCAAACGCCTTTGAAAGGTCTAAAAACAATCCTAGGGTTTTCATTTTTGTGTCGAAGTTCTGGACTATGGTAGACGTAAGATCAATAACCGCATCTTCCGTTGATTTGCCACATCTGAAGCCATATTGACGTTCCGACAAGATCCCATAGTGCTCCAAATATCCAACAAGTTTCTTATTAAGGACTTTTTCAAAGACCTTAGACAATGCTGATAGGACAGAAATAGGGCGGTAATTTGTTATTGATGTTTTGTCCCCTGATTTAAATATCGGATGAACAATTGCTTTTTTAAACACGGCAGGAAAAACACCAGACTCCATTGATATGTTGATTATATGAGTAAGTGGAGGAATTAATATATGTTTACCTATCTTTAGAACTGAGGTAGGTATACCATCCCATCCTGTAGCACATTTATCTTTAAAACTAACGATTATGGTTTCTACTTCTTTAAAATCAGTTGGCAAAAGAGCCATTGACTGAATGGGTAGCAAGGAGGATAGACCAATAGCAGGAGGCAAGTTAGTTGGTAAGATTTGGCTTATTTTAGCCACGAGGTCACGACCTATTATCGCAAAATAATTGTTGACGAGATTTACAGACTCAACCGCACTGGCAGAGACTGAGAGCAGCTCCTCTGCAGAAGATGTTTTGCTTTATAAATTGGCAATCTTTTTGACAACATTCCAGGTAGCTTTGGGGTCTTTTGTAGACTTTTTCAAACTCATGTCATTCATATTCCTTCTTTACCTTTTTTAAAAGGTTGTTGAAGAAATTACGATAACGCGTAAATATCAATATGTGGCTCGGATCACACGAGCTTTGTTTATATTTTCTGTAGAGTCTATCTCGATGTCGGATGCATCTCGGAAGACCGGGGCTTACCCACGGTTTGATAATACGATTCTTACTACGACTTTGTATTATTTTCGAAATATTTTTAATGGCAGTTGATATTAAATTGACAAACCACTGAGCCACTGCTTCAGCATTATTTGAAGACATTACTGACGTGAAGTTGGTTTGTTCAAGTTCATTTATAATAGCGGGTATATCTGCTTTTATGTCAGTTCTTTCTGTTTTATTACGTCTTGCTTCCATCTGTAAGCAAAATAGGGAGGGATAGTGATCCGTAATACATGAGTCCAGAATAAGAGTCCAGAATAAGCGCCGTTGCTGTATAGGGAGATCTGACAAAGATGTGATCCAGACAATTATTACCGCGAGTGGGTAATAAATAGGTGGGAAGCATTCCATGAGACTCGTACCTTACAAGAGAGTAAGGTATTCATTACTATTAACATCTGTAGAATTCGAAGAGATATTAATTTTAATGTCTCCAGCCATTATAATAGTTGAGAACTTGTTTAGCTGCGATAGAATATCGTCGATGCTGTCCAAAAAACGATCAATTTTTGAAGTGGACGGAGAACGATATATAGCCAACACAGCAGCGTTGATTTTGTCCAATTCAACTACAACTACTACGTGTCCCTTGTGATGGATTCTCAACCTCTATGTTCAGAAGTAAAAAAAAGGCAATGGAGAGAGGTATTCAGGACTTTCTAGATATTATGTATTCGTAGTTGAAGGAGAGTAAATCAAATCCACAGATAAATAGATATTAGGTATTATTTGTAATAAAAGGAAAAGGGAATCAATATCTCAATCAATTTATAAAATAAAACCTATTTTATCAACCTTAAGGAATTGAATTTCTCGTAACGGTAAAAATTGATGATTTGATCCCCTAATTATCAATATTTTTCACATAAAATCATATGTTTATTTAATTTTTTTTTTATAACCGTCAATTAATAGTGTGCTGTTTACTATTTCTGGTAATTTATCCCACATAAGCAATAAGTGATTTTAAAAAGGTGAAAGTAGAGCTTTCATACAGAATTAAGATAGACATTTCATTTCCAGAATTAGTTTCAATAAGTGTGCTGTCAGCTGGGTAATTAAATTTATTGAGGTTGCCTATCTCAACATTGTATATACCCACAGCAATTTGAATATTTCGATTAGATCTCCACTTTGCTTATATTGTTCTAATGTGGTTAGCTGAAGTTTAGTAAGGCTGCGCGAGTTTAGAAGTCCGATAGCCAGTTGAAGTAATGGAATCCAATTGGAGATCGTATTCAAGTCATTTACGGCCTAATCGTAATCTGTTGAGCAAGAAATAATAATAAAATACATAATTCATATTATTCCTTATTCTTTCTTACATCAAAACATAAGAATAAGTAATATGAAGACTAAATACAACAAGATTTTGTTAAGCTATTATATATCTGTAAAACTCTAGTTACAACTGAAAATGCATGTCATGTTAATGTAATAAAAATTCATATAAATAATAAATAATAAACTCGATGAAAATTCCCTTCCTCATAGGAAATGCCGCATAGTAACAATCCGTAGAGCCGTAGCGCAATGTGAAAATTTCTCTCCCCATAGGAAATGCCTCGTAGTAACAATCCGTAGAGCCGTAGCATAATGTAGCTCGTAGCTTTGCGGACGCAGCCGGCGTAGTGTCATGATATTTTTAATAAGTCATAGTTTTACTGAAACTCAAATCTCAGCTTGAGTAGTAGTAGTTAGAAAGAAAGAAATAGCGCTATCTGGATTCAAAAGCACTATCTCTTTAGAACTGTAGTCGATCAGTGATTTCAGTTTAAGTTTGATTTTCGAATACAAGCCTTAAAGTAGCATCCACAGACCCCTTAATACTTGTGCCAAGGGCACGCAGCAGCTCCATTAACATGTTATAACTCGTATATTTTCAATTACAAAATAAGATTTTTTCTCAAGCAGTATTCTTGTACTGGAGCCCGAGACATTAAACTTCTGAAAATCAATAATATTTAAAAAAGGATTTTGCAAATTATTTAATATCTATAAACTTTTTCTTTCTTTTCAAATTATAATGTTACTAGATTTATTCATCTAAATATTTATATCTGTAATGATTGTACATCACGGTTAGCTTTCATCTAAGTTATTAATATTTTTACATCTTACTTTATAATCAACCATCTCTTTACCTTTCTTGTGTAAATAAGTACGAAGCATAAGCTGAACTTCAGAAGAGGTAGAGGATTTGTAATTAAGTATATAGTAGAAATCATATAATTGTTATAGGGTATTCAGGTTTTATAAGTGAAAAAAGATATATGTTAACAAAATATTTTTGAATTTACATTACATTTATTCACACTATTTTATATGTTCAAAACTTTGATTATGTTTATTTTATTTTATATTCTCCTAAATAATTTTCATGTTTTCAAATATATATTAATATATATGTGGTAACGAAAGAAAATTACGCACCAACTGGCTAAACTTAATAAATTTCAGTTAGATCTTTATAAAATATTACCTTATTTTATTTAAATAAAAAAATGAAATTGATACAGTATCGTGCAAATTTGCCTTGAGACTTTAACTACAGAGAACTTAGAAATATCCCTAAAATATATAAGGCATACTAACCTCTATCGTCCTATTCCAGGTTGCAGTCCGCTCGTCCCATGTTTAAGCACTTAAAAAAATAAATAATGCCGTTCGATTTTTTTAAATCGAATGTTAGTATCACAGTGTATATAAAAAAGTTGTCATGTGTGATGACGGAGAGGTGCGCGGACCGCGGCGGCTGTGTGGGGACTGCGAGGGACTGCGAGGCCGACAGCTGCGGGCCGTGCGCGCTCGGGCCGCGCCGCGAGCCCGGCTCACACAGTTCATCAACGCACTGAATAATGGCTGCACAGTGAATTTTGATGCCCACTTTGGACCTGATGAAAAATGCAATAGACGCCGTTATTGCATTTAAAATTTGCTTTACGGCGACCGCTCTGCCGTGAACTGATAAATAATCGGATAATGAGATTGCTTTTATGCGGGCTTCAAAGATTAATCTTTCAACGGTGTCCTTGTGACAAATAGCTTATGGGGGGTATTATAATTTTTGCAAGTTGAACTTCGTGATTAATTTCGTTTTGGATCATTTCAACGCTTAAAATTATTAAATTCCACTCCACTCCAGTAGTTAGTTATACTAGATCTAACTAAGAAGGATTGATAATTCTAAAAAATATAGTGGTATACGAGTATGTCGAACATATATATCAGTGCATTGAGTTGAATAGCATATTCGTAGACTCGTCTTTTCGTCCACTCCACTCAAACTGTTTGTCATTTTATTAACATGAATCTCACCGCCCCTTAAAAATATTGTTTATGAGTTTTCATTGGGATATATTATGATTATTTTACATTTGTTTTGTATAGAAAAACTTCAGCCAATGAGAGACCATTTCCAAAAATAAACTTTCTTCCTGGGAGTGTCAGTATACGAACCATGATAAATCTTGAGTTTATATAGGTATAATATTTTTATAGTTCCGTTACAGCACCAACTCCGTTTCATATTTTCCTAAGCCAAATTTCCATGGGAGAAATTTATCGTCATATCCACATAAGATACATGTGACCCTATCCAATCTAAATTAAGGCGAATTTTATAATATAAATTTAGCAATAGCGTGTATTGTATTTTATTATTATCGGTAACAATTAGGAATAAAAAATGTAACAGCTCATATACATATATACATTCCCATGAAGGGGCATGAGCCTACCCTACGAGTATGTTACGACGATTGAGCCAAGGGCGGATCCAGCTTTGGCGCCAGGGGGGGGTTACATAGTCGTGGTCAAGTCAAGAACTTTTAATTTAATTTTGATTACAGTAAATAAAAAGTAGGTATTTATGTATTGTACGTAAGTACTGTACTTAAAAATATTTATTCTTTAATGTACACTTGAAAAACTTAACACTTAATAACTTGAACATATACACGTACATATTGCCATCACAGAAGCACTATCACGCACGGAATGAGGCAGCCTATTTATATTGCATATCCGTGGTGAACGATTTGTCATAACAGCTTAGAGGTATGTCGATGGGTATGACGCGAGTTACATAAAATCTGTATGATGACAAAATATATAAATAAAATCATTATGTTCAATAAGTGCTCCTTATAAGTCCTGGAACCAGCTCAAGGTGGGGTCATGACTCCCATGCCCCCTCCTCCTTGGATCCGCCACTGGATTAGGCCCTAGTCAACCATGCTGGCACAGTGTGGATTGGTTGACAACAGACACCCTTGAATTTCTTTGCAAAAGTATGCAGGTTGCCTCACGATGTTTTTCTTCACCGAAAGAGCGTCTCATACTCGTATATGCACATATGAAATTTTTAAAACCCGCCAAGTGCGAGTCGGACTCGCGCACGTAGGGTTCCGTACTACTATACATATTAAATAAATGTTTATCTTTATTCTTTATTATATTGGAGCTGATTGAATGAAAGGTAAAATGCGGTTTACAAATTATAACGTATTAAAAAAAAAATATTATTAGATCTCGTTGAAACCAATTTTCGATGGAAGATCGCATGGTAATGTATCTCATATATTATTTTTACATTTATCATTCCCTTATTTTAGAAGTTACGGGGGGGACGACGACATACACATTTTTCTACTTTGGAAGCGTCTCTCGCGCAAACTATTCAGTTTAGAAAAAATATATATTAGAAACCTCAATATCATTTTTGAAGATCTATTCATAGATACTACACACATATGGGTTTGATGAAAAAAAAATTGAGTTTCAGTTCTAAGTATGGGGAACCCCAAAAAATAATTGTATGTAAATCTAAATGCGGTTCACCGAATACATCTACTTATTAAATTTCTACAGTATAACTCTTATAGTTACCCTAAAACCGAAAAACACAGTGATACATGGCAGAATCGACCCCGAACCAAACGAATTGTAAAACAGTGCCGAGACCACAGCGCCTCATACTATAACTAGAAGATACTAAACATTCAGTAACCTACCTATATCATTTGTATAAAAGCTCTCCGAGAATGTTGGTTCACTAAAGTAAACTCTACATGAAGATCACATATTGGATTTGCGGATTGGAGCGATGCATTTAGGTATCAATGCAAACACCGATTGAATTGAAAATCTAGTTTTGAATAGAGTGGGATTGGAATCAATTTCAATGTAACTAGGGCAAACGGTTCCGCTGTGCAGTTATAGGACTACCACTGTGATATTGAGTGTGGAGACAAATCAAACGTCTATTCTCAGTGGATTTGTGTCTTAAAAGTAACGAGGCGTAAGTGCGAGAGTCCTGTCCGCCAGCACTCGACATCTTTCCTTGTAGAATAATATTAGAAATTGTGAGGAGTTTAAATTTGACGTTATTAAAAGTTTAGCACGAGTTTCGAGTTTGCTATCGTTTGCGATAAGTATCATGTCAGTATCATCAGTATATCATGTCAGGAATATTATGAAAGAAAAGTACAATTACGTTCCACTAGGAGCGCTGTACAAACTTTACTTACAAAGAAGAAAGTAAACTCATGATACAGTATATGACACCTTAGCATATACAGTATTATATGTTTTAGGATTACGCACAACTATAAAATAATAACTTCAAAATTATACTGATTATGTGCGCAAAACGTGATCTCAAACCGTGCAAATCCACAGGCTGGTTTGGAAGCAATAGACGCGCTCGCGCATCGACTTCTATGTTTGCGAAACAGCTTAGTGCACCCGATTTTTATCTATACATATAATAAGACAGTAAAAATATTTTGTCTGTACATTTAGTATTTTTGACTGAAATGGATAGAGGGGCACTTAAATAGATTATTAGAAAGCAAAAAAAAATTTTTGGATTTTTTGTCTGTCTGTCTGTCTGTATGTATGTTCACGTTTATCTCCGAAAGTACTGAACCGATTTGCTTGAAACTTTCACTATTTGCTTTGTTTTAACTCAGAATAATATCTAAACTTTGTTTCATCAAAATCGGTTCATTAAAAAAAAAGTTATCGTCATTTTAATGAACTCAAATAAATAAAACTGGAGTGTCATCTGTGAAAATTGAAGACGGTGAAATTTTAATCAAAAGTACTGTGAAAATAGTATTTGTGGAAAAGCTCATTGTTTTGTGCCATTACTATACATACATACATACTAATATTATAAATGCGAAAGTAACTCTGTCTGTCTGTCTGTCTGTTCCGCTTTCACACCAAAACTACTGAACCGAATTAAATGAAATTTGGTACACAGATAGTCTGGAGCCTGAGAAAGGACATAGGCTACTTTTTCAATGCAAAAAGGTTGTAAAGGGTTGTAAAAGGTTTGAAAGAGGGATTATTGGTTGTATGGAAATAGTGTTAAAACTACTGAACGATTTAAATGATATACATAAGTAAATTCGAATTAGTTTGAACATTATTAGTTCGTAGGTTTTTTTAAACAAATACAATGACGAAGGGATGTAAAGAGTTCCGAAAACACTGGACGGCGCTACAATGCCAACCTTACCTGCTCATGGTACAACCTTTTTTTTTTGTTCCCCTGAGGAAAATGCATTAAATTGCATACCCCGGCTGTGGCGAGCCGGCGGTTATGTGGGGCTCTCCTCCCCAGAAGGGGGAGGCCTACCCACTAAGAACCTCAGGGATGGCCTCTTTCAGGCATGTAGGGAGCCCCCGGGAACTCATTGTACACCCTGCCAAACAACAGGAGAGGATCTGGTGCTCCCCATCAAACCACATTGTGATGTTAATGATAAACACGGGGAGTGGTCAACGAATGCAATCGGCTATAGGATATGCGATTTTTTGACATTCGCAGTAGATCTAAAACGCACAGGAATCACAGTGCGTCTTGTCACATAGGGTGTACAAGCAATGTTTGCAAAAGGAATAAGGAAGATAGAGGTACTAAAGCAGTCTTCTTCCAGTTAAATTCGGTAAAATGGCTGTGGGAGAAATAACTAGAAAGAAATCCAGAATGGGCTATAAAAAAATGAAATGTTAATCAGAGCGCTAAAGTAGTAAAAATAGAACACTCTACAACAAGAGCATAAAGGCGGTCTTGTCGCTTGAACCGGACTTGTTGTTGTTATTCTTAAAATCCAAATAAAACAGCCTTAGTAATAAGAGTACCTTAGCTGTGAAACCCCATTTTGAACGTGGCGAGACACGCACTTCATTATCGCAGCACATATAAGTGCCTCAGTGACGCAGTCCGAACAGGTCTACTCTCCGCTCACCTTTCAAGTTCTTGACAGATGATGCAAGTTTCTCTTTACTACAGCAGCACCTAATAAATATACATACGAATTTTGAAAAACGAAAATTCATTAGTACTTGGAAAGAATGACCAATGAAGCCAGTATCGAGACCGCAGTCGCGTCGACGGCGACGCTTTAACATGCACTGGTCGATTTTTTAACAAGATTATTATTTTGTTACACCTTTTACCTGATATTTGTCTAGTAACCTACCTGTTTGTAGAGTCTTAGATAACTAGGAACCTAGTTTAGTTAGTTCGAGGTATTTCCACTAAACCATCTCCACATCTATCATGTTGTTCGTAGGAAGAGACTCGGGAATTGAGAAAAACTCAACTCAAATTTTTACCAATACTGCGTTTCTCATTTAGAGGTATTCATTTTTCGTTTATTAATCAATGGTTTATAAATTATATGATCACTGGTGTTTTATAAAATTCTTATATATCAATACATTTATTGCGACTTTATTACACAGTAAATTTAATTTTGCATGTTCCTATACTACTGAGGTGGTAAACAATCACGATTAATCTGATGACATATTACAGCATTT
This sequence comes from Scirpophaga incertulas, assembly GCA_036419045.1. Lineage (NCBI taxonomy): Eukaryota > Metazoa > Arthropoda > Insecta > Lepidoptera > Crambidae > Scirpophaga > Scirpophaga incertulas. The sequence continues at coordinate 17,851,352 of CM071643.1, read as the reverse complement.
ATAATGCTTCAATTATCCATACTGAATGTATCAATGACAAGTTGAATACATTTTTTTTTTTCCCACGGGGGAGGGTAGTGAATCCTCATAGGGGGCGCGCCACCACAGTGGTCGCTATTGACAACCCCCTGGTGCTCGGACGACCTCGCACCGGATACCACCCGCAACCGGTCTACGGCGGATGGTTATGTTGGACTCCAGCAGAAGGCCAGCCTACCAACTAAACACTACCTACAGCCTTTGGTCGGGCGGAAGGCCTGGGACCCTATCGGCTTGAACTAACGCTCCCGCCCTCCAGAACGGGGCGGTGCACAGTTGAATACAAATCATTTTAACAATAACAGGCTAAAATAGATGTACTGTAGCGGTTAAACTAAAAACAATAGTGGAGCCTAGTGATATTATACTCTATAAGTAATTTAAAAAAAATTGGTTATTAAATGAATGACAGTGTTGCACACCTTGCAACTGCTATTCTCGTAGCTATGTAGCTCAGCATAGCGGGCCGTAACCGTAGCACATACGAGTAGTTACAAAATGAGAAAAGTTGCGGAAGTAATATCAGTATTATTCAATAAAATTTTTAACGTAAATCTTTTAAAATTTTCACGAAAAACTTTCATTCAAAATTCTATATAGGTATTATTTTTGTTTGCTTGAGTTGCCGTTATGAACCAATAACAAAATTCTAGTTTCAAAATAAGTGCTATCTTTGCTGAGATAAGATAAAACAAAGAAAATTACATTCTTTGTAAAATTATTTAGATTTCTTTGTACTTTCTTTTGCTTGCTTTTTCAAATATTTAAATGGTAATTCTGCTATGTTGATGCAGACGAATTTAACAAATAAGTAATCATTTAAATCGGATTAACCTCAAGGTATAAGAAAGCCAAAATTTGGTGGCTTAGAGTGCATTAGAATATGTCTCAAACAACATTTTTTTAAGTCCATGGAGTAAAAAAACTATTCAAATACATCTTCTCTAATACATTAGTTTACTGATCTTACATTAAATAAAAGCTTACTACTACACTATTTTTTCTCTCAAACAGTAATATTTACGATCCTCCTTTACGAAAGATGGCAATAAAATTTGTTTTTTTTTTATTGCCTTACGTGGCAGACGAGCAAGCGGCACGCCTGATGTTAAGCGTTAACCTCAGCTCATGGACTCAGCAATCCCAAGGGTGGACACAGCTAAGCCGCTGCCTACCGAGATAAGATTACTCTCTTTAAGCCTCGTTTGAAGAGGGACATGTCATAGCGCAGGGGAAACACCGCAACAGGAAGATCATTCCACAACTTACATGTCCGTGGAAGAAATGATCGCTGGAAACGCACCGTACTAGCCGGGAACGGATCCAGGTAGAAAGGGTGAAGTCTATTGCGGCGTCGAGTAGTACGGTGATAGAATGGTGCCGCTGGTACCAAGTCAAACAGTTCCTCGGAGCACTCCCCGTTGAAGAGCCGATAGAACACGCAAAGGGCTCCAAAGTCCCTCCGCTGCTCCAGTGACTCCAATTTATCCGTCAGATTGGGATCATCAATGATTCGCACAGCCCGTCTCTGAAGGGAGTCAAATGGGTCGAGCTAGTATTTGGGAGCGCCTGCCCAGAGATGCGAGCAGTACTCCACGTGTGGTCGAACCTGCGCTTTGTAAAGTACAAGCCGCTTACCAGGCGTGAAGTAACGCTTAGCACTGTTCAAAACGTTAAACTTTTTGCTTGCCAGTTTGGCTTTGTCCACCAAGTGACTCCCGAATTGGAGTTTGCTGCTGATGTCGACGCCGAGGATTCCAATACTTTCAGAAATACGAAGGGGTGTATTTTGTAATTACAAAAAAGCTGGAAAATTTGCTAACTAGTGAAACAAAATTGTATGGTTAGGAAAACATCATTACCACAAGCCATGTAAAATACCTTAAAAATACCTAAAAAGTAAATAATTAAAACACATTTCTGTCGTCCTACATTTGTTGTAGAGTTACAAAAACCCTAAAACCTTCTCTACACCAAGCAATACATTACGGGCAATTCACCTCGTTATGCGCTAAAACGTGTTTAAACATCAAATTCGATAAGACAGCACTCCGGCTGCTCTGGTATCCGGGTAACGGGGGCGGCGGGGTGATGACCGGGCCAGGTCACGCGGTGACCGGGTCATGCTCGCACCTAGGCTACAGGCACACCCTACCTTTGCATCCGCGATTGATTTTTATGGAAGCCACGTTAGCTAATGCATTTCTCTACTGGAATATTCGTTGAAGGCGTGTTATGAAATACGTAAGTAAATTTATAACTTGACCTACAATTATATTATTACTGTTATTATACTATATTTTTTACTATTATATTATACTCATATATATTATTATTGTGTTGTAGATTATACTGTCACACGCAAGAGGTTAGACATTTTATATAACATCTTAGACATAACTTTGCATCCGTTTATCAGAGATACTATAAAAAATTGCCTATATCTATTAAATTTGCGTTTTGTTTGGATATTTTCTCTATGTTTAATTTTCCTTATTTATTTGTCAACTAAGAAAACAACCTTAATAAAACGTTTACAGAAACAATAACATGAATTATTGTTATATTAATAAATAAGGCGATAAGATATTTAAATCAATCAAGAGGCTTTGAGAAGACAGGTGACCGCCGTCTCTTCTATAGCCCGGTTCTCGTTACCATGAAAATCGAAATACAATAGGCCACAAACGTTTTTTGTTTGTTGACAATAGTTTCTGTGCATATAACTGGGTATAATCATTAGCTGCATTTCTCAATGTGCAGATAGAGATTAGACCCAATTTCACACATTCTTACATTTAATTTCGCTTAAACGGCCTCTCCGCGTCGGATCTACATCCCGCGCACTCCTTATAACGGCACCTTGAACAACAAATGGCAATAAAATTTGTAATGAGGTAAATTCTAAACAAAATTCCGACGAATAAAATTGGAAGTAATTTCTTTCGACTACTACTACCCGGATCCGGCAGCTGGGTGGTTCCCGGCGCCTCGGAAGGCCGTGGAACCGTAGCGCCGCTATTTCTAAACCCAGCCGGTGAATCGCCCGCACGACACATGCAACCCCTAGCTCGGCATGCCTGAGCACCGGTCCGAAGTCGGCCCCGGTCGTCACGACGAGCGTGTCGTCAGCGTAGCAGACAACACTCACGCCGCGACGAAGGCTGGTGCAAAGAACCGCGTCGTATGCGAGGTTCCTTAGCAAGGTCCCAACACCGACCCCTGCAGAACGCCGCATTCGACCCTCCTCGACGTTTCCGTCCCGTCCCGTCCCATCACGACGACCGTCCTGTCGCGCAGATAGTCCCCGACCACGGCCCGCAGGTAGGGAGACAGCTCATGGTATACGAGCGCCTCCCCCGAGGAGGGCTCCCCTGTATCGGCAGGGGAGTGGATGCTGGGGGCTCCCGGAAGTCGCTTGGTGTTCCCGGGGCTCCCTATATGCCTGAGGAAGGCCATCCCTGAGGTGTTTAGTGGATAGGTCTCCCCCTTTTGGGGAGGAGAGCCCCACATAACCCCCGGCTCGCCACAGCCGGGGTATGCAATTTAATGCATTTTCCTCAGGAAAAAAAAAGATTACAAGCTTAACATGAGTATGACACGTCGTAATGTTGATACGTCGCCATAAAAACAGAAATAATAGAGTTATTGTGTTCCGACAATAAGAGATAATACTCGTATAGTCCAGTTCGTTGGTTCAAAACAGGTCCGGTATAAGCTGGCTTAAGCGATAGAACTACCACCACATTAGCTATTGATCAAAATATACAATTTTTGTTTTTATTTTCAATAAAACGTGTCGCCATAATCACATAATCATTTAATAAGAAGGCTATATTTTAGCTTTAACTTTTCGATTTTTAAGTTAAAATTCTTCTTCTATTGCTTACATAAATTTCTTAGAATATTTTACGTAACCAACTTGAAAACGTAGATATATTCGAATTCAATTTGAACGTACATAAATTGTTACGCAAAGAATTCAGCCTGTGTTATTTTATATTCGTGTGCAATTTGGTTTGGTTTATACTTTATACATTTCTTTAGAATTTATCGGCAGTGTTACAAAGAAATAAATAAATATATAACTTACGGGTCCTATTTATTAACTGTCAACTATTAACAACATATATACGGGAAAAGAAAAACAATTCTTTTTATAATTCTGTTCTTTTATTAAATCCGTTGAGAAGTTAAAATCGGATGGAAGTAAGCTTAGTATAAATTGTTAATGTTGGGCTAATAAATAAACGCTAAACGTCCATTGCGTTATCTACTAGCATTTCTATCCCTTTTATTCCATACCATTTCCAAAGGATGAAAGGGTTAAAAGTTCTTTTGTTCGCGTCTCACACTACGATATGCGAGATTCACGGGCCTAGATACAGAGACAAAGGCTAAAAGACTATGCTTGTAATTTGATTGAATATAGTTATAACACTATTAGTGTTAAGATTAACAAGAATATATAATAAGATGAATAACAAGAAATATTACTGTTACAAATAATTATATTTCGGTGTTCCTAATTGCCAGTACGCGAATGTTAAGGGTACCTATGGAAACACTATACTTATATCATAACAGAAGAATTAAGATTTTAGGATGTGGGATTAGACCAATATAATATATACATATATATGTATATTGACAGTATAAAACCGAGCCGCCTAAGATCAGTTTGGAGTCCCATAATCACCGTGGCACTTGGGTGCGGCATGAGGATTCTAAGCCTCTTCTCATCAGAGAAAAAAAAATATTAAAACAAGTTAAATCTGTGTCTAGATTACTTAGATGCTTGCTAGATATTTGGTTCTTTAGATTTATTTGTAAAGAAAATCGATTGTTGGCATATCACATCATATCAATAATTGATAAGCAAAAAAAGTTAGAAATCTTTACGAATATTCAGTTCTACGAGTTGGTATATAAAACGAAATATTTTTATATTTGACAAAGCTTAGGCATCGAGCTTTGTAAAATCCCTTAGGAAGTAGCACTAGCTATCTTTGTATTCTTATTAAGACATGCCCGGGAATCATTTATTCCGCGCAGAGTAAAAAAATTGCTTAAAAAAAAAAGTTCTTTCAACTACATTTTCACCTTTAATATTCCTCCAAAAACTCGTGAAATATATTTTAACAATTTGAATATAAAACTAATTCAAAACTTTTTCTCCGTTTGTAGTATCACAGGTGGCATGACTATCCAACAACATACTGTTAAAGCTTACTTGGACATTATTTTTGACGCTGTATTCTTCTTCCTCGTATTCTGCATCGGAATAATTCTGTATATTTTCATCAATACATGGTAATGCAGCAATACTCTTAACCAATAATTTTAATGTTCTTTTCATGTTGTTTAGCTCCTTCTTTAATCTTATTATGACATTAGACTTAGATTCCAACAAAGTTTTTAGTTTTGCATTCTCCAGCTGTAGAGCATACATTTCTTTTTGTTTTTCCATATCTTCCTTGATAGTAGCGGCTAATTGTTTCTTTAATTCAAAAATAATACCTATTAAACCATTCTTACTATCTAAAAAGGCTTTGCTTGTTTTTGCTAAATCATGATTTAAATTGTTAATCTCTTCCTGGAGTGTTCTCGTATTTCTTACATTTTGGTCCAGGTTTGTTTTTGTTTTACTTCTATTTTTATCGGTAATTTCTTTAACGATTACTTCTACTGCTGTACTGTGATTTTTAAATACCTCGTAGCTGATGCCTTTGTTTTCTTCAGTTTGATTATTAGCTTCTAAAGCTTCTTTGTATTTTAGAATTTTATCGCAACTGGAATTTGATGCTTTTAGAACATGAGACATATCTTTATTATTTTACCAAATCGATTTCTATCGCTTTGTGTTTTGATAATTTCTTCAGTAAGCATATTTCACACATCAGATTTAAAATTTTGACTTCTATTGTCAAACAGAATATAAGCGATCTAGCTATGTTAAGAGTCTCAGGGTCTAGAAAAAAAATGAGAATACATAAAACTCTATGGTAGTTTTTATTTTGTCAGTTATTTTTATGTTCATATTATAATAATATTCTACTTCACTTCTTCACTTCACTTCACAACTTCACTAGCCGTGTAGTGGAACTGAATATTATCATCTATAATTGCAACGCTCGCCATCGACAGGGAGTTGATGCTCAAACACTGGAAACTAAATGGTCCCGTACATTGCAGTTCCAGAGGAATTTCCTGCCGCGTACAATTCGATTGTGGAGGTTTTCCCGGAGGGCTACAGTATGGGGTTCTTCAAGAAAGGAGTAAATAGGTTTTGTGTCGGCAAAGCGCGAGTCCCCTGGTATTGCAAATGTCCATAGACTACAGTAACCGCTTACTATCAGGCGAGCCGTAGCCCTGTTTGGAACAATCGTGGTATAATATATTATTATATACATAACATATGTACGAACTATAACAAATCTCAGAACAAGTTACTCCATATTCATTAAATAGAACCTCAATCGTTTCGTTCCCAGTTCCATTATTTCTAATCCTTGTCGCATGGAGCTATAAAAAGCACACATTAGCCATTTGGGTCACATCCAAAATCAAGCTCAGTTATTTTCGCACCGTCGCCGCCTCGGTTTTTCGTAAAATAAGCCTGTTTACTTTGCACAATACGCCACTAAATAAACTATGGCCTTGAAGTACCTTGATATTGCATCCATTATCGTTATAGAACGAAAAATACAATAACCATACTGCACTGAACCGAGATCAAGAATCGGAAATTTAATATTTTCATTTAGCCAGTTTATTTTTTTAGGCTACATATTATTAATAAGCCTATTAATTAAATTAAAATACTACATAACATCAATAAGCCTATTCTCGAAGAAGTTGTTACAAATATACAGACATTAACAATATTATTATGTTCAATGAAACGGGGGTCTCGTTTATTGCCTGTTTTTATGGATTTTTATAATGACACATTAACTTAGTTTGAGGTGCAATCTATCGGCCAGGTATCAGAGAGACGTGACTATTTAGAGTCACCAGATCGTTCGAGAACTATGACAACAATTAGTTCCTTAAAATTCACGTAAAATTCAGTTAAAGAAACCTCTTAAGTGTTTCCTTACCATACCTAGTACAAGGAACCTTAACATAAATGTATTATTTATATACAAGTTTCTTTATCTTATAACTCTATTTCTTATAACAGCCGTTATGTATAGTTCCGAATCAAACCACTTCTTTGCAATGGCTTCTGCATTCGCTCAAACAGAAAACGTGATGGAAATTGATGGAAGGATATGGAAGGCTTCGCTCGCGAGAGTTGAGGGATGAAAATAACTCGGTGTGGTTGTTTCTAGAAAGTTTTCTTAAGTTGATGGTGTAATTGTCCTTTCTCGAAATTTATACAGAGTTCCTAACTAGTACAATAAAATGTGTAAATCACATCATACGTATTAATATGTTTTTTTGCTTTACAGTGTAAAAATATCAATACTTTAGTATTCAAATATAAATAAAATAAATATAGCATGGTTATCCTACTACTATTATAAAGGCGAAAGTTTGTAAGTATGGATGTATGGATGTTTGTTACTCTTTCACGTAAAAACTACTGAATGGATTTGAATGAAACTTTATCACAATATAGCTTATACATCAGAATAACACATAGGCTACAATTTTTGAGGTTTCTAATGTGAGGTCGTAAAAAAATCACATTTTTTGCGCTTACATTGCAAACGCTGACTGAATCCTACAAGATAGATCAAAACAATTTACTACAGTATTGTACAACTTAAAAAGGTCTACAAAAAAGTCCGTGATGGTATATGTTTATCTCTTAGGAATAACCCACAATAACCATTTTTTATCCTTTACTTTGTACGAGAAATAATGGCTTATTTACGAAGCGATTTTAAGCAATACAGTATTAATCCTTATCCAATTAAGTATCTTAAATACATTGTGCATTTAATAAAGATCAATATGGCTTTTTACAGCATGTAAATTAAATAAATATTTTCGAAGATATCACAGATCCAAAGCGAAGAATCTGCATGTTTATGCTGAAGGAAAAAGATCGTTAAATGTAGTTTATAGGAGCATACTGCAGTAGCTACCTATAGGCCTATGATTAGGGCTCTGCAGTGCTTAGTTACCGTATTTCTTACTTATTACTAGACTAGACGGGACGAACCTGAAGTCCACGCGAACGAAGTCGCGGGCAAAAGCTAGTGTTTAATAAATCACTAGTTTCTCTGTTGTGATCAGATTTCAATTGGAATCACTGAAGCAGCGGAGGGACTTTGGAGCCCTTTGTGTGTTCTATCGGATCTTCTCCGTGCTCCGAGGAACTGTTGTGACTTGGTACCAGCGGCACCATTCTGTCACCGTACCAGTCGACGCCGCAATAGACTTCACCCTTTCTACTTGGATCCGTTCCCGTCTAGTACGGTGCGTTTCCAGCAATCATTTCTTCCACGGACATATAAGTTGTGGAATGATCTTCCTGTAGCGGTGTTTCCCCTGCGCAATGACATGTCCCTCTTCAAACGAGGCTTAAAGAGAGTAATCTTATCACGGTAGGCAGCGGCTTAGCTGTATCCACCCCTGGGATTGCTTAAGTCTATGAGCAGCGGTTAACGCTTAACATCAGGTGTGCCGCTTGCTTGTCTGCCACGTACGGCAATAAAAAAAAAGGTGAGCAGATTGCAGATAGAAAAAAACTTACCTACACCACCAATATAATTAATTGGGATACAAATAAACATTTATTTAGCAAAATAATAGACATTTTGGCCGAAATAAAGCAACATACACAAAGCAAAATAACTCAACTACAGTGATTTTCTATTGAAATCATAATTGCAATATTCATCTATCACTAATATTCTGAAATGATCTGCGACGTTTACAAAGTAATTACTATTATAAACAAGTAGTAAAAACATAATATATTTCCAGGTAGAAATATATTATCATTTACCTACCTACCTAGGCAGTGACTGAGCTATGCCACGGGCATTAAATATATCTATGAGCGATGATTTCGGGACATGCGCCTAAAGCGGGCACTCTCTGCAGAAGGCCCCGCGGCCAGGACGCTTCGCCATTCGTTCAGTTCACAGAGACCGCACCAAAGTAATGCGTCAAAAAATACTTCATGAATAATATTTGAAGGTATGTAGTTTATTTTTTAATTTTTATAGTGCTATTATCAGTACAGTTTAGTTAATAAGTCCATGTTTGACTATAATCCTGCTGCAAAAAAATCCATGTGCATATTTTAAATAGCGAATAATGGTGAAGCGTGTACATTTAAATACAAAGCTTTTTTAGCTTTAGCTTTGCCTTCTTCTGTTTGTATATATAATATAAATAGTATATAATTTTTGTAAGTTCCGATTCCTTCACAGTGTCTGTACTGTATGAAAGCTGTTCTTTGAATCTACATATTACTTACGTATATATCTGTGAGCACATTAGTAGGAATTTATATTTACTTATATATTTCATCATTTTCACACATTTACACTGCCTTTTGAATAACATTTCTGCACGCTTTATTGGTTGACTGGGAGAGCAGGCTCTTGATATTAAATCCACAATTTTTATATATTTTTTAAATTCTGTAAATAAGTTTAAGTAAATATTAAAGTAGATACTTGTCTTTGGCAGAAACGCTGCAGGACCTACAGCATATGCTGAACGACCTGGCTGAATGTTCGTTACGCATCGGATTACGGATGAACTTGGACAATACCAAGGTCATGTTCAACGAACATGTTATACCGGAACCGATCGCGATACACGACGCCGTTCTCGAAGTTGTTCACAATTATGTATACCTCGGGCAAACACTGCAGTTAGGCAAAAACAACTTTGAGAACGAGGTGAATAGGAGGATTCAGTTGGGTGGGGCGGCATTTGGGAAACTACGTCAAGTCTTTACGTCGTCGATCCCACAGTGCCTAAAGACGAAAGTCTTCAATCAGTGCGTCCTACCCGTAATGGCTTACAGAGCCAAAACGTGGACACTGACGGCACGACTAGTCCACAAGTTCAGAGTCGCTCAGCGGGCTATGGAAAGGGCTATGCTCGGCGTTTCTCTGAGGGATCGAATCAGAAATGAGGTGATACGTCAGAGAACCAAAGTCATCGACATAGTCCACAGGATTAGCAAACTGAAGTGGCAGTGGGCTGGCCATGTTAGCCGTAGAACCGATGGCCGTTGGGGCAAACGTGGTCTAGGGTGGATACCGCGAAACGGCAAACGTAGTGTAGGACGTCCTCAGGTAAGGTGGAGTGATGATTTGCGCAGGACGGCTGGCAGGAGCTGGATGCGAGAAGCCGAAAATAGATGTCAGTGGCGTACACTCGAAGAGGCCTATGTCCAGCAGTGGACGAAGAGGGGCTGATGATGATGATGATTGTCTTTGGCTACGAGCTCAAAGGTTTTACATTACCACTAACCACTTTACGTCAGTATCGATAACGTTTCTCTTGCAGCTGTCGCTTTATATGTAATATTTCCTGGTACATACGAGTATGTCGTAAGCGAGTTGTTGCTGTTATGCTATTTTTTTTAGGAACGGAAGCTTATCCAGTCTGTTGGTATACCAATAAGGAAACCTCTGCTGTAACAGAGTACAATTGCAATAATGTAAACATGACTATTCTGTTTTTAAAATGATTGGCAGAGACCCTGTAATAAGCAAAGACGATAAAAGAAAAAAGCAAAGCACCTATAATGCATTGCCATGCTTTAGTTTGCTTGCAAACTGCCAAAGTGCGTGATCTGGGAAAGTTACCAGATAGTCTCCTTATAAATATACTACATATTAAGTACAACCAAATGGGTGCATTACGAGCAATTTAATTTACAATATCATTGCGCCAGATATTTCAACGGAAAGCGAAGGCTTTTGTTCCATTCGCCATTATTGTAGCTACGACAGACAAGTTCTTTGTTCATTATTTATTCCGCGCCCGCCCGCCGGAGCGTGCATCTGTTCTGTGCCCGTACGTTCCCTCGCCCCAGTTTCTCGGCCCCTTGCTTCAACAATACCTAGGTCGCGTAGGTACTAGCTAGGTACTGCCGAAGCTCCTCGGAAATCGTAGCTCAATCGAGTTAGTCGTTAATCGTAGCTCAATCGATACACTAGTTTGAATAAGTTAATGCTATTACACCAACGGATTGCATTATAAGTCAAAATCAAAAATCAAAATTAATTTTATTCAAATATGACTTTAAAGAAAGTTCTTTTAAACCGTCAATTTTTTTTTCATACCACCCATTCAGGACGTATTTTTTAGCTGATATGAAAAATGGGCGCAAGAAACTTATAAACTTTAACAAAAGTAATAACAACATTTCCAATAAGTTATGTCGTTATCATACAACGTACATATGTGTTTACAATTTACATGGGATAACAAATATTTACACTTTATAATGTAATGTCTTCAAATCAACACCAAGCATTGGCATCAGTTAAATAGTCATTGACTTTGTAATAGCCCTTACTCATTAGAGTCTTTTTAACATGTACCTTGAACTTATGAAAAGGCAATTCAGCTACACTATGTGGAATCTTGTTGTAACAATTTATACATTTGCCCATAAACGAATCCCTAGTTTTGTGCAGCCTAGCGTTGGAAGATTGTAGAAACATGCAACAGAAAAATATATAGTGATTTCCTGAAGTTTAATTATATTTTTTTATTTGTTGAATGCTCAATGCTTCGACCTCCATGACTGAGTGGTTAGTATGCCAGCTTCAAAGTGCCACTACTTCTGAGGTGGCAACTTGGAGTTCCGGTAGGACAGATGTTTGTATGATAAATTTTGTTCAATAGTCATAATTGTTAATTTATTTTATTTTTATTTATTGTTTAATAAAAGGATAACAAACAGATCCAGTGTGTTAGTAACATCAAGATAGTTAGCCTATGTTATATACATATATATTTCTATTTAAAAAAATAAATTATCTATTTTATCAGCACTACTTTATACTACTCTGAGTAGACCATCAGGACAAACGATGTAAGGTGTGCGTGGATTCTTATTGCCGAAACAATGTTAAAAAAAAATATTTAAAAAATCAAAAAATGTTTAACCGTCGTCGCGGATATATTTTTTTTAATGTATTCGATAGTGTTGATAAGGCCGCTATATATAATAAATGAAATCACTATATCCCATAGTATATCACATTTATTCTAAATAATTCGTAACATAACAACAAACCAAAATAAGCTCTCTTGTAAAAATCAAAACATATCTTTTTATAATTTCTCACATGGTTACATACTTGTTTATACTTGACAATACATTCCTTTATAAAGCGCACCATAGATATCTTTACTATAGAGGAACATTGCTCATTAACAGATAGTTGGCTTTTAGATAAAAATCACGCATACCACTTTTTTCTGCCGGAAGGGGCTGGCATACCAATTTGAAGTGTGTGATGAGGGTTAAAATTTCTCCATCTTACCATACTATTTATTTAAACAAATATTTTTTAATTCGCTATGACGGGACTTTTAGTGTTACCGGCTCCCCGCCTATAAGATTACACAACGCAATGCACATACATTTGTTTAGTGTACAAGTTCCCCGTGTGATTGTTTACATAGTTTTAAGTTCGGATTCTTGTTTTGCTGTTTCTCATGCCTGATGTTAGCAGGCTATGCTTACTGCTTATACTGAGTTTGGCACAGTTTTAGTATCATGCAGCGATTTATGTTACTGTTATGTATTGTTTTGTTTTGTTGTAGTTGTTAGTATCGTTGTGTGGTCCATCCCCACTAATATTATAATCCCAACTATATTATAAAAGCGAAAGTAACTCTGTCTGTCTGTCTGTCTGTTACGCTTTCCCGCTTAAACCTCGCAACCGATTTTGATGAAATTTGGTACGGACAATCTTTAGACCCTGAGACAGTACATAGGTTACTTTTTATTTCGAAAAAAAGGGATGAAGGGGTTTAATAGAGGTTGAAAGTTTGTATGGGATTTCTTAATTTTAAAAGATAAAAACCATGAAACTTTATATTTAAAAATATTTTTGTACACAACGTGAGGCTGGCGCCTGTAAGAGTCTCTTAAACATAAGGGAACAGGATTGACAAAAACTATAATTTCACGCGGGCGAAGCCGCGGGCGGAAGCTAGTAGTAAATATATTCCTTTTTTCTTTCTTTTACCTCGAATTCTTGTCACCATGCTGCACCATCTTTTACTTACCTTAAATTCACACATTATATGCAGCTCGAGAGAAATAGTGCGCACAATTACTACGACGATTCTAAGTTTATATTATTAAGCGATTAATGCAACTGGCGATGTGAGTAGAAAATCTGACCTACCCGCACAATCCTAAACAACGTTATGCATAACAGCCTGATTTCTGACTGCATTGTGCTGCCATCTATCCGGCAACTATGAACCTTATAATTATGATGAAAAGGTATATCATCATAATTATCAAAATGTACGATGACGTAACACCACATAACAACGTATATGATGTCTATCCCAAGGCGCAAACAACGCTTACATTGGGCAAGGCTAATTTGTATGAGAGTATCAAATATTTATTTTATTTGTATGTATGTGTGTATATATATATATTAATATTATCTGTCTACATTCACGTATTGCGCTTTATTTATTAATGTAATATGTAGCTTAAGTTTGTCTGTTTCTCTCTGTGTGTCTGCTGTCTGGTTTACTTACCCTCTCAAAGGGTTTCGGCAGAATATCAGCGCTTCGCGCTATATGAAGCACAACGCTGAGCCGAGACTTGTTTGCTACTAGGGCACAATGTTACCTACGTATTTTTAATAATGTTCTGGTGTATATTTTGTGCCAAGGTTGCAAATAAAGTTATGTCTATGTCTTATTATTATTATTAATGTCGATCCGGGGAAGAACATAGTATATTTTTTACTTCGAGCAAATTTTTGTCCTTGCGAATAAGTTTGAAGGCATCTTGTGGCAATACAGAAAATATGTTCAACAGCGGGCGTTTCAGAAAAGAAACGAACATAGTTATTCACCCACATACATCTAGTAATATAACATCTTGGTAAGAAAGGGAACACTGGTCACTAAAACTATGTCGACGTACCCGAGGTCGCAGCGCCACACGTGGCTGACCTAAATTCTAAAACAGACCTATTTTCCCACTATAATATTATCCAATTATTGGAAATTAGAAACGACCTTAAAGTAAGCAATAATGTAAGTACCATAGTTTTATTACCAAACAAGCATGTGTACCTGATGCTAATTTACAAATAGTCACCTTCACACATATTTAAAATTAAAAGATGATTGCAAAATCATAACAATGTATTAGGCAATAGCATAGAGCTGTTTAAGCAATTAATAACCTTAAGTCTTGAGGAGATGTAAAAAAATTCGAAAAACAAAAAAAAACTCAAATATCCACCTACTTTTAATAAAAATTTATTAAAAAGTGTCAGACTATATTTTTTCCAATAGCGTCGATTTGATAGAAAAACAACTAGACATCCATAATTACATTTTATATTACCCGATAGGCATAAGGTATAAGGCATAAGGTCAAACGGGCTGGTTTCCGCAACTCGACGTCTAAGCGCCTATTTTGCGTGTGTGGGAATGATGTTGCTATTCTCGCCAGCTTAGCTCGTCCAGAAATTTCAATAGGTTTTTTAACTTACCGAAAACCTCCGGCAGTGAAACCTAGGTTGAAGAGGTGTTTGTTAAAAGGTCCGTGGCCAGTTATTGCCGCGGTTATCTGATTGAGTTGTTTCCTGTTTAGTTTAAGGATGTTCTTTGACAGTTTTGTGTTTATTTCTGGTAATGCAGCCTTTGTTTGCTTGCAGTCTTCAGTGTTTCACCAGGTCTCGCTATGGAGCTGCTTAATTTTGTTTCTTATTTGGTTTTTAGACCATTGTTTGGGGAGAGGCACTATTGGTTCTGGTCCGTAGACCTTCATTCCTGATCCTCTTCGAGCTAACTCGTCCGCTTTGTCGTTGCCGCACGAGGCCCGATAGGCATTTCATAGATTTTACTAAATGGTTATAATGTAAAATTAATCATTTATTGTAATTTTTGATACTGATCTTGCTGGTTTCTTGCCTGTTTTTCTCATGTAGGTGGTCAATCTATTTTAGACGCTAATAAGTGTCTACAAAAACCTTTGTTGAATAAGGATATTTTGACTTTGTTAACATACATTCGTAAATATTCAAACCCCAGAAAGACCACAGTACACCACCAGTTTCCTTTGGAACTGAACATCCTCATCACTCTAATAAGTACCTAAGTATGCGGAGTCCAAATTGACCGGTAAAATTATAAAGTTTTTTCAGATCAATTGATATGGACTAAGAATAAACAAATAATACAAAAAGAATACGCACTGTGACGTTCTCCATATTTTACTACGACGCAGACACTTAGACCTTAAAAAAGCTGGCGCTAACAGAATTTATTAGTTTTGAGACTGACAAAAGATGCCATGGATTTCTTGGAGAGCACACCGTATCAGTGAGAGCTATCTTCAAATACTAATTGTTTAAGATCCAGTCGAGGCACTTATTTATTACTAGGAAAGCCAGCAATGACCCTCTATATCCCCCCGATAATCTTCCTGTCCTTTAGGGTATATGTGGTGCAGTCAACATTGCGGTACCACTAGTCACCGGCCCCCAGTGCATGGACTTGTCCAACCAGTTAGTGGGGTTTTCGCCAAAAGACAGTAACAACTTGGAAATTTAACGGGCACTGGCAGTGATCATTTGCTACTTTAAAGAGATCAACACGATGAAGAAAATAAAAATCCTTAGGCCGACAGATGACTGT
Source organism: Scirpophaga incertulas (assembly GCA_036419045.1). NCBI lineage: Eukaryota > Metazoa > Arthropoda > Insecta > Lepidoptera > Crambidae > Scirpophaga > Scirpophaga incertulas. The sequence goes on along the minus strand of CM071643.1, from coordinate 17,835,470 downwards.
ATTGAAATATCAGAGGAATATAACGTCTACACTGTTTAGTATGAAATATAGTCAAAAATATAATCGTATAATATATAAATATAATAAAAAAATAGTAGTAGTTTTTAAATAATTATTAATGACTAGCGGACCCGACAGACTTCGTCCTGTCAAAAAAGATTTGTACAGTGGCAGTTTTTTGTTCCTAATTATTTTATAGATAATGTATTATTTTCAAAAAATTATAAAATAGTGCAATAGAATTTAATTAAGTAACCACGTTTCCGAACAAACTTAATTAAGTAACCACGTTTCCGAACAAACGATGCTCTTTTATATAGTCTATGGCTGTGAATGACGTTGACATTCGTATAAAAAAAAATTGACATTCGTAACGCGCGTTTTTTAAAATATGCAAAATTAAATGTATACTTTTCAATATTTCTGAGAGATTTTCTTAATATTGTTTTCCGTAAGAACCATCCTTGGACTTTCACAAACATTTAAAAAAAAGAATTATCAAAATCGGTTCAGCCGTTCACACGTGATGCCGTGACAACGCGAAACGGGTTTCATTTTTATATATATAGATATAAAAATAATTTTAAATAATAAGATGATTGCATATAGAAATTTGAAAACTTTTAGTTAATATGTTCTTATACCTCGAGACGTCTCATGCTTGTACCTACTGCATTATTATTAATCACCTACCTAACTAACTATAATACCAATATTCACGTCCTAATAAATGAATTCATTATCTCAACACCTTCATGAAACACCACAGCGAGCGAGACGGGTCATATTGCCTACCACACGTGACAATTCCGATACCTCTAAGCAGTAAGTATATGTTTCATCCTAACGTTGTGGAAGTCTCACCGCTACGCACTTACCGTTTTGCTACGACCTTCTTAATGCGGACTGTGTAGGAATGAAAGTTTCTCGCCGCCCTCTGTATTCTTGCCACCCTACAAGGTGAACCTTTTAAAGTCGACAGTGTATAAGCACGCTCCATCTTGACATCACGTTCGCTTACCATCAAGCAACCTCATCAGGTTAAATATGTACATTACGAAAGGATATGACATAGGAAAGTGTGTTAAACGTAGCTAGCTCGTACATATAATGGGTTACACACCTTACGTCTTCCTCTGCTCTTATTCATCAGTATATTGTACAGTTTAAAGTTTAATAAATAATAACATTATAATATTGTAAGGACGGTAAATAACAATAGTTTTTGTAACATATCAATATAATTTATTTATGATTTATATAGGTAATCAAATAAACTGTTTCCCTGAAGAAAAAGAATATTACACTTATGTCTAAAGAAATACAAAAACAAATTTAAGAACAAACGAAGTCATTGATTGTTTATAGTACTTACATAAGACTAGTTAATTATGTGATTATTACAACGAAAAAAACAATACAACATAAGATATAGCCGATTTCCGATTTGAATTTAAACATCGGCACTACTCAACCCTGACTGAGATGTGTCAAAACTTATTATTGTCTGAAGTAAAATTTGACACATGATTTATCAGAATTTGAGTCGTGCTTCAACTTTAGATTCTTAATTCAAAAACCGATGACAGTATTATAAACATATAATAAATTTCATAGACTAAATGTTAAGTCTAAAATAATCTTAATTCTACGAATTAGAGATATTAAAAATATATCCATGGTTCATCATATTTAGCAGATCTGACAATATTTGTTTAACAATGAATTAATTGATATATATTTTATTCGAGAAACACAGATCATATTATCGACACTACTCAACCCTGATTGCGATGTGTCAAAACTCATTATTGTATCTGAAGTAATATTTGACACATGATTAATCAAAATTTGAGTCGTGCTTCACTTCAGATTCAGAATTCAAAAACCGATGACAGTATTATAAACATATAATAAATTTCATAGACTAAATGTTAAGTCTGAAATAATCTTAATTCTACGAATTAGAGATATTAAAAATATATCCATGATTCATCATATTTAGCAGATCTGAGAATTTTAGTTTAACAATGAATTAATTGATATATATTTTATTCGAGAAACACATATCATATTATCAGGGATAAATTTGATATCATAAGATTTTCTATTCAAGTATATCATAAGAACTAACTTCATAGCTTAACTTATAGCCATTCCTATAACTTAAAACATATTGATAGTAAATAAAGTAAAATTATATAAAAGTTAAATGTATATATATATAGTACACCCGATAAATAGGAATAATCAGAATTATTTCTATATTGCACTATATACTATATTAGGCACGGAACAGTCTCTGGATTTGACCAATATGACACAGTCTTAAAATAATTTCAAATGTATACCTTGAACCGGATTAAATGTATCAATTTAATATTTAATAAATAAAATCAATGATTATTTAAGATCAATTTCATATGACGGCATGATACAAGATAAGTCTACGAATGCCTATTTATGTTATCGCGCGGTTTATAAGTGTCCCGCGGTATCATTGTTCATAGTAAAACGTAGGCTCATAGTAAAACTGTAATTAAACATCCTAAAATTCAGATTAAATAATTGAACGACGGCTATTATCATAGTGCATTATGCAACATTTGACATTTGCAGTTAACATTTATAATCTATTTAAAACAATATTTGAATTAGTTAATACGAATTTTGTGAATAATTATGAAAGCATTAGGTAAATTTACAATTAATATGTTAGTTAAAACTAGTGTAAATTTTTAATCGATCGCAAATTCCCTATGTGTGAACACAATTAAGATACATTTTTAATAGAATTTCTGTGCGTTCTCTTCCAAACCTCAACATTTTGGTGCCTCCAGTGAGCAAATTAAAAAAATATTACTCATAGTTCTTCTCCGCATAAATGATATGCGAAAGCTTTTAATTGGCTGTAAGGTAATCGTTTATTTATTAAGTTTTAAGCTTTGTGTAAGCTTGCCAGCAACGAAAAATATTTGTGACTATAGCAAGTAGTGGTACCATCCTGCCACGAGACTAAAAATAATGTTTCAGACTGAACTTATTACACGAAATGTATATATTTATTTTTATTATGGCATTCCCTTGGCTGTTATCTTACCTAGTGGTAATGATAAAGATAAGGTTAAAATAAGTATCAACTGACTGATTGTACTCCAGTACAAACTTCAGTTGATACTTATGTAGTGTACAAAAGTCAAAATGCACTATTTAGTGGACTAAATAGTGCATTTTGACACTACATTGTGAAGTAGACAGTACTGTTAAATACAAATCGACTTTACTTACACTGTACATTTAAAGAAACATTAGTCTAATGCACATATTTCCCTGCTTTAACAATGTATATTAAAAAGTAGAGCACGACGTCCAGTACAAGTCATTGCTTTGGTTACACTATACTTTTGAAAAAGTAGAGCATAACGTCCAGTACAAGTCATTGCTTTGGTTACACTATACTTTTGAAAAAGTAGAGCATAACGTCCAGTACAAGTCATTGCTTTGGTTACACTATACTTTTGAAAAAGTAGAGCATAACGTCCAGTACAAGTCATTGCTTTGGTTACACTATACTTTTGAAAAAGTAGAGCATAACGTCCAGTACAAGTCATTGCTTTGGTTACACTATACTTTTGAAAAAGTAGAGCATAACGTCCAGTACAAGTCATTGCTTTGGTTACACTATACTTTTGAAAAAGTAGAGCATAACGTCCAGTACAAGTCATTGCTTTGGTTACACTATACTTTTGAAAAAGTAGAGTATAACGTCCAGTACAAGTCATTGCTTTGGTTACACAAAATTTTTGTAAAAGTAGAGCATAACGTCCAGTACCTGTCATTGCTTTGGCTACACTATACTTTTGAAAAAGTAGAGCATAACGTCCAGTACAAGTCATTGCTTTGGTTACACTATACTTTTGAAAAGTAGACAAAAACGTCTAATACAGTTCGGAAAAGTTAAACGTAATGTCTAGTACAGGACGTTACCTGCTTTGGTTCCTCTGTACATTAAAATGTAACTGTTAGAACGTTGTATCATACTGTACGTTGTAATTAAACGATTAAAACCCATAATATCACTGCTCCGGTTGCAATGTAAATTGTAGAGGTCCGATGAAGCCCGGTAAAGTTGGCGGCACTTAACTTGGCAAGAAACGTGTGTGCACTTGACTTCTGGATTTCTATTTTAATAAACATCTTTATTGAAAATAACTATTATGTCAATCTATACGCAGTACAGTTTTCCCCAGTACTCCCAAACCTTGCCAAGTTAGTGGCCGGTGCCATTTTTGGTGACAATACAGTGACTAGAGCAGTGCACTGCTGGCCATCAGGTTGACGCCGCAGGTGCCGTCCCCGCGGAACACGCGGTAGTAGCCCTGCTCGCCCCAGCTCGCCCCCCACGAGTTCTTCACGATCCAGTACGGCAGCTTCTTGTGGAACAGCGGATAGTCTGACCGAAGTAGAGTGATAATTTAATGGTCTATTTTATATATTGAAAAATACACAATAAAGTATAACATTTATAGGAGCGTCGTCGGTGGCGCTGTGGTCTGGGCACTGGTTTGTGCGCCGCATAGAATCGGGAGGCCAGCGATCTAATCCCCAATGTGTACCAATGTGTTTTTCGTTCCGAGTTTCATATGTACATTTATCCGACGCTCCTACGGTGAAGGAAAACATCGTGAGGAAACCTGCGTACATCTGCGAAGCGATTCAAAGGTGTACGTAGTCAACCAACCCGCACTGGGCCAGCGTGCTTGACTAAGGCCTACTCGCCCTAACGTAGTTAGGGTAGGCTCGAGCCCCTCGGTGGGGACGTATATGAGCTGTGATGATGATTTATAGAGATTCAATTTCTTTGCAAGTATATATAGAGCTTGGGCTTCAAGTAAAAGAATAATTGTAATTTTTTCTAATTAAATAAAAATAATAAAATGAGTTCGACTCGCTCACCGACGGTTCCGCAAATAATTAAAATCGCAATTTTCTTGGGATCAACTAGAAATTAAAATTTGCATAAATATTACAGATATCACTTTTATCATATATATTTGATAGATGGCCTACTACAAAATTTTAGAAACAGTCCAGAAAGCTCCTTGCTTGAAAATACACAAAAGATCCGGCTAAATCCAGCCAGATGACAACTCCTTTTTTTTTTGTTCCCCTGAGGAAAATGCATTAAATTGCATACCCCGGCTGTGGTGAGCCGGCGGTTATGTGGGGCTCTCCTGGCCTACCCACTAAAAACCTCAGGGATGGCCTTCCTCAGGCATGTAGGGAGCCCCCGGGAACATCAAGCCACTTCCGGGAACCCCCAGCCTCCGCTCCCCTGCCTAGAGGAGAGCCCTCCTCGGGGGAGGCTACTACCTCCCCCGGTCTCCTCCACCGACGACGCCTCCCGGCCACGGAAGGGGGCGTGGTCCATCCCGAGTCGCCGTAGCGGTCGCGACTTCCTCGCGCCCGCCGGCGACCCGCGGCGGCGCTGCAGCTGTGCTACCGAGCCCGGCGCCGCCTTCTTCGAGCGGGATCGGCCATCTCCCGACCCCGCTCGGCGGCCTCCTTCTGGAGCATCACTGCTTCACAGAAGGAGGCCACAACCCTCCAACCTCCCTCGTCCGTCGCCCGATCTCTGCGACCAAGACTCGGCGCTCGGAGGCCCACGCGGGGCACTCCGCCAGCGTGTGCTGGGCCGAGTCAAGGTCGGATGCGCAGTGGTGGCAATGTGTCGATCCCTCCCGTCCTATTCGACACAGATACTCACCGAAGCAGCCGTGCCCGGTGAGTATCTGAGTCAATCGGTAGGTGACCTCCTCCTTCCCGTGGAGCCAAGCTTCGAGGTGCGGGAGTACGGCACCGACGGCCCGCTGGAGCGCGCAGCTCCGTAATTCGAGCTGCGCACGCCAGGCCGGCACAATCCGTTGGTGCCACTCCCGCTTAGGCACTTCGTACGCGGGTTCCAGGCCGCTCCCCCCGGTCGACACGCCGCGACGCATACGTCGCCGCGTACATGTCGGCCAGGACGTCGAATGGGGGGGAGCGTCCCAGAACCGTCGCCGCCTCGTACGAGATTGTACGGTAGCCTCGTACGATCCGTATGGCCATTATCCGCTGCAGGCTCCGTAGCAGAGCTCTGCAGCGGGGGGAAGATGACAACTCTATAAATCCTTTATAGTTATAGACCACCGGAATTTAAAGCTTCCATAGATTGTGTTGTTCGCAAACAATGGGGACCAAAGTGCTTATTTGCCATATTTTGATATAAAAAATCTAGCGGCCCGGCACGTGCTTCGCTAAGTATAAAATAATAAAAAAAAATTAACATCATATTCATTGATTCAAACAAAAGATATATTTTATCAATTGCTGGCTATTTTAAAACTTATTAATAATATTTTTTGTTTGTATGAATGCACTTAACAATATGGTTAAAATATAAACACAAAGCAATAATTATTATCACTGACAATTTGCTTTAGTCGAAGCACGTCAAAAATGAAATGACCGCATGAATGACATAACAACATGCTTGTACTGCCAATGCTAAAAAAAAGTTTCAATTTGACAGCACAATCCCCATTAACCCGGCGTGAATGAGGTTGGGTATGTCATACCCGAAAAGTTTCTAAACGCAGATATTTTAATGTTGATGTTGCCATGCAAGTCCTGGTGTTTCAGTAGCTGGAGGTAAAGATGCAAGGGGTGAGGTACAGTATCGAGTTTAGTGTTGCACCGGCGGCGACGGCAAATACACATGCGTACCCGCGGCTGGGGTATGGAATTGTGTTGATTTGTAGGTGTAATTTTGGTGCTCTATTACATGATCTCACAAGACTTTTCAGTTCCTTTTTTATTTATAATAATTAGAAGACACTGTTGTTATATTGATTTACTAAAGTTGGAATTTTGTTAGATTTTTATGGCAAAAGAAATTAATTGCCTGAATTTGTATTTTTCGAAAATAATTTAGATATTGTGTTATTTCAATAAAAAATAATGCTGCTTAACTTAATTTTGATATTCTATTTACTCATCTTGTTGAATAGTTACTATTATTAATATATCTTAAGCATTAATTTTAATTACATAGTATCAAAAATTTTACATCAAAATTTTGGGTATATCATACCCACCTCATAGCTGGTGTAACAATTTCTCACCTCATTCACGCCAGGTTAACAAAATTATCCGCCATGTATTGAATTCATTTGTTACAAAAAAGGTGATGATCTGCTCGTTCGATTTTTAGCAACTTCTCATAGACCGTCTAAATACTCCGAACAAACCCTAAACATTTAGTTTGGACAGGTGAACCCGTTCTTGAGTTATAAAATTACAACGAAAAGTGGTATTAATTTTCATGTATACAAATTAGTGATGCAAAAGATCTCTGTTTTTGATTCTGCAAGTGGGGAAGTACCGCGCGCTTTTTAACATCCGTTACTGCTTCTGTTCCCGCAACTTTTATAACGGAGATTTAAACGGAAGTTTACAACCGACGGCTGAGAGTTACGCATGCGCGGCGCGAGGTGCATGCGAATCGCTGGACAGATTATAAAATATAACTTGCAATAGGTATTGTAGATTTCTAATCTAGATTTGGTGTATTTGATACTTAATAAAGAATTATATTTGTAAATTTGTTTTTTTTCCCTATTATTTATACTTCCGTTTCTGCATCCGTTTCTGCTAAAATTTACTTTTAACATCTGTTTCCGTTTCTGGTTCCGCTAAGACACTTCCGTTGCATCACTTATACAAATAAAAAACCGAATTTATTATGTAGTGCATTAATAATATCATGTCCACGACAATTGTCGTTGTCATAGAAACTTACCCTTAGTACCATACCCCACGAGCAGCACGCCGTGGTCTAAGTTCTTCGGGCTGCATAGCATCGACCAGGGGTGCGACACACCGCCCACGTAAAATTGCATGGCATTAGCGTTTATGCCTGAAATAAGGAAATCGATATTGTATTCAGATGCAATTAGTTTGGACTGTGGGCCGATGTGTCGTATCATAATCGATCAATGTGCTGATCAAGATAGGACGGAATTGGGACTATCGCAGCCATCATCAATTCCGTTAAAGGGCTTCTTTATGTGATATGTTGACAAACAAACAGACTCCCCACCTGAAGGTTAGTAATTACAGTCACCGCTTTTTTTGCGGAAATGCTCCTTATGCACCGTGACACCGCGCTGGCAAGGCGCGGCCGTGTGTAAGGCTCTCCGGTCTAGGAGGACCGGCCTACCCACTAGCCCCCCGGTGTTCTTCGAGCCCATATCGGGGCGCAGTGCGCATGCGCTTCCGCGATTCTACCACCACAGCGCCCATAGTAATTACAGTCACCTGGTGTACCTACATGTTTTTTTAATCAATTTAAGACTCGCTACATATCTGCATCCCCTACAAAATCACAATGTACGTTGCTGACATGTGACAAAATACAGTTTTTTTTTTATTCCGATTTTGAGTGCGTTTGTCAACGATCTCACCTGATGTTAAGTGAAGATGTTGCCTAAGGTGGAACACGCAAACTCAAATAGTGCCTATTTACTCTTGCCTTGAAAATCCCTATACTATAGCTATAGGGGAACAAAGACGCAGGTAGGGAACTCCATTCCTTGGCGGTTCGCATAATGATGGACGAAGCGAACCGAGAGGTACGAAGAGGTGAGGTACGAATGTCGACCACATACGGATGGAGTCCCTGGCCGCGTCTCGTCGTCCGATGGTGGAAAAAGTCGTCGATAAAGTCACAGTATCCAATAATATCACTGAACACCTTACCTTACCTTCACGCCGGAACAAAGCAATGCGAAAACTGATAGTTCCTCTACGCGTTAGATCTATATGAATGCATAAAATCAAAATATTATCCTTCAAATAAAATTTTGTAATCACATTTGGACGTCAAAGATACTACGCCATTGGACCACATTTCTAGGAAGGGAGACCTTGTAATGGAAAGAACCAGCAAGGGTTATTTTTTTGTATCTGTATTTTTACAGTCTTCAACTAGAAGCAGGCCTAAGATAATAAAAGGGACTATGACTTTTAGACTCGTAACATTAAAGTAACCAATAATAATATTTTTTTATTGTTGTCAGTCAATTTGCACTCACCAATGGATATAGGTCCATTTTTATACAGCCATTTCGCCATTTGGGTCTCATTCGAGGTTATGTTGACGGCGCCCGATATCGGGACCCTGGACATAGTCTTGTTGAAGGAGCACTTGTCGTCCTCGCCCTCGTACGGGTACGCATCTTCGGTCTCCAAGCCACCAAGTTGCTCTATAGCTCTGAAAAAGTACAATATAATCATTTACTCGAGCTTTAATCACATATTAGTTTTTCTTATTTATCATAATGTATTAATTAATTGATGTCTCGTAACTTTATTTCAAAGGAAGCGAGAAGCTAGTGCCATCTGCTAGAGTATCTCCATCTTACATATTTCTGTAGCAAAATACTTGATTACCTCTGTATCTTAACTATTTATGTTGCAAAGCAGCATTGATGCACTCTGGTTCCCGTCAATACCACCAACTGTGAGCCAGTCTCAAGGCAACACTAGTCAATACCGGCAGAGGATTCGTAGACCGCGACATGTCCTTAGCGACCCCCCTAACCAACTCACGCAGGAACTTCTAGACCTGCAAGCGGCGGCGTCTGAGCCGTCGCTCCCCCTTGTCAACCCCTAATCGGCAGCCTTCTGCTTAGCCTGAATAGGTTCTTGTCAATACTGGCCGGTCCCACTTTGGAGATTCGTGCCTTCTTCTAGTGCATATACCCTCACCATGGGGTAGCGCTAACCGTGCCTCTCCTGAGGTGCGGCCCTCTCGTCAATAAAGCCAGTAGGGTCAATAGGACCAAAGGCTAGGCTGAGTTTAGTCGGTAGGTCTGTGTAGTCGAGCCGTCTCGACAGTACCAGGAGTCCGACATAATCAACGCATCCCTGCTTGCCTGTTGCGTTGGTATCCATGATGGATTCTCAGCCTCCTCTCCTGAGGAAAAAAAAAAAAAATTGATGCACTCTGGTTTCACACCAGCTGTGTACTCTCTGACACGCACTGTTACTTTACATCTTATGTTGGCAATGTACAATCGGCAAAGTTCCCGGTTTTCAACTCGTAGGCGATAATCGCGTAGCGCGGACGTGTGCTCCTTGAGAAACAATCCGCGCCCCTCTACGCTTTGAGCCAAAAAGGGTCCGTCAAGCTAAAGTGAATGGCTAATTTAACGGAGTATGTCTCATTCACGCTGTACCGAGACATACAGATACAAAACATATGGCATGTGCGCTTGGGCAACTGAGCCGCGGAACGGAACCAACTAGTCGCAAACAATTAAACAAAGTATTAATATTATAAACATGATTAAATTATTATTATTTTATGAAATTGTCTAATATGTGTTTAATTTAATTATAATGTAAGTTAGTGTTAAATGTTAGTGAGGGAGTGTAATAAACTTATTACTGATTTAAGCATTTTGTTTGTATTCATACAGATTATGTTGTAGGTATATGATTTATTTGTCATCATTTCTTTTAATTTACCCAAAAGATTTGTTTTTTATTTTCCATAAATAATATTTAAAAAGTAGGTAAGTAATATCTGTCAGTTTATCAGATGTTTTATATTACCAACTCTGGTGAAACTTAATAACCGGCAACGATAATGACTCTACCGCTTAACTAAAGTATTATTGTTATTATATTATAATAAAAAGCGAGATGTTTATATGTGCTGGGATAAAGAACTATGACTGTCTCCATTGTAAGATCTAAATTTCCATTCCATCCATTTCAACTACACTCAAGAGTTAGATACCATTATATGATGTAATTAAAGAAAAACAATCAAATTTAAAATATATAAATTAAACCAAGCACAATGATGCAGGTGTTCAAGGCAATTAACAACAACAAAATGTTTAGGACCTCGGAAGTTTCAGGGCTTCAACGGTTTAGTTGACGACTTTTGAAAGTACATAATAGAATAACATAAACAATAAAAATCTTCACTTATAAAGTTTACGAAAAAAAAACAAAGCATTAAAACTGTAAATGTTTTTATAGGCAGATAGATGCCTATAAAAAATATTTACAGTTTTACGCAAATACACTAAAAGAGTTTTAAATACAATAAAACGCTAAATAAAATTTAATTTAAACGTTATAAAATTGTAACACCATAAAATTATTGGAGATTTTTAGAAACAAACTAAATTATCCCAAAGCTGCATCATAATACGCGTGCATCATAATCGAAATCGAAAGCAAGATGTTTATTTACGACCTCAGAAGTTTTGGGGCTTCAAAGGTTTAGTTGACGTCTTTTGAACCTGATAACATAAACAATAAAAACTTTTCTTGTAAAGTTTACAAAAAACAAAACTTTATCATCTACAAAAAAGCAATTACAGTTTTACGAAAATTCACTAAAAGAGTTATGTTATAATTCAATAAAACGCAAAATTAAATTTTACTTAAATGTTATAAAATTATTGGAGATTATTAGAAACAAACTAAATTGTCAAAAAATATTATTTTTAATATTTAGTTGAGGCCCCTCCTGCGTCTATTACAGCGTCACAGCGAGCCATTACGCATAGAGCGCACAAGGACTTCGCAAAGGCTTGAACCCCGCAGGGAATCCCAGAGTTGATCACAGTGGTTGATGAGTGCATCCTTTGTTCCTCCATTTCGGCAATCCCACCTCTGTACCATGACCGCCCATAAATTTTCAATCGGATTAAAATCAGGGGATCGTGAGGGCCAGGGCACAGCCCTTACTTCAGGGTTCTGGAGCAGCCAATCTTGCACTACGCGCGCTCGGTGTATAGGACAATTGTCCTGAAAGAAGTAAAATTCTGGAACCGAGCGCACAGTTGGCAGCATTACCTCCTGTAGTACCTACTTCCACGTGTGACTGCGTAGCCCTTCTGTCAATGTCTGCTAGTTCCCCTGGCTCATCCGCACGCATCCATCCCCACATATTTACAATTATTCTCCCCGATTAATTATTGGGATTTACGCTTTTTGGTTCATATCTTGTATTATTCACACGCCATAAATTTCGACGTTCCTGTTGGCTAGATTTAAAAGATTTTTCATCAGAGAATATGGCGTGTGAAAAATCTAAGTTCCTGAACTCCCGTGCGAAAGGTTTTTGTGGGGGTTGCAGATTTGATGCGAATCTCACAGGAACCACATGTATACGCGACTATAATCACTCACCATCAGATGGGCGGTCTGCTTGTTTGTCAAACTTTGACTTCGGCTGTACGGGGGGACACTAAAGAGATTTACGGAAACTTATTATTTATATTTAGATACGAAGATGACAACCAAATTTATATTCCTAAGACTGTTAGACTGTCAGAATCAAGTTACAAAACTGATTTTAAAAATAACTAGCGACCCGCCCCGGCTTCGCACGGCTGTAAGGCTTACTACGTCCCTGCAATTTAAATTTGTAATATTTTCGGAAATATTCACTTAAATTACAAGTTGTAAAAAGCATATTGATCTATAATAAATGCACTATTTATGTAAGGTATACACTATTTATTTAATTGGATAAGGATTAACGCTGTATTGTATAAAATCACTTCGTAAATAACCATTTTTAGTAAAGGATAAAAAATGGTTATGGTGGGTTATCCCTAAGAGATAGACATATACCATCGCGGACTTTTTTGTTGAACTTTATAAGGTGGACAATACTGTAGTACATTATTTTGGTCTATCTCGTAGGGTTCAGCCAGCGTTTTTGCAATATAAGCGCAAAAAAATGTTCCTTATTTACGACATCACATTAGAAACTTCTAAATTTATCAGTGTTTCTCTACTATATTATGCATGAATTATACATATAAACCTTCCTTAAGAATCACTCTATCTATTAAAAAAAACCGCATCAAAATCCGTTGCGTAGTTTTAAAGATCTAAGCATATATAGGAACAAACAGACTGCGGATAGCGTCTTTGTTTTATACTATGTAGTGATTGACATAATATGAATATGATTTATTCCACAATTTGTAAACCTGAAGCAAAACCTGCAGACTAATCCATCAACAACAAAATCATCAACAATTGGGTAGACGACAATTTTTTAAATACTATATATAATAAGAGTACTCTTTTAAGTGAGAAATATTGTAGAACCAACAGTACACCTGCACCTATTACTTTTGAAGATACATCGCCATGTTTGCGGCGCTGTCGCGGGTCGTTCAAAAACGCTCCATACTAAGAACACTGCAATTGTGACGTCATAACTCAGTAAACTCGCCTAATTTGTATGAGCGTATGAACAAATTTTAAAATAACTTTGTTATTTGTACGTTTATAGGTATACTTTCTATATAGAAAAATGTTACATTTAATGTGAGAATGCTAGAAATGTGTTCGTTTCATTAGAATTACGTATATAACAATTGCTCATTTTTTAAAAATCTAAAAACAATATAAATTAATAATTAAACTGAAATTTCTATTGTGACATACTTTCATGAGATATAAATTGCTCAAATCAGATAATTATAGTATAAAAACGGCCATAATCAATTGTAGTCGTCTACCCTATTACTGAAATGATAACTTGGCGACCTCCGTAGTCGCGAGGTTAGTGAACAGGTGTCACCAGGGGTGTTACGGAGCTTCGACTCCGACTCCGTTAAGTCGGAACTTCCGATTATTATTACACCTTCGGCTCCGACTTCGGCTCCGACACTTTTTAATCGGAGGTTTTAATCGGAGGTCGAAGCAAAGCATAGCGGCGGCGACCTGCGTCGACTGTTATAAACGAGTCCATACATGTCGCGCGGGGTAAAATTACTGAATAATGTTTATTTGTCCTTAAATAAAATGTCTCCCCCCACTTCTGACCCTCCGTCTCCGACTCCGGTTCCGACTCCGATAAATCAAATTTAAAAACTCCGACTCCGCCTTCGGTTCCGATAAAGTTACCTCCGTTACATCCCTAGGTGTCACCATCTCTGAGGTCCCGGGTTCGTATCCCGGGTGGGGGCAGATGTTTCGTGGTGAATGCGAGCATTTGTACCTTAGTTATGGTTGTATACAAATGAATTAATTATTACTTTAACAATCTGTATTGTCTAACACTTATACCTTTGTTGCACTCCTAACGATGTAATAAGCATGAAGGCCACCAGGATTCTTCACTAAGCTATTCCAGTATGCAACTACGTCATAACGAAATCAAGAAATAAGCTAGCTAGCTACCAAGTGAGGTTACTTAAACCGTTAACGTGTTACACGTGTACAGCTGCTGCAGTCCAATCCCGAGTTCAGCTTGAGGCTGCGTGGGTCAACAGATAACCCACAAGATGAAAATAGAACAGAGATAGAATGTACCAGATCCGGTAGTGAAATGTCAACTTCAACATCTTGATGAGAAAAATCTGCTCTCTATAGGCACCACGCTGCCTAAATTAACTTTGTAGTAGATGTGTAAGGATCAAGGATAAGACCAGTTCGAGAAACAGTATTTATATAGTAGGTTGACTTACAGCTCCGTGCTGATCCTATCTTTAAATCGAGACCCGGGAGGGACCACACCCCTTCCGTGGCCGGGGGGCGTCGACTGCCACCCCTGAGGAGGGCTCCCCTGTAACGATGGGGGAGCGGAGGCTGGGAGTTCCCGGAAGTCGTTATCGTTCCCGGGGACTCCCTATATGCCCGAGGAAGGCCATCGCTGAGGTTTTTAGTGGGTAGGCCTCCCCCTTCTGGGGAGGAGAGCTCCACATAACTGCCTGCTCTCCGCAGCCGGGGTATGCAATTTAATGCATTTTCCTCAACGGAACAAAAAAAAAGGCTCTTAAGAGAGTAGTGTCCTCAGGAACCTTGAGTCACCCATATCACCACATAGATATCACCATATATCTATAGACACAGGTACACACACACACACACTCATACATGCACAAACATTCACAATTTACTGTATTCCTGAATCTACAATATGCACTAAAAAACGGCAAAAGATTTTATTAATTCTACTAGCTTTTGCCCGCGACTTCATTCGCGTGGACTTCAGGTTCGTCCCGTCTTTGCTTAAAATCGCTTCGTAAATAAGCCATTATTTCTCGTACAAAGTAAAGGATAAAAAATGGTTATTGTGGGTTATTCCTAAGAGATAAACATATACCATCACGGACTTTTTTGTAGACCTTTTTAAGTTGTACAATACTGTAGTAAATTGTTTTGATCTATCTTGTAGGATTCAGTCAGAAGCGTTTGCAATGTAAGCGCAAAAAATGTGGTTTTTTTACGACCTCACATTAGAAACCTCAAAAATTGTAGCCTATGTGTTATTCTGATGTATAAGCTATATTGTGGTAAAGTTTCATTCAAATCCATTCAGTAGTTTTTACGTGAAAGAGTAACAAACATCCATACTTACAAACTTTCGCCTTTATAATAGTAGTAGGATATAATATGTAATTATGTATTAACTTTTCCAAAAAAGAAAACCATCTGTTTAACTAGTAATAACCTAGTTAAGCTTTAAGGGACTCCGCTTCTTAGTTTAGTCTAGCTCGAAGCTCTGTTATGGGATCTACGGTATTGGATAGACATACATATATTTTTCATAGAAATTATAAGAACAACCACAACTAAGGTACAAATGCTCGCATTCATCACACAAACATCTGCCCCCACCGGGATTTGAATCCGGGACCTCGGAGATAGTGACACTTTGAAACCGGTATACTAACCCACTTGGCTACGGTGGTATTTAATATTATTACAAGCTTTTATATTAGCTTCACTTGTAACTATGTAAGAAATCTTGGAATCTTAATTTGACCCACTTCCCGGTCTCCGATTGAGCTGAAATTTTGCATGCACGTGTAAGTCGGATGACAATGCATGGTTATGTGTGTGACGTCATTCTAAATCCAACATGGTGGCATTACCAAGATGGCGGATCAATTATTTTAATGCATCCCTACAATATGGGTATCAAATGAAAGGGCTTGCAAAGAACACCTCGATAAATAATGTGACGTCACTCTTAATCCAATATGGCGAACCAATTATTTATAATGCACCCCTATAATATGGGTATCAAATGAAAGGGTTTGCTTAGCTTGGTTTTTTTGTCGGAAAATAAATTAAAAGTAAAAACAAAATTTTTAATACTTTCGTTAAAAGTATTCTATAAGTAAGTAAATCTCGCAACAAGCTTTTATATGTGAAAGTTTATTTTGTTTTTTTTGCATTTAATAAAAGCTTGTACATTTTTTTTTACTTTTAATTTTTGTTTTTGTATTGTGTATTCAATCTGATACAAAAATTTCAATGGTAGATTTATAGTACGCTGGTAACTGATGTCACGTAAGTTATGTAAGTGGTTGGTAAGCCTGGTGACGTTAGACAAAGTTGCAATTGCTTATTCAATGTTTTTATTCTATTTTTACATTAAGAGTGTAAGCGTAGCAGTATTAGCTGAGAGATATTGTAGAAGTAACAGTGTCCCTGGGATTACATTAAAGATACAATGAAGTATGATATATTGAAGAATGTAGTTGCGGACGTTACAATGTGGTAAAGTCGCATACTCAAAAACGTCGTATATTAATCCAAGATTTGTCAGTAAATATATTTAACACAAATATACCATATACGTATATTATGTAAAATTCGAGGATGTGTAAGATTCAATATAGAAAAACATACTAGTCATTTTAATGAATAATATATTCTTTTTTAAGCCCACCTATCGTAGCGCGTCGATATGATCATCGAATATTACTTATTTCTCCCAATGATTACCGACGCATTCGTATTGCCATAATTTGATCAGAATGCTACAATTAACTATTTGTTCTGATATAACCTGACATTTATCCTCTATTTCTATATATTTTTTTTTCTTTTTAACAATACAAGTTACATACAGTGATACTTAAAACATTAGTACCACTTAATCCTCTAAGGTTTATGTGTGACACATCTTCTTATATATAAAACTGAATCGCAAAATGTGTTGGTAAGCTCATAACTCAACAACGCCTAGACCAATTTGGCCAATTCTTTTTTGTTAATGTTCGTTGAAGTTCAAGAAGGGTTTTTACAATGAGGAAAATTCGAATAATTATCGGAAATACCCTAAAAACAGTCCTTTTATTTTCCCATGCAAACGTTTTCTAACTAAAACGTACAGTCGAATTGAGCTTTATTGTTATTGCATAAAGTTCATATTTCAAGCACTCACTGTTGTCTAAGCAATGAAGGTGTGTTCCTAACATCAAAGAGTCAATTTGCCCTTTATTAACGCTACATATAGTTGAAATTCAATCATATCTATCAAAACAGTGTCCGTGCGTGCGTTGGAGCACAGAATACATCGTTGGAGGATTTAATGTCACGTTCCAAAATTGAATAGCCACAAAATGTAATAGGTGCGATTTGGTTGGCTATGCGACATTATCTATAAAATAATTACAAAAACTGCCACTGTACAAATCTTTTTGACAGGACGAAGTCTGTCGGGTCCGCTAGTACAGTAATAAAATTTACATTTATTTGAGGTATTTTGGAAACAAATGACATATAATAAAACACAAAATTCAAGTAAACATCATCTAAAGCATTATAACATCCTACAAAGGAAATAACAAGTCTTAACATACAAGGTTATGATTGTGACAAGAAATATTGCTTTAGCTTACTTTTAATATTGATACGGTTAATACTATTGCGTACGGAGGTAGGTAAACAATTTATTAGTCTGGGAATGATATGTGCGGTAGTCCGTTCGCCGTAGTAATTTTAAGCCCTAGTTGGAACCAGTTTAAATTTGCGTTATTTTATATCCGAATAAATGAAGCCGATTAGAAGGGGATTCACAAAATACGATGTAAATATATATTATGAAGGGGAATCCTATAGTACAGAAGTACAACAATCCTATTATACTTACTAATGTACAATAAATTATAATAAGATAAATTACGAAGCAAATAACCGATAAGTTAGCGATTGATGACTTCAATCCCGGCAACCTTGAATTGCCGCAGTGACGCATGCATCAACAACTGTTCTCAAATGAAATAACAGACATTGTCATTCCATACGATAATCAGAATATAAAATAGATACATATGTTATTGTTTTTAGGTGCATATTCAAATGTACTATGTGTGTATGTGCTATAAGTATTAGATACCACGTCATCTAAAAGTTTTAGTTGTTCGGATAATAAGGATAATTTAATTAAATTTTTAAGGATCCGCACTCTGTAGTAAAAATAGCCCTAATAGGATCACTTAGCTGTCCGTCTGGCAAAAGCTTTTCGCTGGAACTAATGGATACATCTAGTTGGAATTAAAATACCCAATACTTAAGAGTCAAAGGTCTACATACCTTTGCATCAGTCGAAAAATCTAACGTCTTACTTGATCTAAGTAAAAGATAACGGTTTTTATTTGAAGATATTTGTAGTAGCAACACAAAAAAAAACAAATGTTTACATATTGAATTCGCAATGGGAATTAAGTATGTAAATAAAACATTTGTTTTTTTATGTTGCCTAAAAACATGAAATTTAGCACGAAGCGACGTCGTGTAGCACAAATAAAGTAAAAAATCCGAAAACTGTAAATGTTTAAATTAATAAAAGTTTCGTTCACCCTCGCACTTGGTCGGATTTATACCAAAAAAGATGTCTGCCCGGATAAGCGTTTCGTTTTTGCGCTAAGTTGCCTAGTGGTGGAGTGGTGAACTATCGCTTTAAGATATTCAACAAATTTTAAGTGAAACATAAAGCTGACTTTTATAACGGAATATAATATACATTACATTTAAATACACATACACTTTCGAATGTTCGCGGGCCGTCGCGGTGATCCTGTTATTCAGTTTTCAGATTCCCCGGACTAAGATTAAGAGAGCCGCCATTTTATAAGTAGGCGCCTGCGCATAAAACATTATATGGAGAGCAAAATCACTTCACCGCATAAAAAAGAAGATGTTTATTGTGGGATACGTAGTACTTTTGCTAAACTTTAGATGTGCGTATAAAGAAGCGATTCAATTGAATATAAGTTTTTAAACTGCATCGTATAATTTGAATCTTATTTGAAACAATCAATTTTAAATTTATTGCATTGATCCGTCATTCTGAATTATTATTATGTGATTAATATAAGTAAAGTGTTATAATGCCTGTAAATGCCAAAGCATTATTAATTTATTTAAACAATTTAATACGTAAGGTTATAAATTGCAACTTACTTTGAACTGCTATGAATGACAGGTGAGCGATTCAGCTTTGGTTATTCAAGAATGTGGCATATCGCCGAAGGACGCTGCGTGGGGTGCGGCAGGGTGCCAGAGGATGTGCTTTTAAAGCCAATCTCCAACTCCCTAGTAGCAAGGTACCTCAGCCGTGAAATATGACTTAAATCTTGCCACTCGTCCGGGGGCTCGCTAATCTGGCCATTTTGCCTTTGGCAAAGTACCAGTTCATTTATACCTTTGAGCCTGTACTACGGAGGCCTTTTCGGTAAATTAGGCTTGACCCGTTCCCGAACACACCATTTACAGGGGCATAGAGGTTCTGGAAGATGGTTCAACCAGATAGTCGGCATCCCAAATGTCTGCTGTGACTTAAAGGTCACACCAGGTCGTGGACGAATTATTACACAAAATCAAACGAAAGATCTGAAACGAAAAGAAACTGATCGACATTAAGAGTGATACATAAAGCCCATGAGGTCGCTCGCAACGAGCTTAATTTAAATCCAAAAAAATTATACAAGTGCAGCTGTAAACCCTGTGTCAATCAACTAAAAGCCGAAAAGCTACTAAGTTATACACAATATTAATTTTCAATTAGTTATACCTAGTTACAAAATTTTTACGGCATTCTAATGGAATCTAATAAACGCGCTTTCAATCCAATTATACGGTAAATTGGCAACGCAGTAGAAAATGAACACTATAACGCAATTTACACATAATTTTTCAAAAGGACAAGTGATAAATGTGGATTGACAAAAACATACTGTTGTTATTTGAAATGGAAATCATCTTCATTTCAACTGAACGAGAAACACACTCTGCCGGACATAGCTTCCCTCGAGGATTTCTGCACCGATCGATCCTGCTGATAAGGGTAGCAAGGTTGGCCAAAGCTAAGGAACTGGTCTGGAAATAAGTGATACTAACCAGATCCCCGTCATCAATAGAGACGCCGATTGAATTTGTTGCCATAGCAACTATAGCGAAAGGCCTCTTTGCAGACACCGTTCCTCGATAGATATACGTCCCCAAAACCAATTATAAACGAATATACATCTAGGTACGCAGTAAAGTCCCTGATATGCAGAATGTTATATCGACAGTTCGAAATTGCGACTTCAAGACTATCTTTCTGATTTCTGTCTCCGATTCCGTTATAACTATATCTCAACATACGTGCCCTACATCTACTTCTATAGAGACCTGAAAGAGGATGGCGCAAATCGACGCCTGATTTTCATTCCAAACAGAGCAAGAAGACTATAATTAAGAAATGTCTACTGTACATATTGGCATTGTAATAGGTATAGAATCTAGCAATTGTTTATTTAGGTTTTTTTATTTTATTTTATAATTCTAAGTATTTTAGGTTTAAAATTCTGGGTTGTAGGCTGTCGAAGGCTAAGTTGTTTCAATAATACATAGAAACTATTTATTTTAGATCTTAAGAGATTCGCTTAACGGAAGGAACAAGGGCCGGATACAGAAAGCGGTGCTTCTGGATACGGCACCTATTATCCGGACATTCCTCTCTGCATTCCTGACCACCGCGAGCTTGGACCTCGTTGGCGGTGATTTAAGTTTTTTTACTATATATTTATGCTTTCTACATATTCAAAAAATCTAATATATTTAATTTAATAAATAACAATAATGTGTTGCATGTACGCACCAAATAAAAATATGATTAAACAAATAAACAAGCTTCTTTTTGTCAGTTACAAGTTCGTTATCAAATGGTTATCAATGTATGCTATTTATATGATGACCCTACGCTTGCTTACACTGTTTGACCGAGATCGTACATAAAACAATCAAAGGTATCTTGAATTTTTTAATACAATATTATGTTTTTGTGTACATGAATGTTTTTAGATTTACCCAAGACTATTTACACAATTGTTATTACAACTGGGCTATATATCACTACAGTTGGTTACAGACCTTAGGTTATGAAATTGATGTTTGTTGTAAAACCAGAATCGTCTGCATTGACTACTTATTTCTGCCGCAAAATTACCCTTGTTTCGGTATAAAGGGTTGATAGGCAGTGAAATTATTGCGACTATACATGTTATCATCTCACATGCTGGCAATGTACACTGTGATTTTTGTGGGGGTTGCAGGCTTGCTTTGAGTCATACAGGAACCATATGTGCTATAGCCGATTGTGACCGATTACCATCAGGTTAGCAGTCCGCTTCTTTGTAACTATATCTGTTGTAATTAAGTAAATTTATAATTATATTATTTTAAAAGAAACAAGTAGCGCTATCTATTGCGGTGTTGGAGAAATACACATGCGGTTCTATGATTTTTAGTTTGTTGTTTTTGACAAATTGTGTCTATTCAAAAAAACCCAAGAAAATGTCCGGCTTCTAATAAATTAAAGTCAAGTTGAAAACTGGCTTTGATCCAACCATCTTAACAGTAGCAAATAAACAACTTTCCCTTTTCCATACTAAGGTTTTTCTTGATTATTTAATAACCGAAGAATCAACGAATCTTTACCGTGGGAGAGCCATGCTTCATGAATGCCATATATGAAAGAATCAAAAATAGACATTAACACGCTTGTACGGTGTACACTTGAGTATGAATGTGATGGGGTTGAGTTTTTTAATTGAATTAAACTGACGTATATTGTCGAATAATAATAAAAATAATAAAAGTTACAAAAGTAAAGGGTAAAGTTAATTGGCTAATGCTTCCTCTATGGCTGTTAATCGCACAATAAAACTTACTTATTACACAAAAAGAATATTAATAAAGTTAATCATTACAACTCAAGGTTGCAAACGCAGCTAAAATTATATGATAATATAAATAATATGAGAAATATTGCTCAGTACTTAAAAGGTAACATTGCACAGTAAAATATTGCTCAGCATGTAAGCAAGATGATATGTACAGTATGAGACTGTACAATGCTTTTATGTATGTATATAATAGACAACTGGACATTTAACTACAGTCTGTTACGCCCACGGATTTAGTATATACTGACTTCTATTTTATCTATAAATACGTCTAAAATAAACGAAAGGGCAATTTGGAAAGGGGTGCTTTGACGAACTTGTCTGCACCAAATCGGAGATATCTTCTAGAAAGGTCTTTTTTTTTTTGTTCCCCCTGAGGAAAATACATTAAGTTGCATACCCCGGCTGTGGCGAGCCGGCGGTTATATGGGGCTCTCCTCCCCAGAAGGGGGAAGCCTACCCACTAAAAACCTCAGGGATGGCCTTCCTCAGGCATGTAGGGAGCCCCCGGGAACACCAAGCTACTTCCAGGAACCCCCAGCCTCCGCTCCCCCACCGATACAGGGGAGCCCTCGGGAGAGCATACAATACTCCCCCGATCTCCGCCACCGACGACGCCCCCGCGGCCACGGAAGGGGCGTGGTCCCTCCCGGGTCGCCGTATCCGCGGGCGCGATTTCCTCGCGCCCGCTGGCAACCCGCGGCAGCGCCGGAGCTGTGCTACCGAGCACGGCGCCGCCTCCTTCGAGCGGGATCGGCCATCTCCCGACCCCGCTCGACGGCCTCCTTCTGGAGCATCACTGCTTCACAAAAGGAGGCTACAGCCCTCCAACCTCCCTCGTCCGCCAGCATTGCCGCAATCAATGCCGGCGGAGACAGATCTCTCCCGATCTCTGCGACCAAGACTCGGCGCTCAGAGACCCACGCGGGGCACTCCGCCAGCGTGTGCTGGGCCGAGTCGAGATCGGATGCGCAGTGCATCATGTCGATCCCTCCCGTCCTATTCGACACAGATACTCACCGAAGCAGCCGTGCCCGGTGAGTATCTGAGTCAATTCTAGAAAGGTCTAGTCAAGGATACCCGTAACCGACGATTGTGTTCGTGCACGCTCGTATTAATGAAAGCTGAGGAAGCTAAGGAAGTATGCTCAGATCGTATCGAGTAGAAAAGTGTCTCTGATTAGTCTCATGTATCGTATGTGTATATACATAATTATCTATTATGCATTCCTTACCGTTCGGACAAAAATATTACATCACACGACAGGAAAATTTTGAATACCGCACAAGTCGGAGGCGCGAAGTTACCGATGTTTAATGTGTAATAAACAAGGCGAAGCAATAATAAACACAGTTTGGTATTTGAGTCGCGTTTATTTACAAATTCCATTAGATATTGCTATTTGGAAATTTTAAGGCGAATATGAGGTTAAATCAAAATATAAATTAATCAAAACACGTTCATAGCAAATCTGAGTGTGTACTCTCTTCGATATACATACTTAGGTTATTTACAGTGGATGCCAATAGAGTATGGCTAATCAGAAAACAGGCTATAATAACCTTATTACTTCTGTGAAATGAAATCAAGTCATTTTCTATTTCAAATAGGAATAATACACAATCACTTTAACATATCAAACAAGCAACCCAATTTTCTCTCCTTTAATTTATCAAGAACCTTAATCGACTTGCAGCATACCATTAAAAAAAGTTTCTTACTGAATTATTTAAAGTATTTCCAATTAGTAACAAAGAGCTATGGCAGCTTCCCATACATCATTTTATTCAAAAATAAAGTAAGCGTCTATACATGAAATATATCTTGTTTAAAAGAGCATGTATTGCTGATTAATAAGAAAATAAAATCGTAATTTAAGAAGTCCAGGTTTTTGTGCAATTTTGCATAGAAGTTTTATAGGTTATGCCTTTAGTAACAAACAACAAAAACGCAGCAGATTTAGTGTATTAATACAATGTTACAATTAACACACAAAATGCGTATGCTCACAGAGGTTCTGCCGTGGCTACGACTGCGACCACTCATTTTGACTTCAGAACCTTATAAACAACAATATCCAAGAAACAGGCCAAAATCAGAGTCCTTAAGCACACCCAAGTCACAAAAGCAATATCACAGTCCGAGACGTATTAGTTGCGAAAACAAGAGTCCTTAGGCAGTCCGGGTAAAAAATTATAAAGAAAACAGGGGACTCGAGCGTTGGCGTAAGGGAGGTGAGTAATGAAAAATAAAAACGAAACGTCAAACGTTGTATTTTTTTGATAGCTCTGAATAAGAGTCTCTTAGCCAGCGCCCATTTTCATGTTAATTGCCAAAAAAGGTTTTTGATACTGAATTTCATTTAAATAATTTAAAATCTATATAAACATAAATACACTAAACTAAAAATTAAATTAGCTATAATTATAAACAATTTAAACCTCATATTTTATAGCAAACATTCATGATTTTAATATTGCAAAAAATAATTATTTAGTCTTGCAACCTTGTACTAAAACATTGTCGTGCCGGAAAAGTAATTTACATAATAGCTATTTTTAATTAATTACTTTTTAACCTGGCCTTACCTAAATGTGCCAAAATCATCAAAAATAGTTTATGAATATTTTATGATCATTGGTTGCTTTGAGTTCTTAAGACGCTTTCAAAAATAGTGAATAAAAATCTGCCATAGCTCTTTACTCAAAACAAAATAGATGACGTGGTAGTATGCATATTGGATAGGTTTTATTTCATAACCATGAACATTAAATTAAAATAATACAGACATCGTTTTTTTATCGATATCGACAAGTAGCGTGGGTACTTCACTATCTATCTATTGTTTATATTCCTGCTATTGTTGGTACTATGACTATTTTACATTGTTTTGATAGAAGATACGTTTTAAATTCGCTATCATTAGGACAAACGTCAATACTTAGGAAGTGTAGAATCTTAAAACGTAGTAATTATATGCTCATCTTATGACATTATAACGGAATTTTAAAAACAAACTCGACCATAATGTCAGCTATAATAAGGTGTAATATAAGGTCAATTTTAAGATTTTTTAGGTTATATGTGTTAATTATTGTTGTCCTCGATTCAACGTAATTGCACAAAATTAAGAATAAGATTTCCACATATAAAAATCACTATTTGTTGACAGAGATAGGCACATAGTGCCTGAACAATGGAGCGGAAGTACACGCCTCGACGACACATGTCGCTGTCTGAATTGCCATTTAATGTCGCTAAAATATCCCTTTCTTTTAAATATAGGTCTTTTAAAAATATCTACACTATACTATTTACTCTTCCAAATCATCTCTTACAATTTTTCCATCTAATAATTTAGCTAAGGGATTTACTTCATGACTATAATACCTAGTGTGGCACTTTACCACACTAGTCATAAACTGCTCACAGCAGCATACTTATGGCGACCAACTAAATATTTGCAGGAACACTCAATTCAAAGGAACTGAGTGAAATGTGAAAGGAAAGCGTTTCACATATTACTAACAAATAAATAAATTTACAAGTCCTCAAATTAGTCAACGAAAAATTCTGCCAATCTGTGAAAGTAAACGACAGTGACAGCATTTTTCGATTCTTTAAACAAGTCAAAGGATACATTCCTATACAGCCATCTATTTCATAAAATATTAAAAGATTATTTTCAATATTCTAGCAATACGCGTTCATAAAAATAAATTATATTCTAGTTCCGTCTTTAGTAAAGCTCCTGTTTAATATATAGTTTAACTTCAGAGTTAATAACCAACTTCGATATTCTCATTTTAAAATATGTATATACATATATGTAAGATAACCTATCTGAAACTTATCTCCTTGTGGTGTAACCGGTTGTTTACACTTTTCTATCGTTTTAAATTTAATCAATCAATATCCCCATGAACACTTGTTTTGTTGAACTCATATTTCGATCATCGTAATATGTGTAAAATATAAAATAAGACTCAATTTTATTATTTTTACTCTACTATATATTTCTTAGTTGACAATTGTCCTTACCATCAATTTAATCATCACCTATCTATTGGATTCGTCTTCGTTAAAACTGTTCGAAAATTAGAAAAATCAAAAGAGAAAAATTATGACGATGAGTAATGGATCAGAAATTGTCCTTTTCCTCATTCGTATATATTTTCTTACACTGCTACGTCGCGTCGTCTGATTTACAACAAACTCCAGTACCTCACTGGATTTAACACACCTGATGATAAGTGACAAATAGAAAAGTGTAAAGTTATTAACATTGTCAAAATGCAAAGAAACTTAAGAGAGATGATGGTGGTCGTTTCGGTAGAAAGGTGCATTAATAGAAAGGCATTTAGAAAATGAATTATGAGAGAATAGTGGTATTCGATACAGTATGTTCGATATTATCCAATAGGCAGACTACAGACACATAACCTGTCCCAAAGACAAACATACGCAATAGTTTTTATCGCATAAGAGCTCTTAACCTGTAACTGTTCCTATCATACATTTTTATTGAAACTACCAGACATTGTTGCTTCATAAAGACTTGTATCTTAATAAAACACAACTAGTGTACGCGACAGATTGACATTGCAATTTTCTAGTGATGTGGCATCACATACTAGGTATAGTTTATATCGATATTATTTTTCCACTCAACAAAATAAGAGTGACATGAAAATTATTCAGATTTATTCAGTTTTCGATAAGCCGGTGTAAAACGCAGCCCTATCCAATGTCTGATTGACAGGATATTTATAATTACTGTTTTCATTCAGTGTCAGAATTTTCTATTACTATTTCTCGTTCTCGTCCTAGAGAATGAATTATTGTTTTAACACGTGTAACAAGGAAACTACCGATTCATTTTAAAATACAACAACAAACTACAACGTGAGCGTCATTGAAATCGATAAAGGTGATCGATGTGGGCTCGTGCAGCACTAATACTAAGGAGGGCGAGGTTGACGTACGGTATGCAAGATATCCCTTCCCTGCGCCTCACCTCATACCCCGATTGCCATGTCGACCTCAACCCCAAATAATAATTTTTTTTTTTTTTTTTTTTCGGGTAGATGTGGAAATTTACAGACGTGAATTTGTTACAACAAATAATTATTTATTTTTATTCAAGTGTTTTTCAATATCTAATTCACTGTATTACCTTTGAATCATAAGAATTGAGGGCTACTTACATTTTTAGTACATTTAATGTAACTTTTGTGAAGTAATTTTGCACTGCCTGCCACCTCACTATCACTAGCACTACATCACTGGATAATAACCATGGCACAATTGGCTAACATTTTGTCCGCACAAATTAGTCTTGAGGATAGAGTTTCTAGGAAAATGCAAGAGCTTCAAGAACAGCTGAATTTGGCACCTCAAAAAGACACGGTGTCAAAGATTGCGGATGAGTTTCGCATGTTCCGGGAACTCACTTTCAATATGTTTGGGCTGCTTCGGACACAAATCATGGAATGCATGAAGCAATTTGATATATTTGACACCAAACAAAGGCAGAAAGCCTTGGTCTTCTTGGGATTACCTGAAGAGGAGAATGAGAACTGTCACAAGTTGCTTTTGAATACTATCCATGACAAGATGGGTCTGGGTGATCTTGCAAAATCAGCAATACAATCCTGCCACAGACTGGGGATCAGAAGCAAGGAACACCATCGGCCCATTGTTGTTTGGTTTTCTCAGCATGATGCAAGATCATCGGTTTGGAGAGCGAAGACTCAGCTTAAGGGCTCTAATATATCAATCAAGGAATTCCTTACAAAAGCGAGGCAACTGGTATTTAGTAAAGCTCGGTTACACTTTGGGATGCGATCTTGCTGGACAATTGATGGCACCATATACATTAAGACACATGATGGCAAAAGACACAGGTTGATTGCAATGGATCAGCTAACAACATTAATCACCGAGTATCCAAAAACATCCTCAAGTTCTGAGAAAGGCAAATAGTCTGTAGTAAGTAAGGTTCCATCCTTTGTGTATTGTATTTTTTTTGTATTTTTTATAATTTTTCTTGTATAACCAAATTGAAGTCAGCATTATTATGAAACAATAAGTATTACAATTAACTGAGTTGATACTACTTGTAGAATGATTACATTCAATCTTTTCACTAGTTCTACTCTCATATAATCATAAATTTGTTTCCAATTATTGGGTTCTTATAAAAGTATCTTGTTGGAAGTACAATTTATGGTATATGTACATGTTAATTTTCAACCGGATATGGTTTCTTCTTTTCCATACATATTACACGCATAAACTAGTTAACATAATGTATATTTGTAGGTGTTTGGTTGTAATTTAGTTAGTATGCTACAAACAAAGCTGGTTGTAAGTTGTATGTTTGCCTGAAATCCAACATTTCCACATATAAATATTGCACCAG
The DNA here is from genome assembly GCA_036419045.1 of Scirpophaga incertulas. Lineage (NCBI taxonomy): Eukaryota > Metazoa > Arthropoda > Insecta > Lepidoptera > Crambidae > Scirpophaga > Scirpophaga incertulas. The sequence continues at coordinate 17,806,991 of CM071643.1, read as the reverse complement.
CATCTCTTACTCAACATGTGTATACTACAAATCATGAACATAATACATAACCAAGTATCTATAGTTGGTATTTAACTGCTTAGGTATAAAAATTCTAGATTCATTCACCACTCAACTTATACAAATTGTAACTTGTGAACCTCATTGGGTTAAAGCACAGGGATAAAGTACCTCGCTTTGACATTGACAATGACAAAACACTTTTTTTTTTGTTTTCTAAGGGTATGGGAATTAATACTCGCGGCTTCAACTACCGTGTATAATAATTATTTTTCAATTTTATTTGTTCAATTATATATTTTAGCTGTTTTTAAGTTATTTATTCTGCTAAGAGTTTGTAAATGTTAGTATTTAGTTCTTTGTGTCCTTTTGTAATTATTTATATAGTTAATGTCTCATGTTATTGTTAAGATTATTAGTTGATACATTTTTCTTTCCTTTACTTTTTAAAATAATTTGTGAGCTGGTGGGTGGTGCAGTAAAGCATTTAATTTACTGTACCGTACGTTGCATATGTATATATATATATATATATATATATATATATATATATATATATTTTTTTTTTTTTTTTAAATAATTTTATTTATATTTATTAGGTTTTATATTTTATAATATTTATATTTGCCTATGGATGACGTTTATTATTCTGCCGAGGAATCAGCGAATTCGTCTAGTGAAGACAGTTTTAACTCAGTCTCTGAAAGCTTAGGTGACTTCTTAAATAACAAGTTCAATCAGACACAGAGTCGCTTCATCAATGTTTGCCACATTAATGCACAAAGTGTTCCAAGCCATTATGGTGAATTGCATGATGTTTTTTCGCAATGTAATATTCATGCCATTCTAATCTCAGAATCTTGGTTCAAGTCTCACCTTCTTTCTACTTCGTACCCGCTTCCTGGGTTTACACTCATCAGAAATGATCGCATGGGAAAGGGTGGAGGAGGTGTAGCCATATATCTCCGGAGTATATTTTCGTACAAAATTTTGGCCTCTTCTACCTCTCAATATTCAGCTTCTGCTGAATACTTGATTTTGGAAATCGGTGTTGGCAAGGCTAAGCTAGTGCTTGGGGTAGTTTATTGCCCTCCGTCTATTGATTACTTCACTGACTTAGAATCAGTTTTAGAATCCTTAGGGTCTGATTATGCACACCACATCATCATGGGCGACTTTAACACTAACATCCTTTCCCCTCAATCTCCTCGTTCGCGTAAGTTATTGCAAATAGTTGAGTCTAATAGCCTACACGTCCTACCACTCCAGCCAACACATGTCAACACTATAGGTGTAGATTCTTGGCTTGACTTGATGTTTGTATCCAATCTCTGTCTTGTATCTTCCCATGGTCAACATCCTGCTCCTAGCTTCTCCCATCATGATCTTATCTTCCTCTCTTATAACCTAAAGCCTCCCAAGCAAAAACCTAAAGTACTGTACAGGCGACACTTTGCTGGAATCGACGCCACAAAATTTCAATCGGATGCGTCTAAGATCAACTGGGAGCCATTATTTGTTGCTTCCACAGTTGACGATAAGATCGATATTTTTAATAATACCCTCATACAATTGTATGACACACATGCTCCGGTTCGAAAAATCAAACTCAAACGCAGGCCTGCACCATGGATGTCGGAGGAAATTCGGGACGCTATGAAACGGAGGGACAGAGCTTTTCTTCGCTTTAAAAAAGACCGGAATGACTCCAGGTGGGATGCTTATAAGGTTGCAAGGAATCGGTGTAACCAGCTGATACGTAATGCTAAACGCCGCCATGTACTTCACAATGTCTCTTCTTCATCTTCTGCTGCGATCTGGAAGTTTCTCGGTACTCTAGGTATAGGTAAATCACGTTACTCAGAACTTCCCTCTCCAATCAACTTGGATGATCTAAATCGTCATTTTTCTAATAGTGATACTTATAACACCCTGGATATAACCGACGCCATGGCTCACATAGCCGAGCTTCCTACTCATAATATTACACCGTTTCATTTTTCTCAAGCATCGTTAGATGAAATAAAAAAGATTATCTTATCTCTGAAGTCCAATGCTGTTGGTTGTGATAGCATCAATCGCCACATGATTGTACCTATCCTCGAGTACATCCTGCCTGCAATCACTCACATTGTCAATTGTTCCCTTGACTCTGCAAGATTTCCTTCTCTTTGGCGTAAAGCTTTTGTTCTTCCACTCCCTAAGGTTGCAAATCCAACTACTCCCAATCAATTCCGCCCTATATCCATTCTCCCTTATTTATCCAAAGTACTCGAGGCATGTGTCCACAAACAATTATCTACCTTTATCCACAACAACTCTCTACTTAGTCCTTTCCAGTCCGGATTCAGACCTGGTCATAGTACGTCTTCAGCTCTCCTCAAAGTGACCGGGGATATAAGGACTGGGATCGAGGACAGAAAGGTCACTCTTCTTGTTCTTATAGATTTTTCTAATGCGTTTAATGCAGTAAATCATAAAATCCTTTTGTCTATTTTAGCTCATCTTAAAGTCTCTTTCAAAGCAACTGAGTGGTTTTCATCATACCTTCAGGGACGACAGCAGTCAGTTATTCAGGATGATACATCCTCCTCATGGTGTAGTCTTGTAGCTGGAGTCCCTCAAGGCGGCATCTTATCTCCACTTTTGTTCTCAATTTTTATCAATTTCATAACTCATCGTATTCGCTGCGCATATCATTTGTATGCCGATGACTTGCAACTTTATATTCAGTCTGACGTTGACGGCGTTAATGAAGCTATTGACACAATTAACCAGGATCTTGCTGCTATGAGAATGTGGTCTGAGCAGTTTGGTATTCACGTTAACCCGAGTAAGTGTCAGGCAATTGTGGTAGGTACTTCAAGGATGTTGTCGAGACTGACGCCTCAGAGTCTTCATACTGTTATTTATGATGGCCAAATTATTCCATTTAGTAACAGCGTGAAGGATTTGGGATTATACATAGACTCAGTTTTCAGTTGGCAGTCTCAAGTCACCAGTGTTTGTAAAAGGGTAACTGGAATTTTGAGGACCCTTTATCGTCTAAAGAATTTTTTACCGACAGACATAAAAAAAATGCTTGTACAGACTTTGATCTTCCCTATCGTCGACTATGGTGATGTGTGCTACTTCGACCTGAATGCAGATCTACTCAACAAACTTGACAGGCTTCTTAACAATTGCATTCGATTCGTTTTTAATTTAAAGAAATTTGATCATGTGTCTGAATACCGAAAACGTTTGAAATGGTTACCCATGCGGCAGCGCAGGGATACAAGAGCCTTATTGACTTTGTATTCTTTTCTCAACAATTCTGACACTCCTAGTTACCTTAATTCCCACTTTCAATACCTTTGTACATCCCATAATAGGAACCTTCGCTCTAACTATAATGGCCTCCTTAAATGTCCTTCTCACCATTCCGATACTCTTCACTCTTCGTTTTTCGTACAATCCATTCTATTATGGAATGCCCTCCCTCAAGAAGTAAGGAACTCCCCAAGCAGGCTTAGCTTTAAGAACAAAGTGCGCAAACTTTTCATTTAGGAATGCTTATATTTTTTGTTTAGAGTAAATAATAGGCAAATTTTGCATGAAATCTCGCTCCAAAGATTTTAGGCATACTATATATAATAGTTTATTATAAATATAATATGTATGTATTAGGATATAATAATATTTATTTTCTTTTATTAACCTCGTTTGCGTATATTTCTTTCGGTACATCTATCGCATTGTTTTTCTGCACCACCTGAAGGTTGACTGGTAGAAAATGCCTCAGGCATTAAGTCCGCCTCTGTACACTTATTTGTACGTGAAGTTTAATAAATAAATAAATAAAATAAGGGTCACCCTTACTATGTTGGGGCAATTGAGCCTTAGTCAACTACGTTGGCCCAGTGAGGATTGGTTGACTACCTTAAATTTCTTCTTAGGTGGTATGCAAGTTGCCTCACGACGTTTTGCTTTACCGTGTAGCGTCAAATAAATGAACCCATGAAAATCGAAAACCCAAGAACACATTGGTATATGGCAGGATCAACCCCGAGCCCCCGAACTTTCGGATTCATAGACCCGTGCCATTTAACTAAGATCCCGAATTCAATTAAGATTTGCTTTGAGAAGGCAGGTGACCGAAGTCTCTTTCATAGCCCGGTTCTTATGAGGACCAAAATTGAAATGCAATAGTCCACAAACGTTTTGACCAGCAATGACAATAGTTTCTGTGCATCTAATGGGGTATAGTCTTTTGCTGCATTTTTATGGTACAGGTAGAGATTAGACCCAGTTGGTACACTCCATGCACTCTTTCATTAAATTACGCTTAAATGGCGTTGGATCTCTATCCCCGCGCACGCCTTATACGCGTCAATATATATTTATTACACTTATATACTTAGTATATACGTGTAATAAATACATATTAATTATAAGTGTAATAATTACATATATATTTAGTACTTCCATACAAAATTTAATAAATTATATGAACAAAACAAACCATTTTTGTTTTTGATTGCATAAGTATACACATACTCTATCTCTCTCCTAATTTCAGATAAGGTGTAAAGTCAAAAGGTGTTTCTTTTTTCATTGTACGTATGCGCGTTTAATGTATGTAGCTCTCAAGCTATTTTTATCCTTTAATTTTATAAAGTGCCTGCAAAGGCCTATGTTGGAAAAATATTAAGTTGATTTTAAACATGATCAATAAGAAATAAAACAAATCAAATTTAAAATCAAGGGCGCTGAAAGCCATTTTTGCATATGGTTAGATTACCCTATTTATTTCTATTGGTCAAAACTAGTAATTGAAATTTTACTGTCGACGAATCAATCTGAAATTTGGTACACACCGTTAGTTCTGATCACAAAATATGAAAATTTAATAAACGGTCTCATTGTTGAAAAATTGAGAGAAAGTAGACTTTCCTGGTATGGCCACATATTAAGAAGAGGGAATAATCACGTTACAAGGAAGTTATAGACATAAAAGTGGGTGAGTGTGGGGAGAGGAAGACTGAAGAAACGATGGATGGGTTATGTAAATGTTGAAGAAGGGAGAGAGACATGTTGGGCCGACCTCAAATAAAATTGGGAACAGGGTAAGAGAAAGAAGAAGAAAGAAGATTGCATTTCCAAGATGACCGCTACAAGATGATGGATTACATATTTTATCAGTATCGAATAAAAGGGCTTGATTACTAGGATAGTTTCTATAAAAATAAAATGAAAATTCAATATGGCCGTCAAAAAATGACAGGTGAAATATAACAAGATTAAAAAGAGAAAAAATTGTACAATTATTTTCTAAGTTGAATCGTTTTATTGAACGAAAATAATTAAAATGATGTAGAAAATACTAAAAACCAAAAAACAAATCAAAAGGTTCTAGTAATCAGATCTAGGCCATCAGTCATGACTTACTCTCCTCATAAATCTAACGCATTCATCAGACAAAACAAGACAACAACAAAAACCAAAATTGAGCGTCACAATGTTATAGTTTTTACCACAACTAACAATCGGTTTCGATTCAGGACCAGTTGCAAATTAAGATATTATATTCTTTGTTCACAATCAGTTGCAGATCAAGACTAGTTGCACATTTTAAACTTGATAAATGTACAGTGCAAAATGTATACCTTAATTTGCAATGATTTATGCTTTGAAAATAACCACTTGAAAACAACAATGATGATTAGTGACTAATAGTGACAATACTAATAAAATAGTATATTTTAGAGCTTATCTGCCGGGAAAATTCTGGTGACATCAGCACGTCACGTGAGTGCTTTGTTAACACTTCAAGTCTTTTAATTGTTTTGGACATAATTATAATATCTATATTGTTATATATAATAAGTTAATTTGTTTTGTGTAATAATGATTACTATACATCTGATGGATTGCACACTTCTGGATAAAATGGTTCTGTTCGCATTCACTTTTGTATACGTAATTCCATGAATCTCTAGACCATGGTTTCCAGTTCTACGACCACCGGTGTTGCGTTCTTGCTCTATAAATCTGGAAGTACCACTGATCCCGAACATTATAGACCCAGTACCTGCTTTTCTACCATCTACAAGTTCCTTATATCTATTCTAACTTCAAAAATTTATACACATTGTGTGCACATTGTGCCCAATAAAATTTTGGCCCCTACTCAGAATGGAAGGAAGACTGGATCTCGTGGTACAAAAGAGATCACCTTATCGATATGACCATTAGCCAACATGTCAGACGGAGCTGAGGATCTTTCTCAACAGCATGAATTGATTAGAAGACCTATTATTCAGTGACGCACTCTTGGATGGAGAGGATTTTAGATTTATATAGAATCAATACAACTCTAAAATCCTTTCTCACAAACTGTATGCGACAGTGGACCACAGTCTTTTATCAACCGTGCAATGGCGTCATTCTCCTTGTCTACCAGATTCGATTGAAATAGACAAAAAGATTTTTGAGGATGACGGTTTGAGTCCTGCCTCTGGCTCTACCTGGCACTGAATCCTCTAAGCACTTTACTGAAGGATTCAGGTCTACAATGCAGACTTCGTAGACAGGGTGAAGTCCTCATGCACTTACTGTATATGAACGATCTTAAATTGTTTGCACCGAAACATCAAAAACTCACACAGAGTTAGAGAGTGTAGCAGTTCGAAGTATTTTCCAAAAACCATAAAGCATTAAATTCGACCTATAACGGTGTTCCTGTTACAAGAGAGCAACTCAAGGAAGGATGGACTTTGATGTGACTTTTTGTGATAAGAATATACAAAAATGTCGGAGCGTTTCTTCGTCGACCTTTTACTTTTTCTACTCATATATAATATAGTAAAGGAAGTCAAAAAGTCGGTGAAGATAGTCGACATCTGTGGGGCATGCTGTCGCCCCAGTGAGTCACTCGGGCATATCATCTCCGATTGTTTTCATCTTGGCAAAGGCGAGTACTTAAACAGACATAACACTAGTGGCCAGGATCATCCATCAACAACTTGCCATTCGATACGACCTTATCGAGTCCGAAACACCATACTACAAATACGTACCAACGTCAATTCATGAAAATGGTCGTACGTTGCTCTATTGGAACCGCTTTATCATATTGGAATGAATGAGAGGAATGAATGCAGCAGTGACATGTATACATGTATGTATTATTATAGTATTAATTGTATAGTAATAATCATTATTAGCATACATAGGAAACCGCATTATCCATTGTACCAATTTTGCATGCCTGTTTACAGTCTAAAATCTAATCTATCGTTTTGAAAAGTCAGCAAGTCGGGCGGATCATCCTGTATATTGTTAGTTCCGAATTTTTATTCACAGGATACCTAGCGAAGGAGCGTTGATTGGCAATTGATAGTGAATAAAAATGCTCAGTAGCAAAACTGATCGGCTAAGACCGAACAGGTACAAAACAGTGCACTATAAGGAAGTAACACCCCAGGATACAACATAGTTAGCCTTCACTTACCTGTAAGCATTGTCCATAAAACCTCCATTGCAACCGCTATCTAGTTTGTCACAGTCCACCAGCTCTTGTTCAGAAAGTGACAAAAGCTGCCCTGTCTTCAATTTCCACTGCCCTTCAATGTTACCTGCAGACATTATCCATAAGTAAATGAAGAAGTAACTTCGACAATCATAAAAAAAATGTTATACCGCAATATTTCTTAGTGTCATTGACGAAGCGATATCGATTTTGGCGCGTCTGAATTAGTAATCAAAAATCAAGACTTATCATGTAAATATATCCATTTCATTTCAAATGTTTTAATGGACAAGTGAACTGTTAAAAAAGTTTCAAATAACACTAAGCAAGAATTATTAGCTTACCTGTGACACTAAAAGCCCAACAGCTGCCACACGAGCCTTGATCTTTTACGTCCGTAACTGCGCCTAACTTCCTCCAATCAAAACTATCGGGAATTTCTACATCCGGAATTTCAGCTTTCATTACTGGGATGTTATTTTCATTTCTCAAACTAGGCTTTAAGCCTAAATATTTGTTTTTAAACTCTTCATACGATAAATCTGCAAACCTTGTGACTGCATACGTAGCTGTGCCTCTTTCGTGTGTATTCAATTCGTGAATTTTTTTAATGTTATCTTTAAATATTTGAAACCTTTTCGCCATTTCTATATGATCGTTAATATATTCTGGTCTATATGTCATTATAAAGTAATAAAATAACTGTTCAGCCTGAACAATATGATATAATTCAGATGTTGCCCCCGATTGGAAGTCACAAGTAACGCGATAATTAGGTGGATGGTCAATCCAAGGCCGAACCCAAACATTTACACGGCAAAATTTATTCATAGAACTATCTTGATCCAGATGGCAGTTTTGTTGAAGACTAAGGGCTGTACAATTTGTAAAACCTACTTCAATCTTCATACGATAATGTAATCCAGCTACGAGTTGTTTCTCCAAAGAAAATATTCTTACTATCGCTTGTTTTTTAGGATGTGGATACTTGGCCTCAATGTGTTTCAAAGCTTGCTCAGCAAGTTTAGAAGCAGTTTCTGCGCTTTCAAATTCTATGTGCGACTCTAATGGTGTTTCATCATCTTGACAAACTACTTTTATATTCCGACCATTATTTAACCAGAGTCTTTCCCAAACTTCTGATACGCAGTGCCTTCTTGGTAAATGTTCTAAAAAGTCACATCTCGTTTCATTGTCCACCCATTCATATTTAAGACAATTAGTGTAACCAACATCGAAATCAATAGTCGTCACTCGACCTGTTGTTATTTTTGTTGAATAACTATTTAAATTTATTACACGTTGTTTATATCGGTGTAGAGAAGACATTTCTATCTTGTCTAGCGACTCTCTTAACATACCTTGTATATCTATACTTGAATTCACTGAATATAGTTCTCTTTTTAGACGAGGTCCAATTTTTGCAGTGCAGTTAGCGTCAACACGTAATATTCTTTTCGTGGTCGGAATCATCCATATATAAGAATGACAAAGTTTATCGGGAATAGTAGTGTCAACAAAACAATGTACGTCATTTCTATTAACATCTGCATACTTAGAACAATTAGTGGAAGCTACAACAAAACTTAATTTTACCGGCACGTGTGCATGCAAGCTAGGAATTACATTAGGCTCGCCTCTATGAACTAATTTATATTTTACATCTTTGGCATTTTCAAGTGAGACTAATGATATTAATAATAAATCTGGTATCCAAAGGCCAGTACTGCTTCGAAATTCTTCATCTTCATCATCACAGACAACAGTTATTTTTTCTACTACATACTCGTCGTCGTCTGATGGGAATATTTTTGCAAAACACAACCTATGATTCAAACCGTCTAATTCATCACAACTATTTAAATCTGTTACACCTTCATGTCTTAAACAGTATGTGTAAGCTGTTTCCAAATACATACGAACCATGTGTCTTTTCATCTGAATACTGCTCACTGTATCATGTACAGTTATTAAACGTTGTAAATTATCTGTATTCGATACTCCATTTAAAAACGTAACAGCACGGTCTGCATAATAATATTTTACATCGTCGTCTAGGTCATCTTCGAAATCCCGCGATTTCTTTTTAAGAGACCAGTCAACATCAGCACGCTTTAAGCGTGTCTTTGGCTTTTTATTCTGAGTAACATTATGTTTTCTCCGACATGTAACAGAAATATCCTCATCAGATAATATGGTTGGTCGTTCAACTATTGTAGCACTACAAAATAATATTGATTTTGGTTTTTGAGATGGGCACTCACGAATGTCATTATCTGTATTAACTAAACACGTAGTTGGGGTAATTTTAAATTTCAGCATAGTAACATAACCAGCAATCACTTGTTCGTCTACTTCTGTTATTTTTTCTACTTTATAATGATATTTTGTTTTAGAAACTCGTTCAAATTTTCGGGTTGCAGTATTTGATAATTCTTTATACTGATCTAAATCAACATCTCTACTATGATGACCACCTAACAAATCACGTTTATTACGAATTTCGTTTGATGACTCATTATTTTCATTGACATCGTAATCTATACATGAAACATCAATATGTTTTTTATTTAACCAGGGGCGATCCCAAATTTTTGCATGGCAGTCTAAAATCACACCATTGTCTGATTGTTCACATGATGATACATCAAAGACATTAACATTACATAATGTAGGTACAGCCGTATAATCAATTTCATATTTAATTCCAGATACCACTTTTGTCACTACACTTTTCACCTCTAAAACTTTGAGGCGGTATTTACTTTGTAGTTGCCGCATTACTTTTCGTAAGCTTTCATCAGCTAATACAGAATATTCTTGCTTTTTAGGATCTTGTTGCACTGAGGAGCCTACAATGTGATGTCCATTAGTTTTTCGTCTCAATATTTCACGACGACTTTTCCTACTATACTTATTTACAGGCAACTTTTTTAAAATTCTATTTTCGTCAATTTTTTTTGTGGTTTGTGCGTCATTTATGAGACAATTAACATCTATTTCCTTCTTCTTTAGCCAAGCTTGCTCTAAAACTTTAGAATGGCACTTTACAATGTCACTATTGTCATTCGTAATTGTAAAATCTATTCTGGTCATTACTCCAGATACAATTTGAGTGGTCACGTGGTCCACTGTAACTACTCTATGAGAAATCGTAGATCCAGTTGTCTGCAAGTACTTTTGCAAGGACTCTTGAGCCAGCGTTTTATATTTCTCGTCACTTGGATCCTGTTCCTGCAAGCCCCCAGGAACTTGTCTTTTTACTTTATTGTTTTGATTCTCTATTCGACAATTCACATCTATTTCCTTCTTCTTAAGCCAAGCTTGCTCTAAAACTTCAGAATGGCATTTTACAATGTCACTGTTGTCATTCGTAACTGTAAAATCTATTCTAGTCATTTTACCAGATACAATTTGAGTAGTTACGTGGTCCACTGTAACTAATCTATGAGAAATCGTAGATCCAGTTGTCTGCAAGTACTTTTGCAAAGACTCTTGAGCCAGCGTTTGATATTTAGCATCATTTGGATCTTGTTCCTGCAAGCCCCCAGGAACTTGTCTTTTTACTTTATTGTTTTGATTCTCTATTCGACAATTCACATCTATTTCTTTCTTTTTAAGCCAAGCTTGCTCTAAAACTTCAGAATGGCACTTTACAATGTCACTGTTGTCATTCGTAACAGTAAAATCTATTCTGGTCATTACTCCAGATACAATTTGAGTGGTCACGTGGTCCACTGTAACTACTCTATGAGAAATCGTAGATCCAGTTGTCTGCAAGTACTTTTGCAAGGACTCTTGAGCCAGCGTTTTATATTTCTCGTCACTTGGATCCTGTTCCTGCAAGCCCCCAGGAACTTGTCTTTTTACTTTATTGTTTTGATTCTCTATTCGACAATTCACATCTATTTCCTTCTTCTTAAGCCAAGCTTGCTCTAAAACTTCAGAATGGCATTTTACAATGTCACTGTTGTCATTCGTAACTGTAAAATCTATTCTAGTCATTTTACCAGATACAATTTGAGTGGTCACGTGGTCCACTGTAACTACTCTATGAGAAATCGTAGATCCAGTTGTCTGCAAGTACTTTTGCAAGGACTCTTGAGCCAGCGTTTGATATTTAGCATCATTTGGATCTTGTTCCTGCAAGCCCCCAGGAACTTGTCTTTTTACTTTATTGTTTTGATTCTCTATTCGACAATTCACATCTATTTCTTTCTTTTTAAGCCAAGCTTGCTCTAAAACTTCAGAATGGCACTTTACAATGTCACTGTTGTCATTCGTAACAGTAAAATCTATTCTGGTCATTACTCCAGTTACAATTTGAGTGGTCACGTGGTCCACTGTAACTAATCTATGAGAAATCGTAGATCCAGTTGTCTGCAAGTACTTTTGCAAGGACTCTTGAGCCAGCGTTTTATATTTCTCGTCACTTGGATCCTGTTCCTGCAAGCCCCCAGGAACTTGTCTTTTTACTTTATTGTTTTGATTCTCTATTCGACAATTCACATCGATCTCCTTCTTTTTAAGCCAAGCTTGCTCTACAACTTCAGAATAGCACTTTACAATGTCACTGTTGTCATTCGTAACAGTAAAATCTATTCTGGTCATTACTCCAGATACAATTTGAGTAGTCACGTGGTCCACTGTAAATAATCTATGAGAAACCGTAGATCCAGTTGTCTGCAAGTACTTTTGCAAAGACTCTTGAGCCAGCGTTTGATATTTAGCATCATTTGGATCTTGTTCCTGCAAGCCCCCAAAAACTTGTCTCTTTACTTTATTGCTTTGATTTTCTATTCGACAATTAACATCTATTTCCTTCTTCTTTAGCCAAGCTTGCTCCAAAACTTTAGAATGGCACTTTACAATGTCACTGTTGTCATTCGTAACAGTAAAATCTATTCTAGTCATTTTACCAGATACAATTTGAGTAGTTACGTGGTCCACTGTAACTAATCTATGAGAAATCTTAGATCCAGTTGTCTGCAAATACTTTTGCAAAGACTCTTGAGCCAGCGTTTGATATTTAGCATCATTTGGATCTTGTTCCTGCAAGCCCCCAAAAACTTGTCTCTTTACTTTATTGCTTTGATTCTCTATTCGACAATTAACATCTATTTCCTTCTTCTTTAGCCAAGCTTGCTCTAAAACTTCAGAATGGCACTTTACAATGTCACTGTTGTCATTCGTAACAGTAAAATCTATTCTGGTCATTACTCCAGTTACAATTTGAGTGGTCACGTGGTCCACTGTAACTAATCTATGAGAAATCGTAGATCCAGTTGTCTGCAAGTACTTTTGCAAAGACTCTTGAGCCAGCGTTTGATATTTAGCATCATTTGGATCTTGTTCCTGCAAGCCCCCAAAAACTTGTCTCTTTACTTTATTGCTTTGATTTTCTATTCGACAATTAACATCTATTTCCTTCTTCTTTAGCCAAGCTTGCTCCAAAACTTTAGAATGGCACTTTACAATGTCACTGTTGTCATTCGTAACCGTAAAATCTATTCTAGTCATTTTACCAGATACAATTTGAGTAGTTACGTGGTCCACTGTAACTAATCTATGAGAAATCTTAGATCCAGTTGTCTGCAAATACTTTTGCAAAGACTCTTGAGCCATCGTTTTATATTTCTCGTCACTAGGATCCTGTTCCTGCAAGCCCCCAGGAACTTGTCTTTTTACTTTATTGTTTTGATTCTCTATTCGACAATTCACATCGATCTCCTTCTTTTTAAGCCAAGCTTGCTCTACAACTTCAGAATGGCACTTTACAATGTCACTGTTGTCATTCGTAACAGTAAAATCTATTCTGGTCATTACTCCAGATACAATTTGAGTAGTCACGTGGTCCACTGTAACTAATCTATGAGAAATCGTAGATCCAGTTGTCTGCAAGTACTTTTGCAAAGACTCTTGAGCCAGCGTTTTATATTTAGCGTCATTTGGATCTTGTTCCTGCAAGCCCCCAGGAACTTGCCTCTTTACTCTATTGTCTCCAAGGACTTGTTGTGTTAGCTTATTATTTATCAAACAATTTACATCAATTTCTTTTTTATTAAGCCAAACCTGCTTCAAAACTTTGGAATGACAGTTTAAAATATCATTGTTTTGATTGGTGACTGTAAAATCAATAATGGTCATTAGGCCAGATACAACCTGAGTTGTCACTTTATCCACTCTCACTAATCTATGCGGTAAGAAAGATTCTGTCATCTGTAGATATTTTTGCAAAGATTCTTTTGCTAATGCTGTATATTGTGGATCAGTAGTATCTTTTTCTGTTCGGCCACCTGGTATATGTCTTCTTAGACGATTAGTAGGTGAAGTGTCCAATGTATTTAGGAATTTCATATCTTTTGCTTTTGAAGATGTCCCTTTATTTTCACAAGCAACTTTAATTTTTCTCCCATCTACAAGCCAAGGTCTTTGCCACACCTCCACATTACACTGTCGAATAGGTTCGTCAATAAGTAGAGTGCAGCCATCTACACTGATATCGACATTACTGTCGCAAGTAGTATAACCAACAATAAATTCAATATTTGTCAAAAGTCCAGCTACAAGCTTTGTCGAAACTGATTTTACTCCTAAAAGTTGTTGTTTGTTCTTCATGTTAGATTGAAGCTCTAATAACTGTAAGGCTTCTTGGAGAATATTAAATACATCTGAATCATCACTATATTTTGTTAATCCGATATTAGAAAAACTTTCCTCAACCGGCCTATCAGTACATATATAAGAAATGTCTACCTCTCTCTTCGCATCTTTGTGCAGAATATCCACTACACAAAGCTTAGATCCGAGTTGCTTCTGGAGGTGGCAGTCGTTGTATTTTTTAGTATGAATTCCTTTTTTACAATTTGTCATTCCAATAAGCATAGATATGTGGGTTATTCTTCTTGACGCTTTTTGTGTGCTTGCATATAAAATTTTAATAATTTTTAAAACCCACTTGTCAAGCGAATGATTTTCAATATATTTGAGACTAGTTTCTGCTAATCTTAATAGCATGGGATCATTTATTGGTACACTATAAATTTTTCCGATATCAGTCTTTTTCTTGTTATCGTTGTAACAAAAAGTACTTAATATTTGCGGATTCTGTTCAATAGATGTATCAATAATTCCATTACAGATCTTACTTAATGAATCTTTCTCATCACATTCAATTTTTGGACATGGTATTATTATATTTGCCTGTATATAATAAAAATGTTTATCTCCACTGACCTCTTCTTCGGCCGAAAGAACGGATTTGAGAATTCTATTTTTGACATCAATATTGTTTTCGTTTAGATAATCTACCATACATTGCGCATAATTATAAATAGCCTTTGCATTGTCAATGCTGTGTTTCATTTTCTTAAATTTCTCTGCTATATCAAAAAGATTCAAATCATCATTATAACTTCGTTTTTGTCTTGAAACATTTTTATCAAAACCAGAATTGTCACCGTTGTTATCAAAACCAGCATAGTTAAAAAAATTTAATAAATCATCTATTGCTTTCTTTTTTTCTTCAGATATTGAATGTGTACTTTCAGTAGTGGACATTGACTGCTCAGGATTAGTTTCAGAGACATGAGGAGCTGTTTCACCGTTGACAACTATTTTAATATTATTTTCAATTGTATTAACATTTTTTTGCCTCATGCCGTTATTGTCATCATTAATTTGATCAAAGCGATTATTTGAAATAATTTGCTGTTCAATGTTTTTTATTTCTTCTTCGGTTAACGATTTTTCAATTTCTGGTTGTGCCTGAACATCTGAGTGCACAGCTTTTACAATAACATCAACTGCACCCATATCTGTTGAGTTATTTGAAGCTCGTTCTTGGGGATCACGAGGATGATTATCATATAAGACTTTGTCATTATCATCAAACAACCAAGCACCTGTGCAATTGTTGGATACCACCACTCTATATTTAGATCCATTTGGAAGTTTAGCCCACGGTTTATCAAGAATCGATACTTTGCATGTCTTTGTAAATGCACAATCTTCATTTTTTTCAGTTTCTATACAGCTGTTGTAATCAATTAACATGGTCAGAATATATCGGATACCATTCACTACCTAAAAATATAAATCTGAGTTACTTTAAGATTGTTGCTGATGTTATGACATAATCACGTTTGGTATAATTATTGTTTACCTGAACTTGTCTTTCTACTGTCAATACTTTATTTAACTTGTGCTGAATATTAGATTCTAAGAAATTGAGCTGATTAACCCCAAGAATAGCTAAATCCACTACCCCCTCAGCATCTGGATTAACTTGTGATGAGCATCCAATACACGGCGTTTGATCACGACGAATTGCTATAAATTGTTCCCCTGAAGTGACCTATAACAAGCGATATAATTTATACGACATATGTGCAATCATTTACATAAAATTAAATCACTTAAAATTAAAATCGATTATTTCACTTACAATATGATTCGAATTAACAAGAAAATTGAGAAGAATTCATACAAATAATAGTGTTATCACAATGAGCGATTTTTTGTAGGTAAGCTTTGCACCATATACATGCAAGATTTTTTTCGTGAGTACGAAAATATTGACGTATTATAATTATATATATATATATATATATATATATATATATATATATATAAGCTGAATTAATATTATCATTATTTATTATTATTTATTTATCATATATCGTCATCGAACAGATGACGTGATATTGTGGCGTTCGGATTGGTTAAGCCAAACGGTTCGGTTGCGTTTCGGTTGCAATTTATTAGTGCGATAGCCCCTCTGTACGATTAAGTGCGAACGCAGCGGGTGCACAGTGCCAGCGCACGTTTCAGGCCTGCCACGCTCCTTACCAGGTAGCCTACGCCTAACCCCGTTACATGCAGCGGCGGATGCGTCGATCATATCACGGAAATGAAAAGATTTTCAGGACTGTTGTTATATATAACTCTTATCAGTATCTCATTAAAGATACTAAAGATGGTTATAGTTGTTGTGTTATTGCGTCGCATTATACATACATCTAAAATATAACGTAAGGCAAACTGTCAATTGTACATTACGTTGTATTTTTAACTGTAATAAATAGTTTTAAAAGAAAACACTCTACCATCTTAGATCGTCAATTAGAACTAAAAATAAACCGTTTAAAAATAATATAACATGGTTTTGAATGTTGCAATCAGACTAAAATAATCGGTGGTCGATTTTAATGTGAATAAGGTTGATTTATATGACGAAATTTAATGAAGTGACGTGTAGTGACCCCAAAGTAACGAACATTTTCTACATAAGTTATGACTTAAAGGTCTATGTTACCAAATCTTAACATTTTTAAAAAATGAATTAGGTTGACTATCACGGACGACTGCCATTGACAGAAGCTCTTTTTACCACCACTTTCCGACTAGATAAATTGTTAATAAATGTAAAAAGTGTAATTTCATGAAAAATAAAAAAAAAATTACAACTTTGACACAATTGTGAGTTTTGTTTCTCAAATATTCTGCTAGTTTTAGATAAAATCATCCTAATTATGGAAAGACAAGGTTTTAATTTTCGGTAAGATAAGTTTTTATTCCACTCTTAAGTAGGTTAGGTAGGTAGGTCTTCCTAAATCTTCCCTAAGCTTATGTATCCACAATCATATTGATATACAGTAAAGACAATAATATCTATACTCACCGGCTCCGTCTGGACTTCATTATCAAGTTTAACAGGACGATGAACATCAATTTCAACACTCGATGCGGTAGACTCTATACTAGGCTCTGTATCAAAACTGAACAAAGTTGTATCTTCTGTGCCATGAGCAACGTTATTGGGAACTTTATTGGATTCAGTTGCATCATTGCAATAATGATCTGTATCTACCTCCACATTACTATCTTGATTATAGTGTACAGTACCAGTGCATATAACATACCGAAAACTTGGATCGCCCGCAATTTCCTCATTTCTTATCATAACTTCTAGTTTGTATGTATTTGCATCCTGTAACAAAAAGGCTAATTAAACAGATGTTATGTTATATACTTCCAGTTGACACTAGATAAAAATATTTTAAAAATATAAAACCGTCTTCAAAATTGTACGCAACTAACTTACCTGCGTATGTTTAGAAAGAATATAAAAGAAATAAAAAGGGAAAATCAATACGATAACTACTGTCTTAAATAAACTAACTTTGATATACCAACTATATAGGTATTTTTGAAGTCGGTGCGCGAAGAGGGGTAACGTGTTTGGTTAGATAAATGTGTATGCTTTAATTTCATCTTTAAATCTTTCTCATCTTTAAAGAATTACTTAGATCGGTCTTGTAGTTCCGGAGATATGCGAACACAAACATAAATAAAAACATACATACACTTTTGAAATTTGGGAGATTTGTTCAGACGCTGATATAGACAAAAATATACGAAAACTGGGCAGTTCTGGAAATATTATATACATACGGGTCGAATTGATAACGTCCTTTTTTTGAAATCGGTTAAAATATATAAGTATTTACACAATTGAATCATACGTCAACTTTTAAACAGATCAGAAGACAATGTTTAAAACCTGCTGATCTGACATATTTATTAATAGACACATAAGGTTGCCGTAATAAAATAAGAATCTAAACGGAGGTTAGTACCCCGTCAGGCTATTACTGTTTAACCATAAGACCGCTAGCTGTAAGATAGATTTCGTAGTGCAAATATAAAATTGAACGTGGTGCTTGCTGTAGACGCACAGGCACGTAGCATATCACGAATTTGGTGAAGAGTTCCGACCGTAATGAATTAAACGATTTGATTTCGACTAATTTAAAATTAATGTGACAATAGCTAAACAAATACTGATAATATCCTAAAGTTTGTAGCTATAATAATTCCCTTTTTGGGACTTTATACTATTATACTTATATATTAATTTAAATATTTTATATCGTTTTATTTTATGTTAGCTCTCTTACATGAATAAAAAGATTTTTTTTATATGTGGTACGAATAAATTTCAAAATTTTTGCAAAAAGCAATATTTGATTATGCATGTATGCTTTATCAGTAATAAACTTTATGATATTTTCAATTATTCAATGGGGATACGTCCCTAATAGTCCAGTCAAAATATACTAAATTATGATTCCAGTTTGCATTAATTCTCAACAAGCCGGATTTTTGTGCAGGTCTTGGATGCGTCATTAAAAATGACATGTTAAAAGTTCCCATCGATCCCCCTTGTGCGTTGTTTTTCATTCGAGGTCAAAGGTCGTTTAAAATTACGTCTAGTACGTCTAGTACGCCTAGTACATCTATTAGGCCTAGTTTGTCTAGTACGCGTTTTTTATTCGAGGTGAAAGGTTACAAATTTGCGTTTTTGCGTACGCAAAAATCAGACCAACAGAGATCTGAAACAATGAGAGCTAACGAAAAATGATTCAAACAAAGTTTGTAGATCGTCTTGTCTTGTCTACAAAAAAGATGTCAACACTTCTCTTTCTTTTCTTCTACGGTGCACTGTTCTCGAATTATGACTATTTTAAACATAGAAAATACGAATATGCACTCAACGTGGCCAGTATGCATCATCGGGTTAACCATTTGAACAAAAAATATTAGAACATAGTTTTATTTGCCCTTTGCATACAAAAAATATACAATTCTGAGTGAGTCATTGTCCGTCCCTAATTCTATTAGGCGGTTGGCCTTGAGAAACATCTGCCTGCGACACTCCAAAGTGAAATTGTCAAAGTGAAATTGTGGCTGTTGATCGTGGGCTAAAGACTTTAATAGACTCAAGTACTGAAAGGGGTTATGGGTTCGGTGAATATTTGTAGAACAAAATATCTGTAACGATACATAAGCATACACTCGGAAGAGCTGTCGCGATGTCTCGCTGCAGCTAAAAGACAGCGTGAGGCGGAGATAGCTATCACATCTGGGATTAGTCCTCCACGTATTAGAGCACGAGGTAATGAATCGTCTTTTTGTTTCAAGAAATACTGTTTGTTCTGTGCCAATGAAGCAGATAAAACGGCTGAAATAAAATAAGCGCAGCATCTTCGACGAAGAGTGCCTCAAGTTTCAACCCTTGACTTCAAGAAAACCATCTTGAAGGTAGCTCAGACTCGTTCTGATGAGCTAGCAAGAAGTGTTATTGCCCGCATTCAGTATGAATATGACTTAATTGCTGCAGAGGCTAAGTACCACAGTGATTGTTACACTTCGTTTTTAAAACCCATTGGTGAAGGTAAAATCGGTCGTCCCAACAGTGATTTCATTACTTCAGCGATGAAAGAAATATTTGTATTTATTGAAAATCATGATGATTATCAATTTAAATACAAGAATTGAAAGATATTTGCAAAGAACCATCGATCGATAATAGAACAAATTAAGTCAAAACTCAAGTTAAAGTATGATGGCTCGAACGCTCAAGATCGATATGTAACGGAGGGTGAGAATCTACCCGTACGTGACGGTACCGGGTATATGTTTGAGTTTGACGAGGGGACTTTAGGTATCAAAGTAATAATTAACAAAAGGCTGCCACAATCTGCGCGCTTGTTGTTTAGTGCGAGACTCATACATGGACCATTACTGTTCCGTATTCGGACTTTTTAGTTTGCTGGCCGTCAGCTGCATTTTGTTTTGTTTGACATTTGACATTTTAGAACTGAAATTATTATCGACATGATTTTATATAGAGTTTGTAAAACACATTATAATTCATAATATAAAGAAGAATCAGTGAGAAATACAGTGTTTTATTTATATATACATAATCAACAACATTTTTGGTCCTTCGAGCCGGAGTTAGTTAGGTTAGTTTAAAGATATATGTGTAAACTAAGAAACAAGAATCACATATTATAATAAAAACGAGTTAGTAATTCGTAAATTATTAGTTTCTCAGTTACAGTTTCATAAAAAAATAATCTTAATGGTGGTAATACGAAACATTAATTTTCGATTATGTATTATTACATCGTTTATATTAAAAGTATACTATTAGTTTAGAAATATAATAAAAGTAAAAGTGCACCTGCGATTCTACCTTTACCAACAAGATTTATTAGCGTCGTTGTCGTGAATCATTCAACAACGTCCCATACTAATCACATTGAAATTATCACGTCACAGATCCTACGGATTGGAAGGTTTGATTGGATTCTCTTCCGCCGTGGGAAAAAAACTAACACTACAATATCTTATAAAGTAGACCAATTTATATAAGCGTATAAACAAAAGTGTTACCTTTGTTATATGTATGTATAGACGTTTACATGTTACTTTCTATACTAAAAACTAATGTAAGAAAACTTGAAAAATGGGTGGATGACATTTTTTAAATTCTATATATAATAAGAGTACTCTTTTATCTGAGAAATATTGCACAACCAACAATATACCTGCGCTTATTACTTTTGAAGGTACAGCGACATGTTTGCGGCGCTGTCGCGGATTGCTCAAAAACGCTTCATACTAAAACAATGCTATCCTGACATCATAATTGAATAAACTCGCCTAATTTGTATGAGCGTATAAACAAAATTCTATTTCCTTCTATATAAAAAGAAATATTACATTTAACGTGAGAATTCTAGAAATGTGTTCCTTTCATTAGAATTACGTAAAAAAGAAATTAAACTGAAATTTCTATATTGACATACTTTCATGGGATATAAATTGCTCAAATTAGATAATTATAATATAAAAACAGCTATATTCCGTTGTAGTCATCTACAAAACTGTGACATGTTCCAGACTTTTTTAAAATCAAGAATTCGTAATGAATACAGATTACTAAACGTTATCTACAACATTTAATATAGACAAAGTTTACAACATCAACCTTAATTTAGGTTGTTCTAATTAAGTAATGTATCATTATGTGGTATCAATATTAAACTAGCAAGACAAATTAACAACACAATTATTAAGACATGAAATTTTAATTCCGTGAAGTCAGAGCCAAGAAAATACAAATTTTTAATGAAAATATTGCTCTTTTAATTATTGCTTATTTCAATTTAAATTGACAAATTGCCTGATTCAATAGTAATCAATAATTACACGGTAGAGCAAAAATGTGATGTAATGTTACATAGTTCTTAAATTATAAAAGTTGTAACAAAGAAAACATGGCAATTTCATGGGTGAAACCTATTAATTGAACTGCTGTTTTCGCACTGAGTGGTAGGTAATTGCAAATCATAGATTGACTAAGGATAATGCGTATAAAGGATGCGGATAGCCGCATTGCAATAAATGTTTTTTTTTTTAAATTTGCTCATGACTTTTGGGTTTAGCAATCAATTTAAAAATAAACCGAAATTTTAATGTTTTGACCGCCCAGTCTCGCTGTACTGGTGATAACTGTGAAACGGTCATATCCCACATGTAATGGATATGATTGACGTAGCACTAATGTATGTACAGGTTAACGTAGCGTCTGCTGTACCAGTAACGTGGCAGGCATGTCTATTTAGTCATTTTCTAGCACCGGTATATCGGAGATAATGAGAAAATCGTAATAAGCGTCAAAGGCAATAATAAAACAATTTGTAAATCGGAATGGCAGTGACAACTACTCTAGCGCAGAAGTTTACCAGGCCGATAGCTTACCCACACTTTTAGAGAAATATGTGAGCTGCACGCTCAATTGCGGAAGTACACCCTTCGTTTTTCATCAAGAAAACGTTATAGATCAAGTATTTGACTAAGAAATCCTGGCACATTTGTACAGGAGACCTAAACAGTAGATGAATTGACACTTATGATACCTTGCCAATTTTAGATGGACAATCGAATACCAGAGGGTCTTACGAGGCTTTTTTATAGAACTGACAACTCTATATTCATTCACTAAATCAGAACCAATAGCTGTAAAAAAGTAATAAATAAAATGAAACGAAAGATAAAGCAAACCTCCAATGTAAAGTATCAAAACTAATATCCTGGAATAACATACGGCCGCAGTTTTTAAAGTCCGGCAAAACAATAGTAACGTACATGGGGCTTCGAAAGTAAATATAACAAAATAACCTAGATTTTCATCGCCAGTAGCTGCGTGTGGAAATGTTTGGCCCTGCAAGGGTGCAGGTGTCTAACAGCCGAATGCTAAACTAAAACTAGGTACCAAGTTTAGTTAATGCGATACGCAATTATTCTTGGAACTCAATTACGGACAGGAAGTCAATGAAAACATACAGAATCCGGGCAAGGTTTTCGTAAAATAAGTTTGTAATAGCAAATTTATTTGTGTGCATCACAAATAAAATTGCGATTACAAACTTATTTTACCTAGAAATTTATAGTTTTAGGATTTAATCCATTATTTGTGCTACATGATATTATTTCATGTAAAGTATCATTCCCACATTAACAACTAACAACAATTTTGGCTACAGGCTAAATACGGCATATATAAAAAAAGCAGTTCTCTAGAGGCCACAAATAAAAGAAAATAATTTCCCATGATGAATGAATTATTTACTTAACTTCTATTTTGTGGCTTATTTGTTTTTAATAAAAATAAAATTCTTTATATAAATTCTTTGTCAATTCTCATTGCTACTACTTTTAAAAAAAAAAAGAACTTTGGCCGCATGGATTATTCAAAATATATCAAAATTTAAACAATATTTTCAAATAGTAAAATCATATCATCAGTGTCAACAGTTATCAAGAGAGTATTCTAAATTCTCTCTCTCAATGTGTTTCTCTTTGCAACTAAAGCAATTCAATCTTTAAGCACTGTTTCTGTAAAATGCTGAATTTTTGAAAACAAATGTATCAGTATTGCAGCCAAAGTTTTACAAAGCTTTAGAATAAGAGAAAAAGCAAAACAAACTTACTAGAATTCTTTACAGAGACATTTTAAACAACAATCAATGTCTAATGGGATCTACTACTGCTCAATTATAGACAAAATATTTAATATCAGGTTTATTCATAGCAGCCTTTCCAGTGAATTACTAATCATCCCACTAGCCATCACCACTATGTACCAGATATGATAGAGACTATAAAATATCAATATTTGTCATCTTTAGACCTAAACAATATTGGAATAAATTTGCCAGAGGGTGTTTGTATTGGAGCAGGTCAGAAATTTTAATTTGTAAGAAAAAGTATATTCATATAGAAATATGATAGATAAATGTTTCTAGAAAAGTAAACATTCTCAAAGTTAATTTCAGGATTTAGGAATCTCCATAAAGTAACTAAAGCCTCATTAAAGAATTTTATTTTTGACAACTACTATTATCTATTGTATTTTTATTGAATACTAGCTGGTGCCCACGACTTTGTCTCTGCAAGATTAGTATTTTGAGTAGCTTATATCTTTTTAAATTGTAGCCTATGTGTTATTCTGTTGTATAAGCTATATAAATTATTATTGGGTCATTAGGACCAACTTCTTCTTTTTTCGAGTCAAGCTGCCTTGATTCATCAGGAGTCTGACATAATCACCGTGGCACTTGGTTGCAGTGGTATCCATGAAGATTCTCAGCCTCTCCTCTCCAGAGGAAAACGAAATGATTTATTTGTGATAAAAGGGTTGAAAGTCATGTTATTAGGAGTTGTACCAGAATTTTATGGTTTAGCCATTAAATCAGGGTATGCAAGAATATACTATTATTCATCCAAATACTTAGTAACATATTGACAAAATATGGTATGTCAGTGACATTCCTCATTAAATGTAAAATTGTATAATTAAAATATTTTTCTATTGAATACAATTTATTATAAGCCAAACTCTTTATTAAATTCTGTTACATATCTTAATAGACATTGTATACCCATTTTTAATTAAGTGTACTGTTAAAGATCATCGTGTGATAACCTTAGCTTGTATAAATTATTTACTATCACGTCATGAATACATTTTACGACATATGAACATATTATTATTAAAAAAAATATATACATACATTTTCTATAATAGACTTGAGACTTCCATCGTGAACGTAATGTTGATCTGGTAATTTAGCTAAATAGTCAATGAAACCATTCAGAAGCTTTTCTTTTACATCAGACGTGAGTTCACAAGCACTTAAAGTGATAAATATTAAGATATTTAAACATAATAACTTATATCGGAACATTGTTACATCTAATTTAATTGACATCATCGCTTAATCACAATTCGCTTATTCTTTTATAAAAGACGTTCAGTCAACACTGGTGGTAAATACCAAC
Organism: Scirpophaga incertulas; assembly: GCA_036419045.1. Lineage (NCBI taxonomy): Eukaryota > Metazoa > Arthropoda > Insecta > Lepidoptera > Crambidae > Scirpophaga > Scirpophaga incertulas. The sequence goes on along the minus strand of CM071643.1, from coordinate 17,782,279 downwards.
TAACTATTAAAACAATAGCAAACCCATTTCACAATCAATTAGGATTTAATATCATAATATGTGTTACTACAAACGCAATGTTTACTACACAAACGCTAAAAGTAAATTTGACAGCTAGATTGTGGTCCGCAATACGCTTCTTCAGCTGGGGTTCAGACACAGCTACATACATGTTGTCAGCGATAGAAGGGCGCTAAAACTGATTTTGGAATCCGCTAATAGTTAGCGATACGGTTTCTATAATCATTAAGGTTTTAGCAATAGCATTTGATGTTTAGTCCATGCACGCATTGATAAAACCAAATAATTTTTATAGTTTAGAAATATCCAGTTTGTTTCTTGTACTTTATAATAAGGTCTATGAAATATTTAAATAGCATAAAATCTAAAATGGTTACATAAAATTTTCAATTACTTTAAAGATTATTCTTAGTGGATCTTTATTGCAATATTTAAATATACAAAACCTATAGCAACAAAAAAATTAAGGTATCTAATAAATACATAATTATCGCTTCAGTAAATGACGTCCACTGCTGGACCTAGGCACCACCCAATCATTTCTACACCGTACTGCACTGTTATCCAAAACGTCATTAATATACGAAATAAAATAAATAAATATTTTTTTATTGCGGTTACATATAACGAGAATATTTAAACAATTCTAATATATTAATAATTTCAATAATATCTTCAAAGTATTTGGAATCAAGCTTGGAACGAATATTATATATAAAGAATAACAGTATACAACAATTCCCAATTTTAGTCACATTTTAAGAATATTAAAATAAAGTATAACTGAAGAATTTTGTAAAGCATTAGAAGACAATTCTTGAATATGGTTTTTAAAAAGTTGATAGATAGCAATTCGCAATTTTTAATGGCAATATTTTATAATTGATTACGGTTGTGAGTATATACATATATTGTGTATTCTGATTTCCCTACTTAAGAAATTTAATACGTCCAAACATAACCGATTATTACAGAAACTCTTGCATTCCACTAAAAATAGAGAAATCAAAACCCATTTGACAAATAAAAGTCAAGCAGTTTTTTTTTCATATCTATAGTTAATTTATCTTAGTTAAAAATATTTTTTCAACGTAGAAATAACAAGCAAACAAGCCTTGTAATGATTATTTAGTATTCAAGATCTTATATTTTTTTATATTATTTACGGCCGTAATCGGCATAAGTTTTCCTGCTGTGGAACTATATTAAGTGTGGAAACTATATCATAAATGTCATTTTGATCGATTTAAGAACTTTTAAAAATATTTTTTTAAGATCCCTATGGGATGTATCTGACAGGTAATTCTTATGCTGAATATACTCAATCTGTTGAACGTCATCGTATACCTTTGAGGTTTGAATGAACTGAGTGGTTGCTGACCTTTTCAAACAAAATTTTGAGTTACCCTATTAATACCCTTTCACTACTTTGTAAAATACATTAAGGAGTACCGTTCAGTACGAAGACGTTAAAGCCAATGTTGTCAATAAATCAGCTTCATATCCTCACAGCAAAACTGTCTATGCTGGAAACCATATGAAGAATTCGTCATTGAAGTTAATCATAGTAAATTACACATGTAGGCTTGATTTGGACCGCAATAACTGTAGTATGTTTAGTGTCACAGCTGTGTGTCATCGTTAAATCTGTCAATATCAAATAGAGATGTACCAACTCGGAACAAACAGAACTCGATTAACTCCAGTTCTGTCTTGGTTTTAACTAGTTAATTCATGTTAAAACTAGATGAAACTTAGTGAATGTTTTGTTTTTACAATTATAATTAAAATAATCTATACCTAATTGGGATTACTAATTTATTAAGACAGTTAAAATCAATCGGAGTCTATACTCCGGTATGATTTAATAACAAATAACATTAAATCACTTTTAAATTGTTTTTTTTTCCTCTGGACTAGAGAGGCTAAGAATCCTCATGGATATCACTGCAACCAAGAGCCACGTTGATTAAGTCGGGCTCCAAACTATTTAATATTAATACAGTTATTCATAGTTCTACTAGTTTATGTGTTGAGCTTAAATTTCACGAAATAGACATATTTGGCAGTTCGCCGTCACTTTGTAAATATGTCAGATACATTTTTATCAATAGTATAGGCACATATAAAATGGATATGAGTTTCTTGTTTGCCATATCGTTAATATAATATAACTTTATTAAAATTTTACTATATTAACTAATATTAAAGCTTAGTTATTTATTTGATTCTGTTGATATCTTTTAATGTTATTGTTATCTGATAATGTTCTTGCTTTAATAAATTTGTGTACCACTGCACATCAAAGCGCCGCACACAAATTAAAAACACGGTTGGTGTCTTTTGTAACGCCGCCAAAGAACGCCGCGTCCCCAGTTTCCGCCTCCGAGCCAGCGCGGCTCCATTTGTCGGCGCGGTATTACAAAGAGGAATTACGTTGGCGGCAAAACCAAAAGATATTTCGACAGCAAGGAATCGATTGATGTCGAGCGGTATTACAAAGGGGAATTACCTAGGCGCCAAATATCAAAAAGGGTTTCAGCAGCGAGGAACCTATTGATGTTGCCGCCAGTGAACATCGCCGAAATCGCGGCCTCCTTTTTAGAAGCACCGCCGACGCTATATAAAGACCGAACACTGTTTTCACGACTTTCACGATTTGCCTATATGGTTGTTAGAACCTAGGCCAGACTGAGTTTAGTTGGTAGGTCACGTGGCTGGACCGTTCCGGTCACGTGGAGTCCGACATAACCTCAGTGACACTTACCGTTGCGGGTATCGTTATCCTGGGTACATTTCGTGCTCCTTGTGAAGACTCTCAGGCTTCCTCTCGTGAGGAAAAAAAAAATTTCTAATAATAAAATAATAAATAAATAATAATAATAAACACTTGTAATATCTCCAGTGCGTTTTAACTGCAAAATCACCCCAAAAGTTTGTTTTTTTTTTGACGCAGTTAAAGCGTTTTAGAACATTTGTTCTTAAGATTAATCCAACTAGTTTGTTTGTAGAGCTTAAATTTGTATTATATAAAAAATATATCTATATAAATATCTTCTATAAATAATAATATATTTCATTTTTATAGATACTGCAAAGTTTACCTTGCTACATAGGTTATTAGCAAATAATATAAACTTAAGAGGCCACTCTAATGACCTACCGACTAAACTCAGCCTGAATGTTGACCATACCGGGCCTATTGCTTGCTTGGCTATCTTCGGTTCTACGCTCTATTCTTATAGGTACCTGTCACAGTAGCATGAAGATAACAAACGATCGGCAAATTCGTGTCGTAGTTGTGTCATTAGGCTGTTATATGCAGTATAGCGGTAGTGAGATATTCGAACCAGAGAGAATTCCACTCGAGTTATATCAAGAGAAGTACACTTGAGTCAGCTCGAGGTAATTGAGTTGACACATCACTAGTTCCAATCATGAAACCGATTTTGTCTATCTACTGAAAACTTTCAAAAAGTTTGAAGTGTTTGTTGGCGTAAATTTTCATGAATTTAGTAATCGTGCCGGATAGATAATGACTATTCAAGATTCCAAATATAGAGACCCGAAAAATAATAAATTGTACGTACTATTAACAAGTCCCGTTAGAATTTTAGTTCTTCATAATTCTGTGAAATATAATTTTAAATAACATATTACAGCTGGTGGGTTGTATTTGGAACAATTTGTTGTGCTACATTTGTGACCCGTTTCTACAAAGTCTTAGAACCTGATCATGTCTGGTAATACACAAATTTATAAAAATAAATTATTTTTTATATGCAGGCTATTAACCAATTTCTTTTTCTGTAATATTAAGATTATACACTGACATTTTTCTGTTTCTAGCTGGGATGAAACACATTTTGGTAAAATGGCCAGTTGGTACATAAATAGGACATTTTTCTTTGATGTCCATCCACCACTTGGAAAGGTAATTAAAAAAAGAAAATATTTACTAAAACATTTATTATCTTTTATCTTATTTGCTACTACATGTTAATTAATTATTGAATTTATAAAAAAGTAACTTTTTTTTAGATGCTCATTGCACTGTCTGGCAAATTGACAGGATATGATGGGACATTTCCCTTTGAAAAACCTGGAGACAAGTATGATGGTGCCAGATATGAGGGAATGAGAATTGTTAGTACATACAACTTTTAAACATTCTTAAATGGAAAATTATTCCCATTGTTTGGATGTTCTGCATGTCACATTATAATGTCACCTTATATAAGTAAAAAGTATCTTAGACCGATTAGATAAAGTATTTTAGACTTTTAGCCTTGCTGCTGCCTTTTTCATTATTTTCACTCCAGTATTAATACTGAGACTACAGACTTAAAATTGAGTTTTGTGATGAAATTTATAATTTTAATGTTGTGTATTATTTGTATAGTTTTGTACAGCACTGGGAGCACTTGTAATACCTCTCACATTCCTGACAATATGGGAAATGACAAAGTCTTTGGATTCAACTTTTATAGGCACCATCTTGCTCTTGTGTGGTGAGTTTAATTTTTATGTTCCAAAATTGAAATGATAAATATGTAACTAGAAGTATGCATATTGTAAATACACCTGAGTATTTCAGTGTTTTATTTAAATAAACTATAGCAATCATATCTGTGTTATTGTATCATATGATGCTACTTGCTTCACAACTAATTGAAAAAAGTGATGAAAAATTATAATAAGTAATTGTTAATTAAGGATTAATAATAATAAATTATGGACCTCTCAATCATTGAACACATATTTTTCAAATCTATTAGTTCATAAATAATAATTATCTCCTTTTTCAGATGTTGGTTTTCTGACCCTGAATAGATATATTCTATTAGACCCAATTCTGTTATTTTTTATGAGTTGCTCCATATATGGCGCTTTTAAAGTAAGGTTAAATCTAAATAACATGACTAGATTTATCTCTTAAGAACTAGCCTTCATAATTTTTTCTATACATTATTTGTAGGTTCGAAGTTTGACAGATGATGGACTGATGCCATTTTCTTATCAAATGCTTGTGTGGCAAGCATTTCTCGGTGCTTCTCTCGCTGGCACCATCTCTATCAAATTTGTTGGTTTATTTGTAGTCCTTTTTGTGGGACTTAGAACAATTGCAGATCTGTGGAATATTCTCGGTGATTTGAACAAGCCTGTGGTAATTTAGATGACACATATTGTTTATGCTGATATAAAAGTTGCTTGATAACTGCTATTTCTCTAAAGAATCTTTTGATGGAGACACCACCAAATATTATTTCAACTTTTTCTAACATTGGAATATATATGATTACTTTTGTTCATGTTTTTGCAATATAATATCAATTTTAAATTCAGAATTTTATTTCAGAGCTTTACAATGAAACACTTAATGGGAAGAAGTGTTACTCTTATTTTGTGGCCAATTATGCTCTATGTATTTTTCTTTTGGATTCATCTTACTGTGTTAAGTAAAAGGTAATTTTGACCGAATATTACTGTTGATTTAGTTTTATGTTTTTATTGTAATCAAATAATAAATATAAAAAAAATCTCAGGGTCATGAATAGGAGGTGAGGGCACTGTGATTTCGGTACTGGTACGAATCAGTTAATTCGCGGGGCCAGGCCCCTCTGACTCTGCTGTTTGTCAATATATTTTTCGTTTTTCGTATCTCATATGTACATACATTTATCTGACACTCCTATGATGAAGGGAAACATCTTGAGGCAACCTGCACACACCTGGGAAGAAATTCAAAGATATATCAGTCAACCAATTCACATTGGGCCAGCGTGGTTGACTAATGCCTAATCACCTTAACATAGGTTACGGAAGGCCCGTGCTCCTCGGTCTATGAGCTGTGATGATAATGATGACTTGGGGTCTTAGGTTCAACATGTAGATTAGTTTCAGAATTCTTAATAGACTAACAAATTGCGGTGAAATATACGATCTGATTTCATTGATTGTATTACATATTTGTATTCTATTTAATACGTAATTAAGATTTCCACACTAACAACTTTTAGTGGTAACGGGGACGGGTTCTATTCATCCGGTTTTCAAGCGCGTTTGGTAGGCAACAGCCTACACAACGCAAGTGCACCGCGCGTGTTGGCGTACGGCGCTCAGCTCTCGCTCAAGAACCACCGCACCGGCGGCGGCTACCTGCATTCGCACCACCACCTCTACCCCGCCGGCGTGGGAGCTAAGCAGCAGCAGGTGACATATTGACCACTAGTTATTTCTAAGTTTCAGAAAAGAACATAATTCCTCATACATTCATAGTGGAGCTAAATACTCCTATAATCCAAGACATTGATTAGAACTTAATTTGAAAATACAGAGTGAGTCGTAGATGGCCAGAAGGGATAAAGTTATTTCATAAAGTGAAGATTAGCAAATTACGATTAGAAATACAATTTTCGGATTTTGTCAAAACGTTATATTTTTTATAGGAAAATGCCTTTAAAAATGGTTTTGGCGAACATAGGTTGCGAATATTTTTATAAATTCGCATTCGGTCTTTATTCTCTACAATATTAACAATCACTATTTATATTCCAAATCCAATAAGAAATTTTATTCTGTTTGCACATATTAAGTGCGAGATAGGACTAGTACTTTGATTTATTTATTACTAGCTTCCGTCCGCGGATTCGCCCGCGTGAAATTAGTTTTTGTCATTCCTGGTCCCTTATGTCTAAGGTACCAAGATTCATTGTCTTATCTTCAATTCAACCCCTATTTCACCCCCACACTGGTAAAAATTTCTAAATGCTAGAACAAACAATTTTTTGTTTCTTATGACGTGATATTTGACGAACTTGCATACTAACTTTCAACACTTATTTCACCCCCTAGCTGATCGAAATTTCAAAAATGTTAGAACAAATGTTTAATGATTTCTTATCAAGTGCCTAAATATAACGTATCATGGTTTTATCTTTTAAAATTAAGAAATCCCATACAAACTTTCCACCTCTATTTCAAGCCCCTTCATCCCTTTTTTTCGAAATAAAAAGTAGCCTATGTACTGTCTCAGGGTCTAAAGATTGTCGGTACCAAATTTCATCATAATCGGTTGCGAGGTTTAAGAAAGCGTAACAGACAGACAGACAGAGTTACTTTCGCATTTATAATATTAGTTGGGATATTATATATGTTTGACGGTGGCTTGACCAACTCTTGGTCAAGCCGGCCCCGGGACACATGGCGGTCGAATCGCGAGAGCGCATCCCGCCATGAGCCCCGTATGGGCATTTTTTTTTGTTCTCTGAGGAAAATGTATTCAGTTGCATACCCCGGCCGGTTATGTGGGGCTCTCCTCCCCAGAACGGGGAGGCCTACCGACTAAAAACTTCAGGGATGGCCTTCCTCAGGCAGGCCCCCGGGAACGCCAAGCGACGTCCGGGAACCCCCAGCATCCGCTCCCCTGGCCGATACAGTGGGTAGGCCGGTCTTCGTTTCTATGACCGGAGAGCCCCACACACGGCCGCACCTTGCCAGCGCGGTGTCATGGTGCATAAAATCGCATTATCCCCCCTCAAAAAAAAAAAGTTGAGGTATTATATATATGATAATGTCTAGATAACAACATACACGCACAAAGATGAGAACAACCGCTGGGTAGTGAAGCCGTACGACCGCGAGAAGACAGAAGGCGTGGTGGTGGTCCGTAGCGGGCACCTGGTGCGGCTGACGCACGCGCCGACGGGCCGCAACTTGCACTCGCACCGCGAGAGGGCGCCGCTCACCGCCAAGTACCTTCAGGTCACAGGTTATGGCGAGGTGCGTATGTTATATCTTATAATTTTCTTGTGTACAATTCCAGGGTCCGAAACTAATCAGATAAATCAGACAAACTCAGATTTTTGGGCATTGGTCAGTTAAATTCAGGTTTTTTGGAAAATGGTCAGTTTTTTCAGATTTTTTTACGAACTGGTTTTTAATTTTTTTTTATGAATCATTGACCCAACCGTTTAATTCAGTCCTCGCCTGCGGGGTATAGGGGCGGCGAGGTAAGGTGAGAACGGGGACTGGGAAAGTGATATTTGTTCAATATATTAATTTTGCAATGAGGATGGTAAGAGACGGTGGGAAGAACAAAATATATTTTTATATAAACATGATCTGTGCTTGCGTTAATAGATAAGGTCAAATGTACATTTATCAAATATTTTTTCAGACATGCTATAGAACCAAGCAGGATTTGGATTTCATCGAAATACATTCATATTACAATTTTTGTAATATAGTAAACAGATTATAAAAAATCCTAGAGATTTCGGTACTTAACAAAAGTACAAATACTTCCACAACTGTTGGCGACAACTACGCTACTGTTCTGAAAAATAAGGTGTACAACTATAAAATGTGGAAGCAACCTTCTTCCTATTTGTTTATGATTCATTATTACGTTATCTTTGTAACGTAATAATGACTGCCTGGGGTCTTCTGTCAACATCAAAACAGATTGCTCTAAAAGGCTGCAAAGATAATATTAATATATAAAAGACGAATTAATGTAAATCAATAATACCTAGGGGTCGTCTATTAATTACATAAGGCTTGAAGGGGGAGGGGGTATTTCACAAAATTCTCGAAATATCGCAAAAGAGAGGGGGACTCCAGTAAGATATCCCGTGTATTTTTTTCGACACATAATTTTGATATTTAGTTATTTAGTACATAGTTACTTATATATGTAAATCTATTATGATTCTTTAATCTAATTTTAATATGATTAATTTATTATTTATTACTTATATGCCTATCAAAAACAACTGAAACCTTTTTATATAGATACTAGCTGACCCGACAGACGTTGTCCTGTCAAATGTCATGTTGTCTCGCTGTATGTAAAAAAATATTTTCCCGCTTTTCTGTTGACATTTTTCCTGAATTTTCTTTGCTATAAACCTCACGGAGTCCGAGACCTTCCAACGAGTGCAAAACCGTGGAAATCGGTTCGTGCGTTCTGGAGTTATAGCGTCAGGAAGGAAAACCCGACTTATTTTTATATAAAAATTTTTTATCATGATCCTTGATTTCAGAATAAAATAAGATTACTTTAACCTGTATTCAAAGATAATATTCGAAAAAGTTTTAGATTCATTGTAGGTACTAAAAATTCACATGATGTTGAATTATAGTCTTAAATCTCACCACATATCACCATACGGGAAGGGGGTTACAAATGTTAAATAACACTTGATTAGTGAGCTCTTTACTATCACACTTACATTTTTATTTGTAAAAAATTTAAATAAATGCAATAAATAGTTAGTGCTGCAAATACTTTAAGCATGATCGCACGCTCGTTACTAAAATCTGTATAAATATTATAAATATATAAAGTAAATTCGCTTTTTATTATCCTTCATTCCTCACGCCAGCGGTCCATTGCTTACAACAACTCCATCTATCGCTAATGTGCATGTCAAAACGAAATAAGAAAACCTGATGCAATCACTAAGATGTTCAATATCCTAGTCGAGTAAGCAATCCGTTAGCGAGTTAAATATATACAATTTTCATAATTTTGTCATGTCGGTAGCTATTATCACGGTACATGTTTTTCTAAGCTTCGTTCGTTTCTCTTAAAAACTTGTTTTCATTAAACAGCTCTTATTCCGATCACACATACACACGATTAAAACTGGGAACAAATTTACATTAATGTTGTGTATAAAAATAGACGCGACATCCAGTTGAAAATAAACGATGCACTTATTTTAATGTTTAATATTTACAGTATTAATAATAAACTACAACGTGAAATTAATCTTTGTATTATAGGATGGCATTGGCGACGCCAATGACGTGTGGAAGATAATAGTATCGGGGGGTAACGACGGTGACGAAGTACAAACTGTGAGGAGCAAACTTATGTTCGTGCATTATTTGCAGGTGAGCAATTCAGCATCTTTATGTTGGTAATCGTCAAAGCATCTATCGTGCTATCTTCAATGTTCATATGAAGAAGGAGAGTGTTTTCATCAATGATCTTGATTTTAGTCAAAATAGGTTTTACAGTCTATTAATGATATCAAAACATATTTACACTCTTTTATAGACGTCAAAACACATTTACAATCTCTTATAGACGTCGAAAAATAAATAGTCCCTTATTGACGTCAAAGCACAGTTACAGTCTCTTATTGACATCAAAACATATTTAATCTCTTATAGACGTCAAAACATATTTACAGTCTCTTATTGACGTAAAAACATACTTAGGGATCCCGCACACGGGCCACCGGCCACAACCACAAATGCTGCCACTGGCATATTTCCTGTAATTTTCATACATTTTATATGGACTCGCCGCACACGGTTGGCGCCGGTGGCGGACACATGCTACAAATCGTCGCAGCTTGCTTCTTGTGGCCCGCACCGGCCACTAAACGCCCACACAAAAAGCCCCAACACGCCACTCGTGCGATTCCGCGCCCCTCACTCTCTTTCAGTAAACCTGTTAGAGTCGACGGTAACGCACACACGTAGTCTGTGGTTCATATAGGTAGATATATATGAATATAGAATTATTTATATGGGTTAAAAAAAGTAGCAGCTACCGACCGCAAGTGGCGACCACCGGCCACAAGTAGCTGTCGCGCGCTTCAGATACTTTTGTAGCTGCGTCTAGCTTTTCGTGGCGCCGTTTATGGCTGTGGCCCGTGGCTCGTTTGCGGCGACACTTACAGTATTTTATTGACGTCAAAACATATTTAATTTATTAGGAATAAGGAAAAATGATAAAAATGTCTACACCTCTCGGAAATTGGTCTTGGGACTTCTCGCGAAGACCATAAACATATCTATCTACTAAACCACTGAAGTTGCATAAAGTTGACTAATCGAAAAATTTTCTCATGTGTAATCAACATTTTTAGTACATCCCTATGGCTCCCTTTGATTACCGGTTAAATAGTTATTTTGATTTTACCATCCTGTTCTTTTTTTAAAGTATTAGTTAGAACATGAATTATTAAGTAATCAACACCAAAATATACGCTAGGGAGCGTTCAAGTATTACGTAAACCCCCCCCCCCCCTGGTACGTTACGTAACATTCAAGTAATCATTTTTACCCTAAAGTCATGTTATAATTTTTATCCTTGGTACTACGGTACACTAACGAATACTAAGATCGAAAACAACATTAAATGACGTACAATACAATCTAGGGAGTCCCCGTGAAATATAAACGAAAAGATTTGCCAACTTGCGGGAACAAATTAAAAATGACGAACAGACTAATACAATTGAGGGATTGCCCGTAAAACGTAAACGAAAAGTGTTGCCGATTTGGGAGTTTTATATCCCAAATTTTTTATTTAAATAAAAAAAAAACAATGTTACGTAACGTGTTGTAAGACAGACCCCCTCCCGCCCCTGTAACGCATCGTAACGTTTAACGGGACCCCCCTCCCCCCAAATTGCTTTACGTAATACTTGAACGCCCCCCTAGATAAATCCGCAGTTATTAATTTCATTAGTGTTTCCTTCTTGTGCTGTCCAGACGTGCGCACTGACAACTACCGGGAAGCAGTTGCCAAAGTGGGGCTTCGAGCAGCAGGAGGTGGCGTGCAATCCCAACTTACGCGACAGGAACGCGCTCTGGAACGTAGAAGACAACATTTTCGAAGATTGTTAATATTTTTGTCTTTAACAATACAAAATATTAAAAATATAAAGATGTAACATATAAAAATTATCAATAGTTGTAGTCTAGATAATGGCTGTATGAGAGTGTGACATTTGCCTTGGCTATTAAGAAAATCACAATAAAAAAGAATAATGCTATTAAGAAAGGAACGTCGGTAGTCGGTTAGAATCCCGTTAGTTTGTCTATAAAAGCAAATCTCAACGTCTTAAACAGATTATAGCTCCGCAACCGGAGCTATGATGCCAAGGCGGAGGACCATCCCCGCCGCCCCAATGACCCTGCAGTTGTAACTGCAGGTGGAGGTGCCACTGTAGGGGGATATAAGCTCCTTGAACAGTCACCTTCTCCCCCAAGGGAGCGGAGAAGAAGGAAGTCCCGAGAACTTAAATAGATTATTACATTCTTAATTTTTCGACAGTAAATATCAAACCAAATATATATATATATATATATTAAATTCAGTGTTAAACCCTGACGAGAATCAGGTAAGTCAAACTATAGATCACCAGTGATTTTTCTTTCTTTTAATATTAGATATTTTAAATTCTAAATAGAATATTTGTTTGTTTATAGGGTTTTCTCCAAGATTATATTTCAATTTCAAGTTACATTTCAACTTACCCACATTTTCATTTGTCGAGTAAAATAGCTTAATGAAGCATTTTACATCCTGACTGGAGATATTTTTGGGAGCATATCCACCGTCAGTACGTGGATCATAATTCAATATAAGAGGATTGTTGAGGTTACATAAGGTTGCACAAGTGAAGGTTTTGGAGGACTATTTCTTGGTACCTGGGAAACTGCATGGAGAAGTCCCTTCCTTTAGTTAAGTGCTAATTGTTGTCCGTAAATCTGTCCTCTTTATAAAAATTACTGTAAATAATTAATTTACAAGTATAATATATATATTTTTTGTGTGTGCAAAATCTATATGTTTTATTGAGGCTATCCACCAGACGCTAACAAACATATTTAAGGCGCCCTGAGAATCGAGTCTCCAGATCCAGCCAAATGTTACTGTGACTCGGAAATAGGTGTTACAAAGAACACAACCTCAAGCGGTTTTTTTTTTATATGTATACATATATGTCTACTCCACGGACTCGTAGTCCGTGCCTTTTTTAAACTGTCCTCATTTGGATCTACTACGTACTGTACGTAGGTACAGCGTCATATTATCTTACTAGCTGTGCCCGCGACTTCGTCCGCGTGGAATAGTTATTTTGAGCATCATATTTATTTTTGCAAACAACCACCTCAGCTGTTACCCGATCACAATGCGACATATACAAATTTGATTACCATAAAAACGGTCATTGTGACTAAACCTTAAAAGATAGACATATGCCGTCGCGGACTTTTTTTTAGATCATGTATAGAGGAATAATTCTTTCATACATATTTTTTGTGTATCTTGAACCGTTTTCGCAGCGCACGCAAAGAAAGCCTTCAAAAATGAATAATTTTCCCCGTTTTTTACACATTTACCGCTCTGTCTTTGCTCCTATTGGTCATAGCGTAATGTTATTTAGCCTATAGCCTTCCTCGATAAATGGACTATCCAACAAAAAAAGAATTATTCAAATCGCACCAGTAGTTTCGGAGATTAGCGCGTTCAAACAAACAAACAAACAAACAAACAAACTCTTCAGCTTTATTATATTAGTATAGATAATACTATTCCGTGACTTAACATTAACGTGAGTTGCGCAGCACTTACTTATCTAATAACTATCCTAATTTATACCTACATACAACCATTAAACAATACACTTAATTTCAATACTTTATACAATAAAATTAATTAATCTAATAATAATAAGTTATCCTAACATAATTAAATTAACCCGGCAATGGTGTCGATTCTAGAACCTCAAGCGGTTATGGTATGTGCACTTTTTAAACAGATCAATTGCACATTGCAGTACCAAAGGTGAGCTTTGAAGCTTACGCGTCCGGGTTCGTGGAGCGGTTCTTGGAGTCGCACGCGGTCATGGTGCAGGGCAACGCCGGCCTCAAGCCCAAGGAGGGCGAGCTCACGTCGCAGCCCTGGCAGTGGCCCATCAACTACCGGGTAGCTATACTGCATCACATCACACGACCTTCAAAAACTGCATCACATCACACGACCTTCAAAACTTGCTTCTAAGTACCTAATAGTAATTATTGTAAACGTTGACATTAACACATCTACAAAAAAAATCTGCAACTTTGAATCACAAACTTTTGTGTCAGTGCATGTTATAACTAGTAATGGTCGTTATTTCAATAACAGATAATATAATGAATTATTTTCCCGTAACGAATAACACATTATTTAACAGCGGCTACTGTTATCCTGCTGTTGCTGTTGACAAAAGAATCGCCTAGTCGCATCGTTGTTGTTGCCACTTGAACCGTTGTGCAGGCGTAGGCGCTCGCTCTGTTGCCAGACTGCTTATTCATACAATATTAACCTTTGTCACAAGGAAATAAAGTTCCTATTTGTTTATTTCTTGTAGTAATTTTACTATTACCAAATTCACAATTTTGTACCTTCGCGCGTATGACAATTAGACTCATTTTGATTTACAGTGTGATTTGAAATAATAATTAGGTAAACTGTTGCTGGCTTGCTGGTGCCTAAGCTGTTGTCATTTTTTTAGTTGCGCATTATTTGCAGTTGTGTCGTTGATCGTTGCAATAATTAGTGTCGTGTTTGGATTTGCCGTTGTGTTTTCGCGTATGCAAATTACCTATTCCTTGCAATAATTAGTATCGTATACTTTAAGTAACTATATATAAATAATTATAGTAGATATTGTAAATAAATGGAAAAGGAAGAATATTGCAAATATTGCATGTAAATAATGTAAATATTGAATGTAAATAACAAATTATCTAAAGATCAATGAACTTTTAAATACACCAGAATATTGTATTGATTAATTAGTTTTAAATTATTTAAATTACTGCCTAATATTCTGACAGTCCAAAGCCATATCATTGTTAAGAATAACTAAGCTAGTTATAATAACAATAACAATTGTACTCAACAACATTTGTCAAAACAGCAATATAACAGGATAACAGACAACAGTTTACAATAACACTTATAGGAAAATAACACAACAGTGTTATTCATTATTACAAAACAGTCGTTATTGCCATTACTAGTTATAACTGTACATGAAATGATAACATTTCGACTTCATAACATCCAATATTAATTACTCATAAATGTGCCTCTCTTTTATTATAATCATTCAAAGTTTGAACACACATTTTGCACTGCTTTTAAGTATAGCAACGAGTTACAATTAAGTGCTTAACAATAGACAACGTAAATCTTTACGTTGTCTATATTTATTTAATTAAAAATCTTGCTATACTGGTATCTACCAGTATAGCAAGATTTTTAATTAAATGAATCAAAGTTAATTACATAGCAATGCGTCTGTTTTCATTTTGACCTTAAGATGGTTTTTGTGGCGCTCGTAATAGTGGCGGTATTTGTAGTGCAAATGTAAATTTTTGAGTGTATAATTAACCATCACTAAACCTTTGTCTTAGTTGTCAATTCCCAGTACTTCGTTCCTCAAACAGGAGTTGTTGGAAGAACTAAAGAAATTAGTTCTTCCAACAACTCCTCTAGTTTCTAATATGTATGTATTTGTATTTACTCATGCAACCAAATATAATATTGATCTTTGATTGTATATGTATTGATCGTTGTGTATTAGAGGTCGGAGGTCTTGCCATGACCGCTTGTAATAGGGGTTAAAACAATATTGAAAGAGAGACACCGCTCTTGCATCTCGCTTGCACTGCGATCGTATTCATGTTTGAATCGATTATCGTAGGTCTACTATAATAAAGCATACTTGAAACAATCCATGTTTTAAGTATGCTTTAATTTATTTTTAGCTAATAGCTCATTTTAAAGCAAGCTTTTATGCTTACCTATGATTAATGCTGGCTGTGGCAATAACATAAAAAACAAAAGTAGGATTTATGCATTGCAAATGACAGCTTTAATAAAAATGCCTGGAGTGACCATGTAGAATAAATTAACGAAATAATTTGATAAAGGAACCAGATAACGGTGTTAAAGAAGTAGTATCCAACATGGGGACGTGAATGCTAAGATTGTTGGGACTTGGAAAAACAACTAATCGTAGAAATTTATAGTGAAAATGTAAAGGTTAAATATAAATAAACTGCTATATTGTAGTCAGGGAAAGCACTCAATTGACCGTTTTAAAGTTTTTGACGTAGGAGTAGTGATGCCAGTCTCAGCTTAAACCTTAAAACAAACATACAATAGATCATTATCGAAATATACAACAGACGTTCGTAAGAACGACATGAGAGCTATCTCAAGTTCAACATTATAAGGTCCAACATATGGCTGTACATGCTTAAACACAAGTTTAAAAAATCTGCCAAGTGCCTTTTTTATATTTAAACTCTTGCTAGGGTCAGTTCTTCTCCGGGAGCGCTCACAGGATCTACCTGTTGGGAAATCCGGTAGTGTGGTGGACAAATCTGATGTTCCTCATCATCTTCTTCATAATCTATGTCATCAACTCTATCAGGCGGAAAAGGGCGCAGGCATTAGGAGCACCGATACCAGGTGAGTATAAGTGTTTTAATAAATGCACATCATTATCATATTACAATGATGAGAATAAAACTTCCATTTAAGGTTTTTTATAATTGCGGAATGCGAAATATAAACTTAAGTCTAAACTTTTGTCGTGAACATATCGAGATTCTGAGGACATCTTGATTTCTCTTCGCTAATTTGTATTTTGTAATTTTACTTATGTAGGTGCGTCAATTGGTGTCTGTATTTTTCGTGTGTGTATTTGTATTATTTCACTTACTTACTTGAGTTTTACTTGTGCATAGTGTAATATGTGTGTTCCAAGTAGGTTTCTTAAACTTATTAATTATTACGTAACCAAAATACAAAAAATCCCACTTTACAAGCTGTGCTTAGTGTGGGATTTCTTTGAAATTAATATCCGAGATTTTGTATTATGTTCTTTTCTGGAAAATAAAGTTATTATTGTTATTATAAAGATTTACCGACGCCGAACCGGCTTATTAGTCGAAGAAGAAACTTAATTTGTAGGGTTGTATTGCATACAGTACCCAACTGCTTTAAAAGGAAGTAATTTATATAGCCTTAAAAAGCTTGATAATCTAAATCTAAATGGATAAAAATGCTTAGAATATCTGACATATTAATGTAATTGTTATGATCGTATTAGTTGTAATAAGCTAAAATTGGTTTAATTAAATGGATTCATTATCAAACTTAGCTATAGTATAGATATAGTAGATTGCTTAATAAGGGTGGAAAGGAATCAATCCCTATGAAGTTGTTAAACTATAGTCCGAGTAGGGTTTGATTCCTTTTACCCGTGTGTAGCACTCTACTTTTCATTACGAATGCAAGGAAAATAAAAAATAGAAATGAATAAAATAGAAATTTCAGGATCGATTGAATTCATTATTTTTCTTAAATACCAAAATCACACAATCAAGATTTGGGTACAGCGTAACAGATTCCCTTCCCGACAAAATTATCTTTTTCACAGATATTTTTAAATTTGGAACACATCGCGTTACTTTTTACTGGCCATTCAGCCAAATACTTTTATTATCATTGTACCAAAGATTGTATTTACGTAACCTTATTCAGTTCTATTTTTAAATTTTAACTTTGCGCCCTAAGGAGGGAAATAAATAGTATGAGAATTTCCCGCCCGCTGGTGGGAACTAGCGTTTTCCTCCCAATACTCAGATCAAGGAAACGCTTCTTTCCGAGCATGAGGAATGAAAAAATTATTTTCCACAGATAGCAAAGAGCAAGGTCTGTTGAATGCTGCATCTTGGTGCTTCATTGGCTGGTCTCTACACTACGTGCCTTTCTGGGCCATGGGCCGGGTGCTGTACTTCCATCACTATTTCCCTGCCCTCGTGTTTAGCTCCATGCTCACTGGTAAGATGTATTAAGGCTTTATATTAAACACATATGCTATGCGGGATTACTCTGTGTGCTATTGTTTACATTGTTTTCTATACTCTGTCCATTATGTTATTTTCTTTTTGACAGATCGCGCGTATGAAATATTGTTTCTATTTTCAAATTATAGTACTACAGTAATAATATACTTTCTAGACGGGTAACGCCCACATAGTGAAGTGCTCTGTGCATAACAAACTACCACAGACAATAAGCAGTTCTTGAAATCAGATAAATCGATAAATTGTCTTCAAATCAAATATTTGTAAATTTATTTATTTCCTTCTCGACAGCTACCTTACATTATTTATAGGTATGTGAATTTTAATATTAAAACGCATATGTAGTTAATAACATCTACGTCAAGTTTAAATCAAGAATTATGATCAAGAATACTTAGAAAATCACATACATACCATTTTTTTAACAAACTACAGTCGGGTCAATTTAATAGGCCACATTTGACATTTCATTAAAATTCCTCAACTAACCTTGTAATGGCGGACATAAAATATTCAATATTTTTTTAGTTTGGAAATGCACAAATGACCGTTGTTACAATGTTGCGTTCAGTGAAGTCTATACGTAAGTGATGTCCCTCAATAAATCGAATGAATGCAATGATTACTTGTGAAAGCATTATTCACCATGAATTAATAGTCAGTCAGTTTGACCATGAATTAATAGTATGATTGTATCTTATACTATATTGTATTATATTATTGTAATTATTTACATTGTAAAGAGGAGATAAAAAATAGACCTTCAGAGTTTCTTGCCTGTTCTTCTCGAGAAGGCTCTCCCAATTTCCGAACAGGTGTCGAGTCAATTTTTTTATTTTTTTCTTTTTTTTCCTTATTCGTACGTACGGACAAGGTTTTGTTTTCTTTTTTTAAGCTTTGTTTTTTTGTTTTGTCTGTTGACGTCAATAAGTGCCTGTAAAGGTCTATGTTG
Source organism: Scirpophaga incertulas (assembly GCA_036419045.1). Lineage (NCBI taxonomy): Eukaryota > Metazoa > Arthropoda > Insecta > Lepidoptera > Crambidae > Scirpophaga > Scirpophaga incertulas. The sequence continues at coordinate 17,763,621 of CM071643.1, read as the reverse complement.
AATAAAGATTATTTTGATTTTGAATTTGATTTTTTTTTGAGTCAAATTTTTATTAAAATAAAACATGTTATTCTTTTGTTTTATAATAAAAAAACAATAATAACTTCTTTGACAGAGAAATAATATATTAATACAGTACCTATAAAAAAGAGTGTATTCACATTTAAAAGGCCGCCAACACATCTGTTGTTGCGGGCAGCGATAATCACATACCATCAAGTAATCCATTTGCTCGTTTGCCTATTAAAATTAAAAAAAAAGTACTTTTCCATAATAACTGTATTCGATTCACATATGTTTGAAGTAAATATCGATTTTTTCACCATAATCGGAGTGTTTAAGCAGGTCACCTCACTATGAACAAATGTCAAATGTGGCCTATTAAATTGGCCCGACTGTAGCTAGGTAATTGGTAATTCGCCAAAAATATAAAATTTTGCCTAATTTACTTGGCATGTGTAAAACTTTATTTTTTCATATATTTCTGATCCATTTAAGAGAGAAAAAGGAAAACTTTCTTAAATGGATCAGAAATATACGAAAAAATAAAGTTTTATGCCAAGGAAATTAGGCAAAATTTTATATATTTGGCGAATTACCCCAATTGGGTAATTCGCCAAATATATAATATAAAAATTAAACAAGTAAATTTATTTACATTATTTATTACATAGATTCATCAGATTCTTCTTCGTAAATTACACTAGACTCGTCAGTTGAGTCCTCTGTTACATAAATAACCAATTCTTGTGCCATCATGTTATCAATTGCAACATCTCGATCCCAATCAGACATTATTAATTTTTTTGTCCTCTGTACAACACTCGCCCAGTTTTCAGGCGTCACATCACCACACGCGCTAGTTAATAACTGCAACATTTTATTTGCTGTAAACGGCGGCGTTGTGTTATTTCTTGCTGCCTTCCCTTTAATTTGTGCCCATATCAATTCGATGGCATTATACTGACAGTGATACGGTGGGATTCTAATGACAGTATGTCCATATTCCGCAGCCATTTCATCGACGACTTATCTTTTAGGTATACGTTTCGAATTTAAAATTCTTATCAGCTCCGCTTTCAACAATGTATCAGTCACATCCTCACCATTATCACGAAGCCAGTTAACAATTTGGTCTTTGGTACTGCTTTGCGTTGGCTTTTTATTTATTTGCCGCGAATGATAGGGCGCGTTGTCTATAAATATAATTGAAGGTTCTTCTAGTAGCGTCAACATTTCCCTAAACCAACTTTCATATACTTCTGCATTCATCTCTTCGTGATAGTCACCAGATTTTTTGGATTTAAAAGTTAGCAAAGCATCTGTTACAAATCCTTTTGCACTGCCTGCGTGGCAAACTATAAGGCGTTCGCCCTTGCCTATAGGCACAGCCGAAGTAGATGCTGCAGTGTCGTCAGTCCACGATCTCGATATTGTATGATTAGCATTGAGCCAAGTTTCGTCAGTGAAAACCACATTCGACCAGTCTTCGATTTGTTTAGCTTTCCTTAGAAAATCACAGCGAGCCAGCGCTATATCATGGCGTTCCAATAAATTTTTTCTCTTATCAGACTTTCTGTAAAAAAATCCAATTTTTCTTAGCACTTTACCTAGCGAAGATTTTTGGCCACGGTACAAACCACTGTCTCTCGTGAAATTACCATTCTTCTTACAGTTGGGATTTCTTTACGTTGATAGTACGCGTATATATGACGACGAATAGCATCGGCATCGAAATCATCAATGTTTGTAACTTTACAGAGTCGGAGCTTTTTTTTCGGTGAAGACAGTTTATTACTCTGCATACCACTACTGCCGTAGGCTTCTTTAGCAATTTTTGTGACTGTTGGAATACTAATTCCTAAGGCGGCAGCAACACGGTTGCGAACCTGCGATATTGGTAGTAGCGGTTCACCATTTTGACATTCCTTCTCAAAGTATTCATGAAGGCGTCTCACAAACTCCCTCGATTGCCCTTTTAACACAGTTCCTTTCGGCATATTGAGAACTTAATTAAGCTCTACTGTAGACTGTACGTATTGATAAGGAGGAATATAAATACTCAACTCAACTTATTATATTGTAAAACAATACACAATGAAAGCAATGAATGTGATACAAGCGTTGTATGGCAAATGACAACCAAACGGCGTAGCCGTATTTAATGACACATACAATCTAACGTCACTCCTCACAACTCCCGTTGCCTAGACAACCCCATAGACAATATATGACAATTTATTTCATGTATTTGAAAAAACCAGATAAACGAATTTAATATTTATAATAAAAATAATATCGCTGCATTAAATCGATTAAAAGTTCTTCTTAAATAAAATCGATATTCTGTTTTAATCCAATCGGTAACTTGCGAGTTCATCACTGATTTCAAAATATCTTAAACTGTCAAAAAGAAAATAATATAATGGACAGAGTATAGGTAACTGTTAATTAATAGACTAGAGAGATTAAATTTTAGGTTAAGTGTAGCTTAGGTTGAGGTTAATCAACTTCAAAATTTCATTTTAAACATCGATTTCTGAATTTAACATGACTATTTACATCATTGAAGCACTCAATAATAAGTGTGTACATAATTTGACAGATATTTTGCCATAAATAGTAAATGTGTAATTAAATTTATTTTTAACACCTTTGCTCGTAAAGCTGATGTAATTCCACAAGTTTTAAATATGTAAAGCGGGTCATAAAAACGCGTGTGTTATCAAAGCAAATAGTTAAGTTATAGTTCATACAAATTCCATAACAGTTTTTTGCCATTTCGCGCGCTGTTGCTGTTCAAATTTCAAACTAATCACCGCGCGGCGCCAGTCAGTAGTGAAATGGCGGGAAAGCAACAGTGTGCATTCACAGATGGAGTTTATTTATTTGATTTTTTTTGTCTGTTTCGTCGTACGATATACGTGCGTATATCGTACGCACACGGCTCAATTACGCCCTCGTCCTCGGCTCGGGCTGAAATTCCGCCTCGCATGTTATTACCATCATAACGCACTAATATCGTAATGTAATATTATGAATTTTTGTATCGTGCCAAAGTAATCAATCTTTGGTATTATTACAGAATTTAATTTACATTACATTTACATTATTCATTTGGTACGTAATTTACATGTTTTGTCGAAAATGTATGTGGAAGCTTAATTTATATCATTTGTCAGAAAGATTGTGATTTGGTCCCAATTCAAACATGCAAATTTCTTTCAATCCTAGTATAGAAGTACTTATCAGTCAGTTTGACAACTTCTCTGACAGATGACAGTTGGCAACGGTTATCGTTGCCATATGAAAAAAAATCGTTTTGTTTTCCACTATATGGCGAGGATTTTCTCGAAAATTAAGAATATAATGTAATTAATTCTCGAAGAAATATTTAAATATAAAAATTTGTTTAGTAAAAAAATCTATAAAATATGTTAGTGCCGCCCTCAGTAAATTGCAGTACCTATATGACATCATGACGAAATCTCTTAGTTTTGTCAATTAAATAAATTTACTCTGCTTATATGTGTTTGTTTTATTTAATTTCTGCTAATTTATTTAATTTCAGGTATTCTTACTGAGTACCTGTTACGCAGCATAAGCAGCTATCTCAATCGAGAACTGGGGAAAACTGTGTACCATTGCTCCATCGGCCTAATATTGTCCACTACCGTGTACAGCTTTTACCTGTTTTCTCCACTCGCATACGGCATGAGTGGTCCTTTGTCTCACGAGCCCAACTCGACCATGACAGGACTTAAGTGGCTAGACTCCTGGGAGTTTTAATCATTTATTTATTATATAACATATATGGTTACATTTCTAACAGAAGTTAAAGTTGATGTTCTTAAAATATTGATACGAATCTCTCTCTCTCATAACTGTAAAAATCATGGCGAATACTCATTTTATGCAACGTTTTTTATATTGCTTAAAAAAGTAAAAGTTTTTAATCTTTTTTAATTCTCCGTGTACCAGGTGGGTGTGACATAAACATCCTATTATAGCTTGTCAAAAAAGTTTTTGTATGATGGCAACATTCCTAAAACTGTATTACTAATCTGTAATTTATGTAAACAAAGTAATTAAATTTTATTTTGTTATTCGTAATTATTGATTACAATGATATATTCGTTTAAAATACGACAGAATATATTAAATATGAAAAAAACCAATCAGAAGCTCTACTAGAGAAGTGGATCTTTCATGTTTATAAGCGATGTCTACTACTTTTAGGGTTGCTACATTAAACAACAGTGGCGCCCCTATTTATTTCTACTCTATTTTCACAAACAACAAGTCAGTTGCCACAGAACACATATTCCCAAGTCAGTTGCACACAGTTAATGTGTGTGTGAGTATCACGCAATCCACCTCGTAAAGCAATATATCTTTGATATGTATAATATTATTCATTGTTATTTAGGTATTTCAAGTGATTAATAAAAGTGGCATTTAAAATTACAGAAATGCCGCTATTTTTGTTCTTTACTAAACTTAATCATTACTACATACTAATGAAAACCAAATATTTCATTCCATTGAGACAAATAAATATGATAATAATATTAATTCTCACTATTATATTTTAGGTATGTCATACCCTATCTAATATTGTTCAAAATTTTAAGTCTGGTACATGGAGAGTAAAAGTAGCTCAATCTCTTTCTATATATTCTCATTCCAAAATAAGAACATAAGAAAGCACGGCATTTAATAATGCATTAAATATAATTGACCTCTGTGTATGGCAGTAAGCTCTCGGCTTGACCGCCAAAATAAATATTTTATATGCACTGTATCGAGCTTAATATACGAATGCGGTTATATTATAATCAGGTTTCTATTTCTAAAACTATATATATATATATCACAAAACATAATATAAATATTTTTTAAGCTATGCCATGGGGGTGCTTTTACTAGTGTTATTAATAGGGTACTTATTAATAAGGGTTTGTTGAAAACATGACCCGGTTTCTTTTTGTGATCTTATATCGTCACAAAATATGTCTAATACTCGAATGAAATCCGTCCAATTTAAATTATTATTATGACAATTTATATTTATTTAATTATAATTTATATTTATTATTATACAATAAATAAAGAAGAAAAATTATTTTATACTGAAACCTGTTTTATTTTCTTATTACTTTCATATACAACCTATAAACTCAAGAACAGTATTCTGGCCTTTCAATGTGGTATATAATCTGAATGAATTACTTTTGTGTATAAAACAAAATATTAGGGGTGAAAAAAAGTTTTTTTTAAATGAAATTCATTTATTTGACGTATTTTTAAACGTAACGATTATGTTACTAATTTATTAATTATGTAAAATAAAATCGATCAATAATAATAGTGAAACAATGTCAAGTGTTTAAAGTTAAAAATAATAATAACAAAATTTTTATGAATACTGAGTAGCTACATAAAATCAATAAATTCGAAATGTAAACCAGGGAGGCAAAAAACGCTTTCTTCGAAATCAACGAACGTACAACCACCACATTTGCCTGCCTTACCGTCATCTCGAAGACTTCGAATCTAAGTGCATTGTCACCCAGCATGACATCAGCAGATCCTGGATATAGCCGTCACGACCATCTGCACGACGAGGACGTCCTCCGCTACTGATGGTGTAGTGCGACGCATGCGATAGACTCGAACAAGAATGAGAATTGCATGTGTACCTAATACGTAGTGACAGAGGGAGAAACCTCCTGGACTGCGTATCGTGAAAGAATGCTGTTTCTGTTTCAGACCCTTAAGCCGACTATCGCCATGTTCATGGCTTGATAGCGAGGAGCTTCCATCAATATCGCTTTCGATGTTTCTTATACGAATAGCCTGATATAGAAAGCGGTGCTTCGGATACGAGATGTATTGTCCGGAGATTCCTCTCTCTGCATCCATGACCACCGGTAGCTTGGGACTTCCTAGTTTAAGTGTTTTTTTATAATATTTATGTTTTATATGTAATAAATAAAAAATAATAATACAACAAGGTTAGCCCGGATATGTGTCAAATAAATACAATCAACGTGTCATCTAAATAGACTTAAAGTTAAAGACATACAAGTTTAATATAGTTTAATAACAAAAGGAGACGAACCGATATCTAGTGCGGATATACAACCATTGCCATGTAAGTATTGAAAGCCTCGGGCTGGGATGGATCAGTTCGAGCGCATCTATCTAGCTAGCTATTCGTTGTGTGCGCGATGACAGCGCCCCTAGTGGCCGCAACTATTCAGGACTTATACTTGGTATTTCTACTTGGATCTCAGCTTCACAGTTATTATTTTGAACGTACCTATTACAAATAAATGTTGTTTCTTTCAACTCGAACTGATTATAAATATCTGCTTGGCATCCTTTATCGGCCATCATAGTAAATTCCCTTTCATTTACTTTAGTAACTGTTTCGATTGGTAACTGATTCTGTTCGTATTTTCCAATAAATTGTTGATCCGGATATCTTCGTGTCATAAAACGCTTATATCTAGCAGTGACCTGAGAATGGTCAATTTTCTTACACCGATACATTGACGGGAATATTGTTGGAATATAGCTAGGGCTCGCCTCTGCGTCTGACTTTTTGCCTCCAATAAAATGTTCACTGCATATTGTATCATGTCGTTTTGGGTGCCATGGGGACCCATCAGCACTAAAACAAATAAAAAAGGACTGTAATTTTGGAACGCTTATTATTATTATAGTGTACTAGGTTAAATTTCTTACTTTTTTATCTTCACAGCAGCTATCCATTTTTGTCTTTGCTGTAATGTCCACTTTGATGTTGGAAACGAATAAAACTTGCACGAACTGTTTTTCCCATTGTTTTTACAATTTACGACACAGCATGTACTATGACCCATATCGCCAATTTTTACGTTTTTACTTAAAATTATAAAGGAAGTTATGAAAATAAAGCAATTTGACACATGAGACAGTCCAGAATTAATTCACATTTCTGCCACGTCGTGCGCTACGATCGATTTGCCGTTCCCCACCACCCACTTCGCACATAGACAATATCCAACTATCTCACCCGCAGTGTACCCTCTTAATCGTATTATTTATAATACGGATATCATAGCCAACGATTTGATTTTGGACAAACATCCTTCCAATCATCTCTTGTTTACTTTTCATTCTTGTTTTATTTAATAGGAACATCATTTTATTTTATGACGTTGGTGACGAATGGTCAAGATGTATTGTGACGCGTTGCATGCTTTTCTTGAAAGCCAATTTAGTTCGATCGCATTTTACTGGTAGTGGTATGGGAGAGTTCGGAAGAATATAATTATCATATTATTGACCCACTGCGGTAGATGGATCGAGAATATTCTTTGATTCGTTCAATTTGTAGCGAGCGTGTAAAGAACTTCAAAATTATGTGCTGCTGTATTTGCTGTCTATGATGATTTTTTAATCTGGTCGCTCTTGTTCTGACTATTTGACATATCAAAAATAATTTACAAATGGCGTTTACATAAAATTAGACAGATGTGTTCTCGGCCACGATGGGCGATGATTCTTTGATATTACGAGAAGATGGTTATATTCGTATGAACTTTCCTGTTACATCTTTAACTTATCATAGTAATTTAAATATAATATTGGTGAAGACTGATGTAGGTGGTGTACACGTTTTGGATGTGAACTCTGGTGTGATACTCCAATCTTCTTGTCTATCAGCGGGTAAGTTGAGTGCTAATCACTTCTATACAAAAGAGAATGTTTAGTTTATGTTATCAGCTTCATAACAATTTCCTATGTGGTCTTGGACACTTTGTAAATGTACCGTATTTGACAAAGAAATCTGTGCCCTACATTGTGCCGTCCTGACAAGTTAAACAACAATTATACACTGAATTCTTCACTAATGACTTTTAGATGAAGGAGGTACACTCGGTGTAGAATATGCTGCGGGTGCTGACCGTGTATTCGTGTGGGACAGCAATGGCATCGGCGCCCGCACAGATTACAATGGAGTTCTTCTCCTGCACACGGCGCTTCAGCGCCCATTGACTTCATGTCAGCCTGATAGAAAAATTTGCATTGAACTTGTTCTATCCGAGGTGATTATAAAAGAATATTTAAATTGTTCAAACTAACTTCAGTTAGGTATTTTTTTAATTTCACAAACCAAGGGTACTTTTTAATAAATTATGGTGTAGTTAATTATTACGATAGTTTTTTAATTATTTGAGTTTCTATTTTAACTATTTTACCAGTGTAGTTATTCTTACAATATTTATGCTTAAGTGATCATTTGCTTTTTTATAGAGGCACACAAGATTTGTTGTGCCTTTTTATTGACACTTATGCTGTTATATTGAATTGTTAAAAATATAATTAAGGCTACTACATTAATGATAGATTATGCAATTGTAGATGTCTAGAACAGACCTACTGTCATGAAGGAGTTTATAGTCCTTTAATGACAATTAATGGTATTGTATTTAGTACTGAGTCTTGCAAAAGATGCATTTTTTAAGAGATATTTGGAAAGGTATAAAATTACTTAAATGTATAAGGTGTATAAATATATATTAGTTAATACTTAATTTTTAAATCAATTTAAACATAATTTAGAGCATTGTTTAAATCTATCTGCTAACTGTCACAAATCAGTTGTCAAATTGCCTTGAGACGTCTTTAAATGTGAGATTGGTTGCGAGCGATCTTAAACGCTATATAATGTTTGCTTATATCCTCAAAAAGTGATATATGATGTCTGTGTCATTGTTATCACCTCTTTTGGATTGTGAAGAAATACCTAGAGCTCTTTGTTTTCAATTATATGTGGATATCTGAAAGTACATAAAATAGTACCTATACATAGAATCAATCACTCATCAGTTCAATCAATCAATAAATAAAAATAAATTTACATAAATGGCCATATATGTTGTGCCTGAGTGTTCTATTAATAAATCACCCGGTACAAGTACATATCAATCACAAGATCTCACTTTTTTAATCAATTTAGTAAATGAATTGAATAGTGTTTCAGTATTCGGCTGTAAAACAGGTAATTTCTTAATAGTATATTTTATAAGTATATAGAAATAAAATAAATACCTTTATTTTGGTAATAAATTCATATAGCTTAGTAAATGTAATCTTACACATGAATATTATTATTATATATACTGATATCACACCTACATCAACTGTGATGTAGGTGTTTACATTTGGAGTTTACTATTTTGTTCATTGAGGTGATATGTATAATTTGATATTAATTATGTTAATATGTTATTTAAAAAATGAACACAAGATGTAGAGAATCATTTTATCTTGATATATTAAGAGCCAACTAAGCATTTCTTGTAAATATGCTGTTGTAAGGTTTTGTCTTAAAAACTGGATCATCTCCATAAATTTAACAAGACTTATTAGTTATTTGTAAGTATTTATACTAGGCAATATTAATGTAAGTATTTATACTAGACTATTGCTAGGCAAAATATATATAAATTAGAATAAAAAGTGCTAATGTCACTTGCATAACTCTTCAACTTCTAACTATATATTAACAAATCAGAAAACTGCCTACTTAGTGGTATCAAATTTGCAGAAAATCTGTAATCCTCATAAGGACAACAGTGTATTTTCCCAACTGGTGACATACAATATAACTTATACTACTAATTATATTACACTGTCATATCATACTCTTCTAACCAGAACACATTTTGTGCACTGGTAGTTTGTGGCATAAATAGGCAATTTGAGGAACCGAAGCAGATAACCTCTGGTAAAATACACTAGACTAATAACCCTTAGTTTATTGAATGCCAGTATAAAATTAATTCCCAGACCATTTTCAAATCCATATACAATTATTCACAAAATAAAACAAATAACATTGCATTTAAAATTAATGATACTGGTAAATTAAACACTAATTAATTATATATAATAAATAGATAATTTTGTTGCAATTACACATGTTTATTTCTATTGAGATTGTTTATAGTAATGTTGTGATAGGTTATTAGGCTAGGTTACTGTGACACAACATATCACCAGTATCAAAAATGATAGATATAAGTTCTTTTACATTAGAAACAAAATGACAATATTATAGCTACATAAATCATTGCATGTGTGCACAGAATATTATGGGTTTATTTATATGATGTTTATGATAATCAGATGTTTATATATTGAAGTTTATTCTGTTTACTTTGATTAGTTTCTTCATTATAATTCAGATTAGCACTTGCTAAGCTTTGATACAGGTTTTTTCATCTGTGAATTTACACAATGTTTCTTCAAAAATGGCCATAATTGGTAATATAATGTGTTTAGATCTAAGTCTTCCACTCTTATATAGTCCTCAATTTTGATTGCTTAGTTAAATTGTCCTAGAAGCTTCACAATAGAATAATAAAAAGTGTATAACTGATAGAATTTACAATACACTCCTCCTCTACCAGCATTGTAATGCAATTGCATTACCCCATGGTTGCACATCGAACTTCAACTCTATTATGATGGTGATGACTCTCTATGTGGATAGGGAAAATATAATATACACTTGCAGAACTCCAGACTCTATTGGAAATAATGACGAGAACTCTTCCCCTTATATTAGATAACTGATATTTTTATCCTGGTCTAAGTTTAAAATATTAGCTCAATGTGGTCTATTATGTGTTTGATGACTTCTTGTTTCTGAAATGAATAGTACTTGTTTCAGAAGGCACTATACAGACAAAATCCTGCAACAGGTGTAGCATGTGTCATGCTGGTGACCTTGTTTCTGTAGACAAATAATAGTCTGAATGTTTATTCATATTTTTTTTATATGGCGATAGATTTAATATTTTTGATATTCATAGTGAGTTTTCAATCGAAAAAGTATATTGCTCCTAACAGTTTGAGACAAAGAATCCCCAATTGTTCAACAATGTATGATTCGAATCTCTCGAAAGTCGAAAGTGTCGAATCTTAGCTCTTGAATAACCAATAGTGCTACATAATGTCACAATATAAATTGTATACATTGGTAGCATTAAATTATTCAAGGAAAATCTTAAATTTCTCGTCATTTCGTGTTTGTAAACTTAGTGAATTTATGAAGATCAATGCTTATATATGCTGCTTCTTAATTTATAGAGAAAATCGTTATTTATACTCGTCTTCATCATACACAAACTTGGCAATCACTCAATACAAACTAAATTGTATGTGCTGCAAAAATCATCTCTGACTGAAATTTCCTCGCATCAGGATATGAGCTAAGCACTGGTATAAACACACACACAATAGTAAAATATCCAAATGAACTCTAGGAGCTAATTGATAATATTTTGTTCTTATATTAATTATTATTATAATTTCTATGATCCTAGGCTGTCCTGCTATATCAATGCCTACAAAGTTTAGATGCTCACTCCATTGAGGGTCTGACTGACTTCATAAATGAGTTAAAAACTGCAATTGATGCCGAGCCTGTTCGTAAAGGTGTCAAAGCGCAGAAAGTAAGTAATTTCCACTTTTAATTTTATTATATATTATAAAAAATATTTTATATTGTATAAAAATTTTATTGCTTGACAGTGGAGCACCGTTACGATATGTCTACCGCAGTCAACAGTCCGCCTAGTGACGACCGGTGTGGTGCAAGAGTTGAAAGGCCAAAACCGGAGAATCCCCGCGTTAGCCATTGCCTCGGCAGTGGGCCAGCGTGCTAATGAGCTTGTTCCTTGCTCGCGTGATGAGGAGGCGCGGCCTCTCATGTACTCCGAAGCCGAAAGGAAAGAGACATTTAAGAGGTGGCCGCATATGGATTACAAGTATGTATCTCAGCTTTCGACTTCCTTTCATCCATGAAAATAATTTCTTCCTGTTAGTAAAGATTTTGTCTGTTAAGTTCATTTGAATAATTCATTGTAATATTTTTTATTTTATATAGGTGGGCATTACCAGCAAGAATGGCTCAAGCTGGTTTCTACCATCAACCATCCCCTAGTGGCGATGATCGTGCGATGTGCTTCACTTGTCTTGTGTGTCTAGTTTGTTGGGAGAAGTCAGATGAGCCATGGGTAGAGCATGAACGGCACTCACCAAATTGTCCATTTGTACGAGGAGAATACACACATAATGTACCCATATCAGTAAGATTTTGATCCTAAAATTTATTATTACCTTTAAAATTCATTTTTTTTATTAAAGTTTATTTAATACTTAATTAAATACTTAATTGATAATTTTTTTTCTTGTGACTAAACTAATTGTTATTTTTGTCTACAGGTATCAAATGCAACTGCATGTGCTGTGCCAAGTCCAAATGTGACAGTAGTATCAAAAGGCAATAGCGGCGACTTAATAGCTTCCGGCACTCTCGAAGGAAAAGTTAATATCTGGAAATTTGATTGTGGTTTGAAATTAGTCAAATTCATACACTTATCTCCATATGATTCTATATTCAGTGGTATTCTCTCTACAGACAGTAATAAAGTGTGGTCTACCAGCTTAGAGAAGGATAGTTGTGAGTGGCTTAACTTTCTATTTTTATTAATGTAATTCTTAAATATATGAATATTATAATAATGTTATATACATATTTATTTTTCCAGCTACGTACAGTATTGAGCTAACTGCTATGTCTTTTCTTGGTATGACCTCACAACATGAGCCGTACCCGCAAGCACTGAACACAGATAATATTGAGAAAGATGCGAATACTTATAAATCAAAGCCTTCTTTAGTATGTGCCGTCATCATTACAAGGACTAACACAACATCTTCAGATCAACCTATTAAAGACGATTCCAGTAAAGCTCTCTTCGATTCAGGTGTTGATAAATCAAAACAAAGTGTTCAAGCAATGAATGACCAAAACGAAGCAAAGAACAATTTAGCACCTTCAAATAAAATGTTATATTTACTTACTTATGATATACATAATTCATCTGCAGGCTCCATAAATACAGTAGTACACACATCAAACAGTAGCGGCAATGCAAAACCTGGTGGTAGTAAAAAAATGTTAGCTGTAGCTCGCAAGGATGACACAAATATATATGATGAAGTTTATTTTCAGTATTCAGATGAAGACACAGAACTTCCTCAATGTACTAGTAGTTTGATGGAAGAACAAATTAGTAACGTCATTAACTTAAATGCATCTTCTAGTAAAGTAAGTAGCAAGATTTGGGAAGCCAAAAAAATTATATTCACGAAACAAAATAAAATACTGCCGCCGCCGCCACCGACAGCTCTTTTGCCAGAACTGCCTGACTGTAGTCAAACTGTATTTGATTTAGTTGGGACTCTTAGCCAGATAAAGAGTTGGAATAGCAGCAATCTTGAGTCTGTTGGTACCAAACTAGCTGACCAGACTGATGCTGCACATGCTGATTCCATAACCCAATATCTTAATATGGACGGCCCCTTGGAAATATCGGATCTAAAGTGGTTTGAGGCAGGTGAAGGACCACAAAAAATAAAAATCGCTACTTTTAGTGGTGGTACTAAAGTCAAAGCACAAACTGTTGCCAGTAATAGTAACAATGAATGCTTCGACAGTGATCCACTACAAGAAGAAGTTGTGTCTCAGGGTATAGCCATTCAATGTCTAAGTCTTCCACCTAAATTGAATGTAAAAGATAACACTAAAATCACACATTTGCTACCTACAGAGGATAAAGAGCACTTACTAGTAGTTGTATCAAGTATAAATCCAGATAGTCTTAATGTAGACGAAGAAATCGATGGAGATGGCGATATTAAAATGGACGTTGATGAAGTCGTGTTTGATAAAGATTATGATGACTCAAAGGCTTATTTTATTCTTTACAAAATTAATAACCAAACATCAGTATTTACTTTGGATGATAATCCTGTAGCTATGAAAGAATTACCATATAATGAGAGTCCAGTTGACTTGTGTTTGTTACCTATTGATAAACAAGAACAATACTCTTTTGCTGTAGTTGGTATTGATGGCAATTTGAGATTGTACAGTCTTCCCGATTTTATCATGATGTCAGAGAAACATGTTCCAAAAGGTAGATTCACTTCCGTTACATTCTGTGCATCTGTCGATCGTCTCAGTGTGTCTACGAAGCATGGAATCATATACTTTTATGCCTTGAACAATGGAGAGAAGGATACTGTGGGTGATGCTGATGAAGATGAATTAGCAAATATTGATTTTGAAATGTTGCAAAAAGCACCTAGAAGTGAAGTCAGCGGACCTGTGTCTGCACCTGTCATTATCGCTAATAAGACTGAGCTGGATATGAACGATTTAGAATCATTAATATTGCTAACAGGGTCCTATGGTACGAACACAACAGTGCCTTACAGTGCGGTGGTTCCTGGGTTTTGGTGCGAGCTATCACCGGCACAGCGCTCTAGGGTTGACCATCATAACAATAGAACGTGGAGACTTCAGTCATCAACTTGGGATGAACATGTTCTGGAGATTACGTTGCCATACAGCGTATCAATGGCTCATATAGAATTTGGGTTTTCTTTGCATTCAGCATGTTCAACTAGTTATCCAATAATACAAGTCACGTTATTAAAACAAAATCTTCACGGACTGGGATATAAAAAAGATGCTTCATTTGCAAACAGATCAGACTCTCCTATAAATACTTCGTCAGATATAGATAACTCCTCGATTATTGAAAACCCAGTTAATAGTGAAGAGTATTTACAGGCACATAATGCTGAAATTCTTGCTGGGCCATTGCTGTTATCATCAGGATTGGACTTAACTCAGCAATCTGGCACACTAGTTATGACAAGCCCTCGCGTATATAGAGCTAGGGGAAGAACATTTTTAATTCATATAAAGTCATTATTCGATCCTGCAAAGGATATAGCGAAAGGTCCCGGCAAAGCTTCTGAAAATGGCTCAAAAAAGTCAGGATTTATTGGTTGTGATTGGTTACATCAGATCTCTATAACAGTACGAGCATGTCCGCCAACAGATGTTCCAATGGAAAGACAACAGAGAATTGCCATGCTCGAATCTAACTCTTACTTGAGTAATCTATGTGTAACGGCGGCGTCCAGTAGTGATGATGAAAAACGAAAATTGGCACTGGACCTTCTTATATGGACAATTTCAATTCGGTTGCAAAGAATGCGAGTCGCAAAGTCAGAAACGGGGACGACTAAAGATTCTACTAACCCTGCGGAACTCCAGCAGTTGGAATGTGTGAAGATAATTGAGAGACACACTGATCAACTTGTAAGAAATTGTGTTTTATGTTCCAACAGAAGCATAGCGAAAAAATGTGTCAAGATAATGTTGATTACTAGCGAGTAAGTGTTTTTAACATTCTATTTAATTATGGTATAATTTAAAGAATCTAATTCTAATTATAAAATCTTGTTTCAATGCTACAATCAATGTGTGCAGGCTAAAATACAAGAGTCACGAGATTTAAAATAATGAATGAATTAACAGGGGCGTGAAACAAATGCCGAAGCCTTGGAAGTGCACATTCGAGCAGACACTGATGGGCAGCGTGAGCGCGTGCATACCGTTCCTGGGCGCGTGCGAGTCGCCGGGCGCGCTGCGCTGGCTGGTGGCGCTGGCGCAGCACGCGGCGCAGCGCGCGCCCGCCGCCGCGCTGCTGCCGCCCTGCCTGCTGCTGCTGCAGCGCGCCGCGCAGTGCCTGCGCGCGCGCGCCAGCCCGCACCACCAGCTGCTGCGCGCCAGGTACTCGAACGTTCATACCGTTCCTGGGCGCGTGCGAGTCGCCGGGCGCGCTGCGCTGGCTGGTGGCGCTGGCGCAGCACGCGGCGCAGCGCGCGCCGCCGCCGCCGCGCTGCTGCCGCCCTGCCTGCTGCTGCTGCAGCGCGCCGCGCAGTGCCTGCGCGCGCGCGCCAGCCCGCACCACCAGCTGCTGCGCGCCAGGTACTCGAACGTTCATACCGTTCCTGGGCGCGTGCGAGTCGCCGGGCGCGCTGCGCTGGCTGGTGGCGCTGGCGCAGCACGCGGCGCAGCGCGCGCCCGCCGCCGCGCTGCTGCCGCCCTGCCTGCTGCTGCTGCAGCGCGCCGCGCAGTGCCTGCGCGCGCGCGCCAGCCCGCACCACCAGCTGCTGCGCGCCAGGTACTCGAACGTTCATACCGTTCCTGGGCGCGTGCGAGTCGCCGGGCGCGCTGCGCTGGCTGGTGGCGCTGGCGCAGCACGCGGCGCAGCGCGCGCCCGCCGCCGCGCTGCTGCCGCCCTGCCTGCTGCTGCTGCAGCGCGCCGCGCAGTGCCTGCGCGCGCGCGCCAGCCCGCACCACCAGCTGCTGCGCGCCAGGTACTCGAACGTTCATACCGTTCCTGGGCGCGTGCGAGTCGCCGGGCGCGCTGCGCTGGCTGGTGGCGCTGGCGCAGCACGCGGCGCAGCGCGCGCCCGCCGCCGCGCTGCTGCCGCCCTGCCTGCTGCTGCTGCAGCGCGCCGCGCAGTGCCTGCGCGCGCGCGCGCAGCCCGCACCACCAGCTGCTGCGCGCCAGGTACTCGAACGTTCATACCGTTCCTGGGCGCGTGCGAGTCGCCGGGCGCGCTGCGCTGGCTGGTGGCGCTGGCGCAGCACGGCGCGCAGCGCGCGCCCGCCGCCGCGCTGCTGCCGCCCTGCCTGCTGCTGCTGCAGCGCGCCGCGCAGTGCCTGCGCGCGCGCGCCAGCCCGCACCACCAGCTGCTGCGCGCCAGGTACTCGAACGTTCATACCGTTCCTGGGCGCGTGCGAGTCGCCGGGCGCGCTGCGCTGGCTGGTGGCGCTGGCGCAGCACGCGGCGCAGCGCGCGCCCGCCGCCGCGCTGCTGCCGCCCTGCCTGCTGCTGCTGCAGCGCGCCGCGCAGTGCCTGCGCGCGCGCGCCAGCCCGCACCACCAGCTGCTGCGCGCCAGGTACTCGAACGTTCATACCGTTCCTGGGCGCGTGCGAGTCGCCGGGCGCGCTGCGCCTGGCTGGTGGCGCTGGCGCAGCAACGCGGCGCAGCGCGCGCCCAGCCGCCGCGCTGCTGCCGCCCTGCCTGCTGCTGCTGCACGCGCCGCGCAGTGCCTGCGCGCGCGCGCGCAGCCCGCAACCACCAGCTGTGCTCGATCTCGGTTCATACCGTTCCTGGGCGCGTGCGAGTCGCCGGGCGCCTGCGCTGGCTGGTGGCGCTGGCGCAGCACGCGGCGCAGCGCGCGCCCGCCGCCGCGCTGCTGCCGCCCTGCCTGCTGCTGCTGCAGCGCGCCGCGCAGTGCCTGCGCGCGCGCGCCAGCCCGCACCACCAGCTGCTGCGCGCCAGGTACTCGAACCACATTGCCCTTCATAAAGAAATCAAACACCTATGAAACTTGTATTTCCCTGTAAAGATTTCAATTGATAAGTCTCTCTCTAATTCTAACTCGTTAATTAGCAGTTTTTTGCATAGTTTGCAAAAGTGTTTGGGTAGCCAGTGGATTTACTTTTCTAGATGATTTAGTTATAACCAGTTCAAATTCATAATGACTAGAGAGGCGCTACAATTTTAAACCTAGCTTCTGCTTATTAAATCAAATCAAATTAAAGATGTATTCTTCAAATAGAATTTTAAAATCAATTTTGAATGTCAAAGATGCTACGCCATTGGTTCACGAGTCTACGGCGGGAGACCTTGTACTGGAAAGAACCAGCAAGGGCAATTTTTTTTTCTCCCTGTATCATTATAGTCGTCAGTTGGAATCCGGCTGCAGATACACAGTCTGAACCCAACCTCCGATACATGTTAAAACAACTAACAAATGTATATTTCCATCACAAGAGTCATATCATATTAAACAAATCTGATATGTATATGTCCGGTATAAAATTATATATTGCAAAATTTACATCCAAGCACGTTTAATCATTCAGGAAATTAAATATCGCGTAAAAATTATATCCAAGCATTTCTATCATTGTAATACCCTTTTTTCATTAGTGTATTTTTAATATGTGCTTTAAATTCATGAAACGGTAAAGCAGTAATATTTTCTGGAAGTGTGTTATAAAAAGTTACACATTTCCCTAAGAACAAACCTCTAGTTTTTAGAAGCCTGTATGTTGGAACGGCAAGTTTATTTTTATCTCTCGTGTTTAAATGATGAATTTGAAAATTTGTATTACATGTATCGTAGTTCTTATAAACATATATTAAATTTTCATAAATATATTGACACGCCACAGCACGTTGTTATGGAATGTGCAAGTGTGGCCGACCAACGGGAGAAACTTCTCCATTCCCCGGCGTCCCTGCCAGAAGCATGCAGCAGCCCACGGAGGCTGCTGGCGTTCTCGGAGGACCTGGGATGGATGGAGTAGGAAGGAGGCAGACACAGGAGAAGGACGCACAATGGCCCAATCATGAGGCTAAGTGCGGTGAAGCCCAGCCAAACTAAACTAAACTTGACACGCTAATGTCATTATATTTATGAATTTAGTTTTGAACTTTATGAACTTAGTTTTGCCTAAGGTGACGATACGGTAGGTGACGATAGAATTGCTTGTGGTGTGCAGATTCGGCCTTTACGGGCTGCCGCTGGAGCGCACGATATTCGCGGCCGAGGTGCCGGAGCTGGCGCGCAGCTCGTCCGCCACGGTGACGTACGCCAGCGTGCTGGCCGGCGACTCCGCCACGCCGCCCAGCGCCAAGACCGACTGCCAGCTCAAGGACCTACTCAATCTGCCGCCTGATATACGTGAGTCATTAGAATCAATCACTGTTAAAAAAACAACGCTGTATATATGATAAAGCTTTTTATTATCTATTTTTTTATTTTTATTAATTAAGAAAATTTATCTACACTATACTAATATTATAAAGCTGAAGAGTTTGTTTATTTGTTTGTTTGAACGCGCTAATCTCAGAAACTCCGGGTTCGAATTGAAACATTCTTTTTTTATTGAATAGACCATTTATCGAAGAAGGCTTTAGGCTAATAACATCACGCTGCGACTAATAGGAGAGAAGAAATAATGGAAAAAACGGGAAAAATTATTTATCTTTGAGGGCTTCCGTTGCGTTCGCTGTGAAAACGGTTCAAGATACCAAAAAAATATGTATGAAAGAATTATTCCTCTTGAAATGATCTAAAAAAATGTCCCCGACAGTATATGGCTATCTTTTAAGGTTAACTCACTAGAATCGTTTTTATGGTAATCAAATTTGGATATGTCGCGTTGTCAAGATCGAGTTGCGAAGAAAACCTGCCACAAGAAAATAAAACTAAAAATATAATTTGCGCAGAAGTATTTTTAAATAATTATGTTCTTTTAAAAACTTAAAACTAAATTGTCTAAGATAATAACAGAAATTGCCGCGGACAAAATCACGTAACAGCTGAGGTGGTTGTTTGCAAAAATAAATATGACGCTCAAAATAACTATTCCACGTGGATGAAGTCGCGGGCACAGCTAGTTTTCAATAAGATAATTTTATTTTTGATATTTTTTAATATACCACAAAATCACATGACATCATAGTAACAGTGAAATGAAGATTTGCCTGTACCAAATTATTGATAGAAAAAAGTTACATTGTAATGCATTTAATATGTGTTTACCAATGTCATGATCATGACTAACAAATATCAAACCAATGTTATTATCAACAATTATTTATTTTAATAACATAGGTAGTTTATTTTATGGTATGAATGATGTCATTTGTTGTTTCATATGTCATTGTGATTTTTAAAATTATTTAGGTATGCAATTCTATATAATAAGGCAATTAAATGCTAGTGTTACTATCATAACTCACGTTTCTGTTTTTAATTACACCAATTATACATTGGCTAATAAAATAAGCCCTCTCTGAGTATGGCAGCGAGGAACTAAACGAGCTCTAATCCGCCCGAATACTGTTTAACGATTGACCCGTTGTAAAGTGCGTCTAGCCAACGTGCCTGTTCTAACGCGAAGAACAAACGATGACTGAATTACGTACTAACATTGTTCTAACTTAAGATAATATGACTTCTGTATTAAATTATAATAACACTGATCTCGCGCGTTCAGCGCGTTCAACCATCAACCAACCAATCGTTCAACCCATCGTTTATTCTTGGCGTCAGAACTGGCACGGCGCTAGATTTACATGCGTCGCACAAAAGACAACGCTACTCATTAAGATATTACAATACTTATTTAAACTCGTGCTCTTGCTACTTGTAGTAAAATTTACAAAAAATACAAATGTCATACATACAAATCAAAATAAAGAGGACGCGTGCGAATAGTTTAGCTGTGCCGCCACCACTAGTAATGACCGTTATTTCAATAACAGATAATATAATGAATTATTTTCCCGTAACGAATAACACATTATTTAACAACGGCTTATACTGTTATCCTGCTGTTGCTACTAGGCGATTCTTTTGTCAACAACAAAAGAATCGCCTAGTCGCATTGTTGTGGTTGCCAGTTGAAGCCGTTGTGCAGGCGTAGGCGCTCGCTCTGTTGTCCGACTGCTTGTTCTTATAATATTAACCTTTCTCACAAGGAAATAAAGGTCCTATTTGTTTATTTCTTGTAGTAATTTTACTAATACCAAATTCACAATTTTGTACTTTCGCGCGTATGACAATTAGACTCATTTTGATTTACAGTGTGATTTGAAATAACAATTAGGTAAACTGTTGCTGGCTTGCTGGTGCCTAAGCTGTTGTCATTTTTTTAGTTACGCATTATTTGCAGTTGTGTGATCGTTGCAATAATTAGTGTCGTGTTTGGATTTGCTGTTGTGTGATCGCGTATGAAAATTAAATTACCTATTCGTTGCAATAATTAGTGTCATGTACTTTTGAAGTAACTAATAAATAATTAGAGTAGATATTGTAAATAAATGAAAAAGGAAGAATATTGCAAATATTGCATGTAAATAATGAAAATATTGAATGTAAATAATAAATTATGTACAGATCAATGAACTTTTAAATACACCAGAATATTAAATTGATTTATTAATTTATTTGAGTTTTTAGTTATTTATTACTGCCTAATATTCTGACAGTCCTGAGACTGAAAAAGTGTGAAAGAAAGTTTATTGTTAAGAATAACTAAGCTCGTTACATTGTCACATACCACTAGAAATGCAGCGTAAGACGCGGCACGAGGGTTCGACTCAGCAGTTTGTATAACGCAAATACGATGTGTAATTTTAAATTAGACATTAAGACAAATGAATTATTGTATCAATCGCTGAGCAATAAACATCTTTAATTGTAGTACCTTAGATTAAATTAATTAATAAGAAAAATTGTTTTTTTTAGAAGTTCTGGCTGTAGCTTTCCTAATTAGCTAGCTATAATAACAATAATAATCGTACTCAACAACATTATAACAGGTAACAGACAACAGTTTACAATAACAGTTATAGGAAAGTAACACGACAGTGTTATTCGTTATACAAAACAGTAGTTATTGCCATTACTAGCCACCACAGCGATTCCGCGGTGTGAATCGAGATTGATGTGTGTGTTCGCGCAGCGTCGAGCCCGGCGGACTCGAAGGCGCCGCCGGCGTGCGTGGCGGCGTGGGCGGCCAGCCAGGGCGTGGGCGTGTTCGGCGCGGGGCTGAGCGAGGCCGTGCCGCTGCACGTGGCGTGCCACGCCGCCTCCGACGGCACCAAGCTGGAGGCGGCGGCGCCGCGGCCGCACCCCGCCGCCGTGTGCGCGCTGCCCGGCACCGCCGCCGCCGCCAGCGCGCACCACGCGCCCGCCCACGACTCCGCCATGGTAACTCGCCTCGCAGCTCCCTCACACCTCCCTCCCACCTCACTCATTTATTCACTTCAGATTCAGACTACACCAATTGTATAGACGATGACAACATCCTTACTAATATTATAAATACGACGACGTCGAGTGGATAATACACCGGTTTCAAGGTGTCGCCATCTCTGAGGTCCCGGGTTCGAATCCCGGTGGGGGCAGATGTTTGTGTGATAAATGCGGGCATTTGTACCTTAGTCATGGTTGTTGATATATATTTCAATAAACATTATTTATATATGTATAATATATGTATGTTTATCCGTTACCCTAGATCCCATTGCACAAGCCTTATAGAGCTTAGTTTGGGCTAGGCTAATTGGTGTAAAAAAAAAAAATCGGAAAGTTAGTTTGTTTGTTCCGCTTTCACGTCGTAACTACTGAACCGATTGCTTTGAAATTTTGCAGACGTAAAGATGAAAGTCCGGATTAAATAATAGGCTACTTTTTATTCCGGAAAAATCGTCAGATCTCACGGGATGCGCAATAAAGGCTTCGCTCAAAAACTACTGCACAGATTTTCATGCCCTTTTCATCAATAGATAGAGTGATTCTAAGCAAGATTTTGCGGTATTTTTTATCTCGAAAAAACGGATAGTCCCACGGGAAGCGCGATAAAACCTTCGCGCCATAAACCGGCTTCCGCGCATATGTAGCCGTGGGCAAAAGCTATGACCTTTAACCCTCTAAAGACCCAATTCCGAAATCGACGTGGATGAAGCGCGGGTAGAAAGCTAGTAATAAATGAATAACTAAATATCTAACAGTCATATATAAGAAAATTAACGAATTTTAGAGAGAAATACTAGATTGACAATAAAGATCACAGCTATAGTATATAATGAATTCAATGTTTGCAGACTTACTTTAATTGTAAGAATGTAGGATAACTAATTTAATTCACAGCAGCGAGTGATAAAATCACAGCTCTATCGACTATGTCCCATTGTAACCCACTATTTTAATGATAATATTCATGAATCTATTAAACAAAACACGTTTTTAAATCTTTGATACTACACAGAATTTTACAAACTAAACATATCGTATGTATATCAATATTTATGTTTTCCTAAACAGCTGTGGTCGTTCATGAAAGAAAGTAATATGAAGCAATCGTCACAAGATCCTGGTTTATCTGATGATTTCGAAAGCTCAATGATGGATTGTGATCCTCAAGAAAAATCAGAGTCCTCGGATGAGAAGTTATTTAAGGTAATATTAGACATTAAAAACTTGCATAAAATGCTTACATAGATTTGTACAGTCTGGGTAGGTGTGGCACATTTCAAATTAATTTCCTTTATAGAGTATTGATACACCTCAATTTATAAGTTAATAGTTTTATTGTGTAACTTATATTGTTGAGTCTTGAAAAAAAATGTGAATTGAATTTCTTGGAATAGTTCTGTCACATATTGACCCATACAAATCACTTATGTACAAACCAGCCACACTACTAAACACTACTTGTAAGTGTAAATTTTGTATCAGATAAAAAACCGGATTTAAGTACAGTAAACAGCACAAGTTGTACAAATACGTCAAATCTTACCGATGAATGGGTTCTTGAATGAAAGATCTCCATTGCAAACAAAACGGCTCGAAAGCTTTCTTAGCAGTTAGCTAATAGAAATAGTCGGGTGCGCAGGAGCAGGAGCAGTGCAACATCCCGTGGGCGGGGCTGGTGACGCGGCCGCCGCACCACACGCTGGTGGTGGAGCGCATGCACTCCGGCGCGCGCCGCTACATCGTGCTGGACTTCGGCCACACCGTGCGCCTCACCGACGTGGTCAGTTTTTTTTTCCTCAGGCATTTAGGGAACCCCCAGCCTCCGCTCCCCTGCGGATACAGGAGTCTCCGCAATTCCCGCACAACCAAAATGGTAAAAACATTGGCATTGATTGCATTCCACACCATCGGTTGCATTATTTTCCACCACACTTAGCGCACTTCATTATACAAGAAAGAATTAGTCTAGAAATTAATGGTCCTTCGAGCCGGATCTCGCGTATCGGTGATAAAATTAAAGTTTTAAAGTCGAAAAGTGAGGCTAAAAAACTAGTGAAACATTGAGCATTAATGTGGAGTGCTGGATAAGCGAGTGTTAAATAAGAAGAAATTTGTTGTTGTTAACGATATATTGAAATAGTTTACAAATGTTAATGTTTAGAGCACACCCGGCCGCGATAGTCGCGTGTAATGCACTAATTAATTGTCTTTAATAAGAGCGACGCATAGCTAATGATTGCGCCACTCACGTGTTCGGTTATTTACACCGAACAATATAGATATTTATATTACAACTATTATCTCAATTGAACGCGTACCGTTTAATATAAGATACATTAAAATCTAACACATAAAGTTTAAGCTAATAAAAGCAACACTGTGTGTAATATTATAGAAAACATTTGGAATTACGTTTATAATCTATCTCACATATGACTTTCGGGATATATAACTGCTCCGAATTTCATAAACGCATTAGCTCTCCTATCACATGTATGTTGTGACGGGTTTTCTTATCAATAAAATTAGTTTTCCAAGTCATATCATCCCAATATATAATTTAAAATTGTACATGGACAAATGTTTTTACATCCTATATCTAATAATTACGCATTTTCAAGCTTATCTTCCTTTACCACAGATAATACCGTCGTGTTCGGATCTGGTGACGCTTTGTATCGATCTTTGGGTGGTGGGCGAAGAAACGGATTGTGTGAAGTTGGCGTTCGCAACGGACATCGCCACAAAGCACCTGGTGCTCACTGACATACAGCCGCCGCCGCTCTGCAGATATATGAAGGTTTGTAAGCATTCATTGTCTTGGTTATTCTAGAAATATTGAAAATACTTATAACTAATATCTATTCACAATATTGTATTAAAATATGATGTTGAATTTCAATTGATTGAACCTTAGATTTTTTTTTTTCATTAAGTCTATGCTGAATATTTGGAACATACTCTTTACGTTAGGATGATTAAATTTTTTGGTAAATTGTTTCATTGCGAGTTGGAAACTTATTATTGTGTTATAATAATATCTCTTAATTGTATCTCTTCTTGTCACAGATAACAACAATCGGTCGCTACGGCATGTCAGCTATGAAATGTAAAATCCCTCTCGGATGGTTCTACGGTGAGATTGCAGAGATCACCAACGTACAGGCTTCCATTAACGCTTTGAACGCATTACATCAAGATCTAACCTGTCGTTTTAGGTAAATGTCATTTTATGTGTTTTGTAGAAAAATAACTTATTTCTTTCTGTCAATATTAATAAATAATTAATCAAACAATTCTTAAAAATATGTTCATTTCACAGAAATCTACAAATAGATAGTTATAGCTGGCAAATGCAATACCAGTTACATTGTTAATAGTCACTTACTTTCAGTAACAAATGTACGCCTTGAGTGACCTTTGATATGTTATTATAATTAGTTAATTTTTTTTTCTTATCTAGTATTAGATTAGATTGTGTACTGATTTTCAGTTTCTTAAGACTAGGATATAGCCTAAAATTTTTGATCATTATCCTTGAGTTGGTGACGACATCATTGACACTTTATGCCATATATTAGAAAAGATTTTCTAAAGTAATCTATATTTTAAATTGATTTTAATATATTGTACAGATGGGTTTTCTTAATGCACATAAGGGCACAGAAAGTATCAAATTTTGTGAAAACTTGTAATGACAAACGGTCCAGGCTGGCGACGGGAAAGCTGATCGACCTGCTGAACCCGTACCTGGAGCTATACAACGGGAACGCGGCGCACATGATGGCGTACCTGAACGCGTGCGACGCGGAGCCCAGCGTGGCGGGCGCGTACCACGAGTGCGTGGAGCTGCAGCAGCAGCTGCACACGTGCGGCAACATGCTGCGCCGCCTGCGCCGCGCGCCCGACTGCAGCCCGCGCCTGCTGCAGCTGCTCGACCGCGGCGCCGTCTCCTCCGACGCGCTGCTGGAGCGCGCCTCCACCGACAAGCTCACGGTCATAAGCGAGAACATCGTGGATTTGCTGCTGCACCTCTGCTTCCAAATGAGCGATGTAAGTCTCTACCGTGTGTGGACATTGCTTATTTTTATTTGTAGGTAAATTCTGTACTTATTGTTGAACACGATAATTTTTAAAATATGTTGAATTGAATAAGTTACAGGCTTTAGCTTTTTTTTTTTCATTTTGTTAACACTAGAGTGAATAGGCTTTCCGAGCAAGTTCCACCGTAAGCCTCATTTGTGGTTTCGTGTTTAACGTGTTAGTAATTTTACCATGAAATCACGACAGACATAGTGACTTTCGCATTTATAATATTAACAAGGAATTGAGGATTTCGGTAACAATAGACAACAAATAAATCACGTTATTAAATAAGTAAAATGTTTAAGGGTTTTTAAAAGATCTTTCGTTGTAAAGGTGCTACATTTTTGTTAGATGCTTATGTGCTCCCTCACGTGTCAGATGGAGGGCATCGCCGCCGCGTCGAGCGTGGGCGAGGAGTGGTGCCGCGCCGTGGTGCCGCTGTGCTGGGAGGGCGGCGGGCGCGCGGGCGCCGCGCTGGCCACGCTGGCCGCGCGCCTCTGCCAGGCCGCGCCCTGGTGGGGCCGCTACCTCGCCGACACGCTCATGGACGCGCTGGCGCACGCCGACGGGCCGCCCCGCCCGCTCGACAGGTGTGCACCTACCTCTGGACCTTTTTTTCAATTTTAATTTTTATCGCAGAGGAAAATGTATTGAATTGCATACTCTGCACCCCGGGAAAAGCGCAGAATTATGTGGGGTACTCTACCCCAGAAGGGGGTAGGCCTACCCACTAACAACCTCAGCGATGCCCCTCCACTGACGCCTGCCGCGAGCGCTCGATCGACGGCGCATCCGACATCGCCGCCAGACGCGCCGAGAACTGCCCGCGGCGTGACAGGGCCATGGGAACCCGTAAGGACACTACCACGACCCCATCCGCGTCGGCTCACCAGAGGTGAGCCACTCGCTCGCCTCCCCGGTGGGCCGGGAAGCCGTCGATCCCCCGGGGCATCCGGGGGATCGCCGACTGACAGCAGCCGGTGCAATGCAGGGTGGGCCTTCCCGGTGGCCGGCCCCGCTGGTTACCGTCAGGAGGGAGGACGTCCCATACGCTCACAGCAACATGCCAGGGCGCCAGGGTCGTCTCCCGTGGTGGCAGAGGGTCTGTTAGGATTAATTTCCATCGCAGCCCCCCGCGCTGTTGCGCTGCTGGTGTGGGGCCGACCTCTTTTGGAGGGCGGCCGCTCTGCTCTTCGTCCGAGCGAGGTTGCACCTACGCCCGCCCATGACGTGGTTGCACGGCTGTTTGCCGGCCGCGCAAACAGCAAATGAGGCTCTGATGCGCATTCGGAGCCCTTGTGCCCCTCCAACCGACGGCAGAGGCTGCTCCGGTCGATCTCGGAGGAGCACCTCTGGCCTACGTGGCCCGTGCCAAAGCACCGGTAGCACCGCAAGGGGCGGCCTACGAGGAACATCCCCTCCGAGATCGCTCGGCCGCAGCGACTGGACACCGCACAAAAAAGGTGCCCAGACCACCCAGAGCAGATCGAATCGAACCTATTGATACCTGGCCCGCGCCACAGCCGCCCTTTGCGGCTATGACGCTGGCCAGTTCGGACTCCGTCACAGATTCGTCCAGCCCCGAGATGCGCACCTTCACGCACTTTGTGGGCCGAACGATCCTCGCGTCTTCCCCTAACACTTCTTCCAATTTTAAGACCAGCCTGTCGGCCTTCTCCGCCGCCTCGGCGCCAGGGATCGCACAGGTTGCCCGACGGGGGTCCGAAGACCTAATCGGCAGCCACGACCCGTGACCGCCGACCCCGACGCGCCGCGGGCCTTGAAGGCTCGCCATCCCCCGCCACTGCCCAAAGGTCACTGCCCACCGCGGGGGGCCCACAAAGGGTGCATGAGCACCGAGGCGCGAGCGCGCCACACACCATGCCGCCGACAGAACGGTGGCCGCCGGATTAAATCCAGCCATCCCACGACCCGGAACGGGTGCAAAGAGCGAGAGCTCCACCCCCTCTTCAGAAAGAGGGGAGACTTCGCTCCTTCACCAACCACCGCCGCCCGAAGGCGACCTCTGCCCTCCCGGCGAGGGCGTAGTGTACGTAATTTTTTAGAGAGGTTTTCTTCCTCGCGACCCTAAGGCCCCAGCCCCACTCAGTGGGGTCCGGTGTGTTGGTTTTTCTTTAGGTGGTTTTCCTTCCACCGCCGGTTTCTGTCCGCGCCGACCGCAGCCCGGGGACACGTCCGATGGCAGGTCTGGCAACTGCACACGGAACCTACCTCTGGACCCTGCTGGACAGATAATGTCCATCTAGTGTGTATCGTGAATTATCTCGTATCTTCCACAAAACTATAACATAATGTTATTAAAACGTTAGCGTGGGGAAGAGTTTAATTTCAATTAATTACAGATGCCTGGTGCTGGTGATGTACATGTGCCGCAAGAGCCTGTGGGCGTCGTCGTCGCCGGAGCGCGGCGTAGCGGCGGCGTTAGCGGAGCGCGCGCTGGCGCTGGTGAACGCGCCGGCCCCGCGGCCCGCGCTCACCGCCGCGCTGCTCACCGCGCTGGCGGCCGCGCTGGACGCCGCGCCCGCGCCGCCCGCCTCCACCGCCGCCACCTACAGCCAGGACCGGTACGTACCGCCGCTGGATACGCCAATAGAGCTCACTTTTTTAACTTGTTTATTTGCAGCGGATATGCAAATGTGTATTAATCTATTTCAATAAATGGGAGTGAAATTATGATTTGAGTGAACATTTTTCGGGTCGTTATAATGCAGTTCCAATGATCATAAATAAAAAATAAACGTTTCATCATCAATTCAGCCAATTGGCTGAATTGACATCCCCCACAGTCAGTCAGACGCAAAAATCCTTTTGTTGCACTATTTAGAACTCCAGCAAAAAATGTAAATGGTATATTTGTTGTTTGTGCAAACAACAAATATTTTGGCGACGACATATATAGTTTATGTGTATATAAAATAAACATATTAACGTATAGTTACCATGTTGTGCAGGTGGGACTGGGTGACTGGCGGCCGCGTGGCCGGCTCGAGCGCCGGCATCAGCGCGGACACCGGCGCGGCCGCGCGCGGCGACTGCAAGCTGCACCGTCGCAAGCTGCACAAGAAGCTGCTCACGCAGATGCAGGAGCTGGACGCGGCGCGCCGCGGCATACAGCTAGCGCTCGAGGACCAACAGGTGAGACGACTATTAGAAAAAAAATTGAATTTAATCCACAGAAAAACGAAGAATGGAGAACAACTTCCAGTTAGACAATTAATTTGTCAAAATATTCAATATTTAATTCGGAATGACGTGAGACTGTTCCAGTAAGGCAATATATCTACCAATATTAACGTGCCGTTGGTTAATAAATTCTAGTATATTATATTTTGTTAACATTCAAGGATTATTTACTGTTCCTTTATGACTTCAACTGTAATGTACGTCAAGTTTCCGGTGTGTCCGCAGCGTGCGAGGTTCAGCCTGAAGACGCGACTGGCGATGGTGGGGCGGCGCGGCGACGCCGGCGCTGGCAGTGCGCGCGCCGAGGCGGCCGAGGCGCGCCCGCGGCCGCTGCCCGCCGCGCTGGGCTGCGCGCTGGCCGCCGCGCTCGTGCGCCACGTGCTGGCCGCCGACTCCGTGTGCGACGCGGACGTGCTGCTGCTGTGCGCCAAGGTACCGCCCCCGCTGAGTGCGCTCATGCTACACGTAATAAAATAGTTATATATGCAACTGTTGTATAATCAGGCGTATTAAAACACGTATGTGGGTTTATGGTGATAATAGTATCACATGAGTGTGTTAATACCTAATTATAACAGTTGCATACAAACTTATCTACCAGCATGATGTGAATCCTCTATAAAAGATTCTCATACCATAGGGTGATGTATAGTGTTGTAAAAACTGTCACGTACGCGACGACGTATGCGTCGCGGCGTGTCGACCGGGGGAGCGCCCTGGAACCCGCGCACGAAGTGCCTAAGCGGGAGTGGCACCGACGGATTGTGGCGGCCTGGCGTGCGCAGCTCGAATTACGGATCTGCGCGCGCCAGCGGGCCGTCGGTGCCGTACTCCCGCACCTCGAAGCTTGGCTCCACGGGAAGGAGGAGGTCACCTACCGATTGACTCAGATACTCACCGGGCACGGCTGCTTCGGTGAGTATCTGTGTCGAATAGGACGGGAGGGATCGACACTTTGCCACCATCCGACCTCGACTCGGCCCAGCACACGCTGGCGGAGTGCTTCGCGTGGGCCTCCGAGCGCCGAGTCTTGGTCGCAGAGGTCGGGCGAGATCTGTCTCCGCCGACATTGATTGTGGTCGAGGGAGGTTGGAGGGCTGTGGCCTCCTTCTGTGAAGCAGTGATGCTCCAGAAGGAGGCCGCCGAGCGGGGTCGGCAGATGGCCGATCCCGCTCGAAGGAGATGGTGCCGGGCTCGGTAGCAGACCCGCGGCGCCGCCGCGGGTCGCCGGCGGGCGCGAAGAAGTCGCGACCGCTACGGCGACCAAATTTTAGCGATCTGGTAGTGAAAATGTCATTGCATGAGAATGTTCTTTTTTTGAAATTCATAATATCACGCGTTTGGATCATATAATGATCATAATATTGAGTGTTTTAATGTTGGCAAAAAGCTAGTTATTATAGGTTATTTTATTTTTTTATTCGATTTTATTATTAGATTAATAGCATGATAGTAGATAAAATATTTTTTAACACCTTTTCTCGTAAAGCTGATGTAATTCCACCGGTTTTAAATATGTAAAGCGTGTCATAAAAAACGCGTGTGTTACCAAAGCAAATAGTTAAGTTATAGTCCATACAAATTCCATAACAGTATTATTTGCCATTTCGCGCGCTGTTGCTATTCAAATTTCGAACTAATCGCCGCGCGGCGCCAGTCAGTAGTAAAATGGCCGGAAAACAACAGTGTGCATTCACAGATTGAGTTTATTTAAATGTTTTATTTTTCTGTTTCCTCGCAAATGTGTTAAAAAACGTCGTATGATATACGTGCGTATTGGTTATAACATGCGAGGCGGAATTTCATTGGAATAGGGTACTTCCCTCTATATTAGAAAAGATCTAAATGCATATAACTATGATAGCTTATGCATTAATTAGTCGGAATCATCATGTTTAAATACATAAAATGACAAAAATATATAAAAATTAGTTTCAAAGTATTTACTTTTTTAATCTATACGTAAAACAAGAGCGAAACATAGGCCGCCATGTCGTGACGTCATAAGGTACTGTAAACTTATGCGTGTCAATGTCATTATGAATCATATAATACGTATAAAGCCGTGAAACAATAAAAAAAAGTTTGTAGGTTGCTTTTTTAATGTAAGAGAACGTTATAAATACGTAAGTTAAATTGAAATCGCACGTGAATCACACTATGGAAAGCAGTTTTGTAAAAGGAGATAGTAGGAATTTACCAAAAATAAATGCATTAATGGTCGGAAAATTCTTTGCTGCAAATCCCGACTTTTGTTCTGCCGAGTTACGGAGTATTAAAACATCGATGTCAGTATTACTCTTTTATTATTATTTCTTTATTAGTTGTTTATATATAAAAGTAAAAATTCATTTTTAATTATGAATATAATAATACATAGCATCAAACATAGAGCTTTGTTTATTAATACATGCCGTATTGACGTCATCGCTACAGAGTAACAACTCGTGCGGCGCCTTCGCCTAATTACGCGCGAAATTTGAAAATATTAAATTTTAATGCAATTTTTAATAGTACTTAACGAGTATAAAATTTTTATATTTTGAGTATATATTTACTGACAAGCAAGGATCAAATTATTAGATTCTTTTCAAAAAAGATATTAATTCCCTATTACATTCAATTGAGCCGAGCATGTTATAATCATAACGCACTAATATCATAATGTATGTGCTTTTATTGAACGTGTGATAAGCTTTCCTTTAGTATATCAAGAAACTGACATCTGAATGTTATTTTACTTCTAAATTCGATATGAACTTTGCAAAATATCGTATAATGAATAATAAGTTGTGTGATGTAAGGTGGTGGGCAGACTGTGCGCTACGTGCGGCGGCGCGGGGCTGCTGGAGCCGTCCAGCGTGCTGGGGCTGGCGCGGCTGGCCGTCACGCTGGCGCCCTGGCCGCGCCACGCGCTCACCACCCTGCTGCAAGTGCGTACTCATACCGCGGAATACACAATGTAAGGTGGTGGGCAGACTGTGCGCTACGTGCGGCGGCGCGGGGCTCCTGGAGCCGTCCAGCGTGCTGGGGCTGGCGCGGCTGGCCGTCACGCTGGCGCCCTGGCCGCGCCACGCGCTCACCACCCTGCTGCAAGTGCGTACTCATACCGCGGAATACACAATGTAAGGTGGTGGGCAGACTGTGCGCTACGTGCGGCGGCGCGGGGCTCCTGGAGCCGTCCAGCGTGCTGGGGCTGGCGCGGCTGGCCGTCACGCTGGCGCCCTGGCCGCGCCACGCGCTCACCACCCTGCTGCAAGTGCGTACTCATACCGCGGAATACACAATGTAAGGTGGTGGGCAGACTGTGCGCTACGTGCGGCGCGCGGGCTCCTGGAGCCGTCCAGCGTGCTGGGGCTGGCGCGGCTGGCCGTCACGCTGGCGCCCTGGCCGCGCCACCGCGCTCACCACCCTGCTGCAAGTGCGTACTCATACCGCGGAATACACAATGTAAGGTGGTGGCAGACTGTGCGCTACGTGCGGCGGCGCGGGGCTCCTGGAGCCGTCCAGCGTGCTGGGGCTGGCGCGGCTGGCCGTCACGCTGGCGCGCCCTGGCCGCGCCACGCGCTCACCACCCTGCTGCAAGTGCGTACTCATACCGCGGAATACACAATGTAAGGTGGTGGGCAGACTGTGCGCTACGTGCGGCGGCGCGGGGCTCCTGGAGCCGTCCAGCGTGCTGGGGCTGGCGCGGCTGGCCGTCACGCTGGCGCCCTGGCCGCGCCACGCGCTCACCACCCTGCTGCAAGTGCGTACTCATACCGCGGAATACACAATGTAAGGTGGTGGGCAGACTGTGCGCTACGTGCGGCGGCGCGGGGCTCCTGAGCCGTCCAGCGTGCTGGGGCTGGCGCGGCTGGCCGTCACGCTGGCGCCCTGGCCGCGCCACGCGCTCACCACCCTGCTGCAAGTGCGTACTCATACCGCGGAATACACAATGTAAGGTGGTGGGCAGACTGTGCGCTACGTGCGGCGGCGCGGGGCTCCTGGAGCCGTCCAGCGTGCTGGGGCTGGCGCGGCTGGCCGTCACGCTGGCGCCCTGGCCGCGCCACGCGCTCACCACCCTGCTGCAAGTGCGTACTCATACCGCGGAATACACAATAGGGAACATGCAGTATATTTATTTTTGTGCTCATTTTAAAGAACTCCATGTAGAATAGACAACAGACCACACGTATATTAAAAAATGAAAAGACTGTACTGAAAAAAAATGCGGTTTAAAATTGTCAATTTAAATCTTCGCCCGAAGACGGACCTATAGTTCGTATGACGTCACTCCTGTCTGTCATTGCCACTGGCTCACTGATTGTACTGCGCGTGTCATTGCTGGCTTTAGTTGTTTTTACATTTATCTCGACTTTCAAGCTATTATTTTGTAAAAATTTACAATGGACTATCCATCAATATCAGGTGATCATAATTATGACATTGATACTCTGAAAAAAAGCCGTGTGGACGTATGTTTTGTGCCAAAGTCTCCATCTATTTTAAATAAGTTGCAGGTCAGAAGGTTCAATCAAAAACAATTGTTTTTGACTGAACCTTCTGACCCAAAGCTAAGAAAAATGTGGTTTTAAGCAGCGAAGAGAAGAAGAAAGAATAATTAAGATTATTCGATGCTATTTGACGAAGACCACTTTGACGTCGGCGGATACATTTATTGTAAACTTAGTTAATTTATTGTAAATTTAGTTAATGTACACAAAAAAAACAGTCCCTACCTAAAACTTACCCAAACTTTTCAATGTCTTTTTGTTTAGTCCCTTTCATTTCTGCCCTTGAAAACTCGACACATTCGACAAAAAATGTCACTACCATGTCAACATTAACTTTTGCCAGAGTCCTAGAATCTGCTTTGACAAACCCAAATTCAATTTTTATTAAAAAAACGCAATTAATATTGGTTTAATTGTTGACTTTTACTACAACTTATAACCTCAAATAAGTTATCATAACAGGAGGGACGTAACTGAACGCTGATTGGTGTTTTAAGTCCGTTCCGTTTCACGTTACTTTTGATTCGTAATTTTTGTTAAAAAACAACATTATCTTATATATAAAAATGAATCGCAAAATGTGTTGGTAAGCTCATAACTCAACAACGCCTGGACCAATTTGGCCAATTCTTTTTTAAAATGTTCGTTGAAGTTCAAGGATGGTTTTCACGGCGAGAAAAATTAGAATTATTGCTGGAAAAACCCTAAAAATAGCCCTTTTCTTTTTCCCATGCAAACGTTTTCTAACTAAAACGTACAGTCGAATTGAGCTTTATTGTTATTGTATAAAGTTCATATTGCAAGCACTCACTGTTGTCTAAGCAATGAAGGTGTGTTCCTAACATCAAAGAGTCAATTTGCGCTTTATTAACGCTACATATAGTTGAAATTCAATCATATCTATCAAAACGGTGTGCGTGCGTGCGTTGGAGCACAGAATACATCGTTGCAGGATTTAATGTCACGTTCCAAAATTGAATAGCCACAAAATGTAATAGGTCATTTAGACTTTTTTTGCGATTTGGTTGGCTGTGCGACATTATCTATAAAATAATTAGGAACAAAAAACTGCCACTGTACAAATCTTTTTGACAGGACGAAGTCTGTCGGGTCCGCTAGTTTTAAATATAAGCCTTGCAGTGGCCCTAATTTTATATTTTTTTTAGCATTTTAATAACAAAATTTTGATAAATAATAAAATTGCATATTCGGAAGTCCTGTTTCCTCATTGGAAGTGATTCCTGTTTTTGCATAGGACCTGGTGGAGTACGAGGGCAGCAGCGCGGACGAGGCGTGGGTGACGCCGGGCGGCGGCCGGGCGCCGCGGCCCGCCGCGCGCCCCAAGGGCGCCACCGTCGCAGGTCAGTGGCCTGCCCGCTGCCCTCCCTGCCCTCCCTGCCCACCCGCGCCGCCGGGGGCCGGGTTGGCTCAGCACGCTTTGACTTTCGCTGTACAAATGAATTTTCCTCGAATCGCATGTTCCGTATGGCTTTCTCCATGATTTAAATATGCAAGGTTTGTGTAGACGCCTTGGTGGAGGAGAATGCTGTAGTCGTACCATCTGCGACAGTACGAGAGGGAAATACGTGAATGGCTGGACTAAGAATAACTTCTTTTTGCAATATGAATGACGAATGTTTAAAGAACACGATATAATTACTGTACATTTAGAGTTTGTTCGAAATCTTTATGAAAATAATGTTATTCTTTCGTCAAATTTGAAATATAACACGTAAGTATGTTCGAATGTAATATTATATTTGCAGATGCGTTAGCCGATAGTTTTGGTCTGATGAAGAGTAACAGCATAAAGAGCTACCAGGCCAAAGTGATACAGATGATAGAACAACCTACATCACGTAAGATAACAGTATGCCTTCGCGAGTCTGTTTGTCGCTTGTTAAAGAGTAGCTTGCAATCAAAATTATTGTTCAATTAAACGACACTCGAGCACTTTCTTTATAAAATGCACATAACATACACATGTTCTATTTCATATAGTATATGACTTAGCTTTTAACCATAATATAGTCCATATGTATGCTGATGTAAGATTTAATATAGTGTATACTCACACATAAGGAACTTGTTCACCCTCGCCTTAAAGAGATCTAAGTTATATTTTTGGGCAACATATTCGCATACTCTTAATTTAGCCTAATTCAACCATTATGTAATGCTTGAAATCTCAATCATATTTACTTACTTTTGTTATATACACGTCATACATAGTTTACCGCTTTCATTTATACTCTTCTCATCACATGTTAACAGGCGACAACGGGACATACATTATTTCAACTAATGAATGCGATTCTCATTCCGAATGCACTGTGCTTACCTGATGTATTAAAAGTTTATTTTAAACGCCATCCTTTGCTTCTGCATCGTGTAGCAATTATATGTTCTGTGATAAGTTCATCATAAAAATTTCAACTATTATTGTAAGTGTATAAAATTATTATGGCATGTGGCAGTATCAATTGTTTCTTAGGATCGTGGTGATAAGATTGATGATGTCCTTTGGTGGCATGTTCTTATAGTCTGTGGGATTTGGATATTCAATTCCAGTCAGCCTTCGTCTCTTGCAAGCTAGTGAGTTGCAGTACCACATCGTGTGCTTCTCATCTTTCTTCCAGCCCCTATATAGCTTAGATCTGGCATGACATCATCGCTTGCAACATGACTAATGCCAATGTGGTCCGCTTCCAAAGCTAAAGCTCCCAGCGTTAGGCAGTCTGATATCTGTTTGACTTGATGCTTAATCAGTTTTCTTTGCCCGTAAAGTGTTTGGTTGACATTCCTTTTGATTCGCGCATTCTTCTTGGTGTCTGTCTTTTGAGCGCTTAGGAATAAACCAATCAGAATTGCTTCTTGTTTACTTAATACAGTAAACGGATTCTCTTATTTTATAGAATAAATAGTTATATGTGAAATGAGCATTATTTCAATAGTATAAAAGTCTAATTTAAAGAATACAAAAAGTTGGCTTTTGCCGTTCGATTAACATATCTTATATATAAAAATGAATCGCATAATGTGTTGGTAA
The DNA here is from genome assembly GCA_036419045.1 of Scirpophaga incertulas. Taxonomy (NCBI): domain Eukaryota; kingdom Metazoa; phylum Arthropoda; class Insecta; order Lepidoptera; family Crambidae; genus Scirpophaga; species Scirpophaga incertulas. Next base: position 17,727,005 of record CM071643.1, on the reverse strand, counting down.
GCGCATAATTAAGTCAAGTTAATTTTTAAGCGCATAAGTTAATTTTTAAGTTTACAAATGTACTAACAATTATATGGATGATGAATCTGAAATAAATTATTATTATTATTATTATTATTATAATTCAACAACGCCTGGACCAATTTGGCCAATTCTTTTTTAAAATGTTCGTTGAAGTTCAAGGATGGTTTTTAAGGGAAAAATTCGAATAATTATCGGAAAAACTCTAAAAACAGCCCTTTTATTTTCCCATGCAAACGTTTTCTAACTAAAACGTACAGTCGAATTGAGCTTTATTGTTATTGTATAAAGTTCATATTGCAAGCACTCACTGTTGTCTAAGCAATGAAGGTGTGTTCCTAACATCAAAGAGTCAATTTGCGCTTTATTAACGCTACATATAGTTGAAATTCAATCATATCTATCAAAACAGTGTGCGTGCGTGCGTTGGAGCACAGAATACATCGTTGCAGGATTTAATGTCACGTTCCAAAATTGAATAGCCACAAAATGTAATAGGTCATTTAGACTTTTTTTGCAATTTGGTTGGCTATGTGACATTATCTATAAAATAATTAGGAACAAAAAACTGCCACTGTACAATTCTTTTTGACAGGACGAAGTCTGTCGGGTCTGCTAGTTTTTTTATAATTTCTAGAGATTACTATTAGTCACTGATACATTATATTATTTAAATTACAGTAAATGTTACTGTGTATTACATGTTGCATGTATTTTATTCTTTTTTTTGTTGCTCTTCATGTCTTGTGTTTTCATTGAAAATATGAGCATATTTTAGACATTACACTTATTATTTGATAGATGTATTATAATTAACTAGAATTCCTATGATATTTAATATTTTTATTATGCCTACTATTATTGTTATATATCTCGTTAGATTGAGTAATTTATAGATCACGTTCCATTAATGTCTGAAAGTCCATAAAATAATATTTATTTTATTAAATAGACATAATTCAGTTCACTGGATTTTATCTATGGTGGAACATTAGGATTTTTATTCACACCGGTTTTAAAAATATTTCTATGTTCTATTATCAGCCTATAGTAAGATGGCAAGGTAGAATTTTGTCATTCCGAAACATTAAATTTGTTTAGTTACGCTCTTGAAATATTAGTTGATTCATACCTTATAGTATTGAAATGTCATTTCTGCATTATATCTTTGCATTAAGTATATATATTTATCATACTCATTATAGTCAGCATCTCAAACGGCCTTAAACCAATCATCTTGTCATTACATGTGTTTTATTCTTTTTTTTTCGTTTCAGATCATTCAGAGTTGGAACTTTTAATAGAGTCCGTATCAGATGATTCTGAGTTGGATGAACATGTCGAGCAGTACTTCATGGATGCTGTCAAGAAAGAGACCAAAATTAAACCCTCAACAGACAACTCTGCCAGGTAACACTGCTCTCCTACAAAAGAAAATATTTTTCGATTTATTTATAACTTTATTTGTGGAATCTAAAAGGGTAAGGAAAAGTAACACAAAGACCTTTTCTTGCCTCTATTTCTTAATTGATTGCCTAGTACATTGATAAATAATCAACCTAAAATTTTTTTTTACTATCTGTGGGTAGAAATCATCATGTTAAAATAGGTAAACGTACATTCCACCAAAAACATTCTGTAAAAAACTAGCCAAGTCTCGATGGAGCTGATAGTTTATCTCTAAAAAGTAATGAAATATAACAAAGCCGTGCCAAGTCTAAGGTTCTTTATTGCGATTTCGTTATTATTATAGTTAATGAGAATCCCTAAAAGAATTGTTCAAAGAAATTAATATTTTAACTTTAGCTAGTCAATATATATATGATAACTTAGTTTTTGTATATAGAAACTATAATAAATTCAATAAAAACAGTGATCTACATAATGTGAATACTAGAAACAAAAATAAACTTGCCGTTCCAATGTTCAGACTCCATAAAACTAGCTGTTCGTTCTTGGGGAAATGTATATCTATGTTTAACAAACTTCCGCAAGGTGTCATTGATTTGCCTTTATATAAATTTAAAAACCATATCAAAAAGACACTCATGAGTAAAGGTTATTATAAAGTAAGTGACTATCTAAATGATCACACTTTGGGAATAGGGACACTATTTTTTTTTTTTTTTTTTTATATTATAGCAGGCAAACGAGCCAACGGGTCACCTGATGGTAAGTGATCACCGCCGCCCATAGCACAAACAACACCAGAGGTATCATCAGCGCGTTGCCGGCCTTTCAAAAATGTATACGCTCTTTTTTTGAAGCTTCCCATGTCGTAACTGTTCGGAAATACCGCGGCCGAAAGTTGGTTCCATAACTTTGTCGTTCGCGGGAAAAACGTACGCGAAAACCGCACTGTGGAGGACAGCCAACCATTAAGATGGTGGGGATGGAAAGCAAGTCCCCTCCGTGACACACGATACAGGAAATCGGTCGGCGGCAGTATCCCAAACAACTCGTCAGAGCACTCCCCATGGTATATGCGGTAGAGAACACAAAGAGACGCGACATCTCTCCGCAGCGCCAATGAGTCCATACGACCACAGAGCACCGGGTCGTCGACAATTCGAACCGCTCTACGCTGGATACGGTCAAATGGAAGGAGCTGGTACTGAGGAGCACCGGCCCAGAGGTGAGAACAGTATTCCATATGTGGCCTGACCTGTGCCTTGTAAAGTTGTAGGCGGGGGTCGGCGTGAAATACTGTCTCGCCCTGCTTAGCACTCCCAGCTTTTTTGAGGCTAATTTAGCCTTGCCTTCCAGATGACAGCGAAATTGAACATCGCTCGATATGTCGACGCCCAGGATACCGATGGTTGACCCGGCATCAAGGGAAGCGCCTTCAAAGTTTATGGTTGCGACAAAAGGAGATTTCTTAGCGGTAAACGCGCAAACTTGTGTCTTAGAGGCGTTAAACTGGACTAGATTTAGTCGGCTCCAATTCGAGACATGGCTGAGTATGTCATCGATAACAGACACAAGCTTGTTTCGGTTCTCAATGACGTTCTGATGTGGAATATTTGCACTTCCGTGATATAGTGCGTCTCCAGTGCTATCGTCTGCATAGCAATGGATACCGCAATTATGCATTGATATGCAGAAGAAACAAAGTGGGAGACAGCACGCATCCCTGCGGGACACCAGCGTTCACGGGCTGGAGTTCCGAGCATGAGCCATCAACTACGACTCTAATGCTACGCCCAGAAAGAAAAACTGGTGACCCACGTGCAGAATTTCCCAGATAGTCCGTACTCTGGAAGTTTGCTAAGTAGAGCCCTATGCCACACTCGATCGAAGGCTTTCGCTATGTCCAGACCGACCGCAAGAGCTTCCCCCTTCCTCTCCACAGCCTCCGCCCAACGATGCGTAAGGTACACTAAAAGGTCACCAGCTGATCGCCTACTACGGAAACCGTATTGTCGGTCACTGATCAGCTGGTTTTCCTCCAGGTACGCTAGGAGCTGGCGGTTTGTGATATATTCCATTACTTTAGAGAGGATAGAGGTGATAGCTATTGGCCTATAATTGGACGGGTCGGAGCGTTCACCTTTTTTAGGGATCGGGTGTACTAGGGCTGTCTTCCAGGACTTCGGGACGACGCCAGTGGTGTAGGAGAGCCGAAAAAGGCGCGTGAGTACCGGTGCCAACTCAGGAGCGCAAACCTTTAGCACGATTGGTGGAATGCCGTCGGGCCCACTCGACTTATGGATGTCAAGGGAAAACAGTGCCTTCCGAACGGAACTTTGAAAGAACCGGACATCAGGCATTGAACTCGCACAAGGCGGTAGAGTAGGTGGTGATATTCCCATGTCATCCAGTGTCGAATTTGATGCAAAAAGATTACCAAGAAGTTCGGCTTTTTCCTTTGCAGTGTGGGCCAGAGAGTCATTATTTTTGTGCAAGGGTGGAATTGATGAGCGACCGAAGTTCCCTAGGACGGCTTTGGCAAGAGACCAGAATGAACGTGTACCAGACGGTAGGCGCACTAGTCTCTCGCCAATTCGCCCTATAAACGATGACTTTGCCTTGGCGATGCTCCTCTTGAAAGATCTCGCAGCGAAATTGTACTTCTTTTTATGGAATTTGGCGTTTGGATCGTCAGACGCCGCCATTCCCGCCCAGGTTCGATAACACTCCTGTTTTCGACGAGCTGCCGACTTGCAGGAATGACCGAACCAGGGTTGAGAACTACCGCCGATGGGAATCACAGAGTTTGGAATAAAAAGTTCCATTCCCTGAAGAATCACATCGGCGACAGATTCGGCAGTATCGTCCGTATCCTCCCGCGAGAAGCAAATTCGCTGCCATGGGTAGGATGCAAAGAAGACCGCATTCCATCCCAATCTGCTGACTTGTAATGCCAGACCCGACGGGTAGCCACTGGCTGGGAGCTCATAGACTTGTTGAGAGGCACAGTGCTATGGATTAGGCAATGGTCCGAGGAGCCAAGAGGTGCATCAACAGAGACTATGTAACCGTCCGGGTGTGAAGTCAGCATAAGATCCAGTAAGGAGGGCGTATGGTCGTCTATGTCTGGAATTCGCGTGGGCGAGGCGACTAATTGAGACAGACCGTAAGCCAAAGCAAAGTCATGAACAGATTTCCCATGTAGTCTGTGTTACGAGACTTGAGCCACTCGGTGTGATGGGCGTTGAAGTCACCCAACAACACTACTTCGGCTGAGGGAGTCGTTTGAGTAGGGAATCGATCGCAGTTTGGCAGCACTCTATGAGTCGGTCCGATTCGGCGTTACCGCTGTGAGATCTGTACACGCACGCGTAAATGCGCGGGTGGTCGTCGCATTCTACGCGGAGCCATAAGGTGGACAGATCCCTGGCTTCAAAGTTTTTGAGGCGACGGACGCACATATCTTCCCTGACATAAGCACATACACCGGCTCGCGGGACGAATGAATGTTCCAGGGTGTAGCCGGGGTAGCGCAGATATGCGATGTCGAGGGGTTGGGATATTTGCGTCTCTGTGAGAAAAAATAAGGCCGCTTTTCCGTTTCGAGATGGTGGTGAACGGAATTCAGGTTGGTATGTATACCCCTGATGTTGCAAAAATCCACGTGGAGCGTGGATTGGGGTATGGTTCGCGCCTTTTTCCCCTGCCTCTTTTGAGCGGTATGTTGCCCTCCCCAGAATACGCAGGGCAGCCTGAGCTAAATAGCTCAGGGGGGATTCTCCAACTACGGAGGAGTTGGTACCCCCTGGGGTAAAAAACTATCTACTTCCGCTGCCATGATTGGTGAAAAGGAGGAGGGGTGTGTAGTGGGCTCCGGGACTCTCACTCACTGGGCGAAACACAGCAATGTCAAGCATTGTTGCTTTCACGACCGTCTTCTGTGAGAGGGTGGTATTCACATCCGTCGAGCCTGCCCATTCGTGCTGTAATTGGGATCACAGCAAGGCTCTACCACCATAAATTGTTGTTGCTCGTTTAGCACAACCCAGGGGTCACTTGTAGGGTGTCGAGAGTAAGACCTACGGAAGCGAGCAACGCCAACCAACACTATTCATAGAGCCATGTTTGGTAACAACATTATTTATAATATTGTATTATTTTATATGTGTATGTAAACATACATACGACTGTAATCGTATTAGGTATGATTGTATCTTATACTATATTGTATTTTATATTATATTATTATAATTATTAACATTGAAAAGAGGAGATAAAAATAGACCTTCAGAGTTTCTTGCCTGTTCTTCTCGAGAAGGCTCTCCCAATTTCCGAACAGGTGTCGAGTCAATATATTTTTTCTTTTTTTTTTCCTTATTCGTACGTACGGACAAGGTTTTTGTTTTTTTTTTATTTAAGCTTTTTTTTTGTTTGTTGTTGACGTCAATAAGTGCCTGTAAAGGTCTATGTTGAATAAATATTATTTTGATTTTGATTTTGATTTGAATGTTGTGTGACTGCCGTTGTCCAATCTGTCGCCAGAACCGCTACCCATTGACGATGGAAAATTGCCACTTGGAAAACGTGGTGTTAGCCTTAAACGGCCAAGTTGTAATGTTTACAGCAACGTAGATATAGATATAAAACAAAAACCAGTTGTATTTATATAATTGTTTGTATTAATATAATTATTATATTAATATTGTTAACTTAGTCCTTAATCTCGTGCATCACAAACACCATAATAATTGCTTAGCAAACCGTACCAGACTTTGCCGACCGATAGTTTTATATCGAACACGAGATGTATTTCGTGATATACACGAATTGAAGTGCACATGAAAGCAAATAAGTCGAGCCATCTCTAAATGTCACGTTTTATGGTTGTTATTTTCAGTATTATTGGTCAGATTATTTTGAAAAGTATATCATCTGAAGGGTAATTATATAACCACTAGCTGTGCCAGCGACTTCGTCCGCGTGGAATAATTATTTTGAGCATCATATTTTTTTTGCAAACAACCACAGCCGAGGCTGTTACCCGATCTTGACAACGCGACATATCCAAATTTGATTACCATAAAAACGATTCTAGTGAGTTAACATTAAAATATAGACATATTTTTTTAGATCATTTTAAGAGGAATAATTCTTTCATACATATTTTTTTGGTATCTAGAACCGTTTTCACAGCGCACGCAACGAAAGCCCTCAAAGATTAATAATTTTCCCCGTTTTTTTCCACATTTTCCATTATTTCTTCGCTCCTATTAGTCGCAGCGTGATGTTATGTAGCCTAAAGCCTTCCTCGATAAATGGGCTATTCAATAAAAAGAATATTTCAATTCGAACCAGGAGTTCCAGAGATTAGCGCGTTCAAACAAACAAACATTCAAAGAAACAAACTCTTTAGCTTTATAATATTAGTATAGATATAAAATGGAGAAGTAATTGAATCGAAAACAATGTCATTTATTTCTGGTTTAAATATAACAATTATAGTGAATAACTGAAAAGTTATTACGTTGATATGCATAAACGTAATTAAATTTATTCTCTATAACTGATATTGCCACTGAGAGTAAATATAATTTTCTTCTTTCCTGATGCAAGCTTTTTTTAATCGGAGTTTCACAATAAGATGTTTAAATTAAAAATTTTCGATTTTGCTAATGTGCAAATTGAGCAAAACGTGGCGTTAATTATCGGTTGATTGCTTCGTTATTTTTTTTTATTATTGGATAGGGCAGCAAGGGAGCAAACGGATCACCTAATGGTAAGCGATAACCGTTGCCCATGGACACTCGCAACACCAGAGAAGTCACAGATGCGTTGCCGGCCTTTTTAAAAGGGAATAAGGGGGGCGGGGGGGTTGTGCCTCCGGTACCCTCACTCGGCGAAACACAGCGCAAGCGCTATTTTCCGGTTTTCTGTGAGGCCGTGGTATCACGAAGCCGAAGCATGGCTCTCCCACGGTAAAACTATATATATAAGTAGCGCGTATTTACAGCGTGGTGTCGGTGTGTATGGACGCGCGCGTAGAGTCGGGCGCTGGCGGCGCAGGCGTGGCCGGCGAGGCGCTGGCGCGGCGCGCGTTGCTGGCCACCGGCGGCGCGCTGGCCGCGGCGCTGCGCGCGCCCACGCCGCCCCCACCGCCCCCACCGCCGCCGCCCGCCGACGGCGACGCCGACACGCCCACCTCCCCGACCTCGCCCAACACGCCCACCACGCCCACCGCGCCCGCACCGCCCGCACCGGCCGCCGCGCGTCAGCACCCGCCGCTCACGCACACGCTCTACGACGTGTTTCGACACCTGGCACTTGAGTTTGAAACCCAGGTTGGTGCTGCGTTTTTCTACGACTTTTTTATTACTGGCTCTTTTTTATTATTAAGTAACTAGCTTCCACCCGCGGCTTCGACGGCGTGAAATTAGTTTTTATAAATCCTGGTCCCTTTTGTCTGTTCCGTTCGAATTTCGGGATTCCGTTTGTAGAAATACTGCACATCCTATGAGACCTACGTACCAAGATTTTGTTTTTTTTTTATGTATTATGGACTGGCATTTGGTCCCATCTCACCTGATAGTAAGTGACGATGAGGCCGAAGATGGTCCATGCATGTCCAGATAGTGCCTATTCACTCTTGCCGCCTTGAAAAGGCACAGATTGTATTTATCAGGGAAAATATCCGGCGGAAGGGAATTCCACTCCTTTGCTGTGCGCATTATGAAAGTAGAAGCGAAACGCTTAGTGCGTATAGGTGGTATATCAACGACATAAGGGTGGAAGCCCAACCGCCGTTTAGTTCCCCTGAGGTGGAATGGGGATGCTGGAATCAAATTGTGCAATTCCATTGCACACTCTCCGAAATGCATCCGATAAAAGATGGCCATAGAGGCTACCTGTGATCGAGGCTCCGCAGTTTAGCCTCTACTAGACGTGAGTCACCAATGAGCTTCCTAACACGTTTCTCGATTGAATGCAAAGCAGCTAGTTGGTATTTGACAGAACCGTCCCAAAGATAACAACAGTATTTTATACACAATCGGATTTGAGGTTGGGTAAAGGTTTAGAAGTTGCCCTGCTGTGAAATACTGTGATGCATGGTCTTATCTTCAAATCAACCCCTATTTCAACCCCACTGGTAAAAATGTCAAAATGCTAGAACAAACGATTTTTTGTTTCTTATGACGTGATATTTGACGAACTTGCATTTTAACTTTCAACCCTTATTTCACCCCCTAGCTGGTCGAAATTTCAAAAATGCTACAACAAAGGTTTAATGATTTCTTATCAAGTGCTTAAATATAAAGTTCCATGGTTTTATCTTTTAAAACTAAGAAATCCCATACAAACTTGCAACCTCTATTTCAACCCCTTCATCTCTTTTTTTCAAAATTTAAATTAGCCTATGTTCTGTCTCAGGGTCTGAAGATTGTCTGTACAAATTCATCAAAATCGGTTGCAAGGTTTAAGGGGAAAGCGTAACAGATAGTTACATTCGCATTTATAATATTAGTTGGGATGTGCCAGAATAAGCAAATATTTAAAAATCCACATCAAAATTCTGTTATAGCTATTTGAATGTGCTCGAATGCTCTCATGAAAAACATTTAAAATTATTGACAATATATTTTTTGTGATGTTACCAATAGGGTAGACGACTACAACTGATTACGGCCGTTTTTATACTATAATTATCTGATTTGAGCAATTTATATATAATGAAAGTATGTCAATATAGAATTTTCAGTTTAATTATTAATATTGTTTTTAGATTTCTAAAAAATGAGCAATTATTATTTACGTAATTCTAATGAAACGAACACATTTCTAGCATTCTCACATTAAATGTAAAATTTTTATATATAGAAAGTACCTACCTATACATACTAATAACAAAGTTATTTTAAAATTTGTTTATACGCTCATACAAATTAGGTGAGTTTACTGAGTTATGACGTCACGATATGCAGTGTTTTTAGTATGGAGCGTTTTTGAGTGACCCGTGACAGCGCCGCAAACATGGCGATGTATCTTCAAAAGTAATATAGGTGCAGGTGTACTGTTGGTTCTACAATATTTGTCACTTAAAAGAGTACTATTATTATATATTGAAGTTAAAAAATCGGGTGGGGCTGTGCCGGGGCACACGGCCGTTGGTTTTAACGTGAAACGTCAATGTTAGGAAATCGCTTTAAATAAAAACAAGATTGACGGTGTTTTAAGAATTTTAATAAAAAACTCAATGTCACAACGGCGATCTGACTATATAAGTGAAATATTCACACCATATTTTTGTTTCTAAGACTAATAGTTTTTTAATTATTAAGGTACGATGATATAGACCTTTTCGTTACGGTCCACTTTTTAAACCTGGTACCCGTATGTTTCGGCGCGATTTTAAAGACGTTTCACGTCAAAAATTGTCGTCTAGCCAATTGTAACAAATTGAAATATTAGTTTGGTTGACGTGCGTTTGGCAGACGGATTGCACGTTCATGGAGAACGTGGTGGCGCTGTGGCTGACGCTGAACGGGTCCGTGTGGGGCGGCGGCACGTGGGCGCTGTCGTCGCTGGCCGTGCCCGCGGACGTGCCGCGCATCCGCCTGGCCTCGGACACCGTGGCCGCGCTGCTGCGCTCCCTGTGCGAGTACGTACCGCCGCCGCCGGCCTCCATTCATGATTTCATTGATTAAATCACATGGCTGACGCTGAACGGGTGTCCGACGTGGGGCGCGGCACGTGGGCGCTGGCGTCGCTGGCCGTGCCCGCGGACGTTGGCCGCGCATCCGCCTGGCCTCGGACACCGTGGCCGCGCTGCTGCGCTCCCTGTGCGAGTACGTACCGCCGCCGCCGGCCTCCATTCATGATTTCATTGATTAAATCAACATGGCTGACGCTGAACGGGTCCGTGTGGGGCGGCGGCACGTGGGCGCTGTCGTCGCTGGCCGTGCCCGCGGACGTGCCGCGCATCCGCCTGGCCTCGGACACCGTGGCCGCGCTGCTGCGCTCCCTGTGCGAGTACGTACCGCCGCCGCCGGCCTCCATTCATGATTTCATTGATTAAATCAACATGGCTGACGCTGAACGGGTCCGTGTGGGGCGGCGGCACGTGGGCGCTGTCGTCGCTGGCCGTGCCCGCGGACGTGCCGCGCATCCGCCTGGCCTCGGACACCGTGGCCGCGCTGCTGCGCTCCCTGTGCGAGTACGTACCGCCGCCGCCGGCCTCCATTCATGATTTCATTGATTAAATCAACATGGTTTTCAGTTTTTACTACAAAACTAGCTGACCCGGCGAACTTCGTACCGCCTTAGCGTAGCTTTGATGCACTACTTTATTTTGTATAGGTGACCTAATGCTCTTTTAATATAGTCTATGGCTGTGAATGACGTTGACATTCGTTATAAAAAAAAAATTGACATTCGTAACGCGCGTTTTTTAAAATATGCAAAATTAAATGTATACTTTTCAATATTTCTGAGAGATTTTCTTAATATTTTTTCCGTAAGAACCATCCTTGGACTTCCACAAACATTTAAAAAAAAAGAATTATCGAAATCGGTTCAGCCGTTCACACGTGATGCCGTGACAACGCAAAACGGGTTTCATTTTTATATATATAGATAAGTGAGTTAATCAACTGTCACTGCACTTATATGTAGGTAGTTTATAAAAATAAATCACAAATATATAAAATCGACTTTATTTCCTAACCAATGTTAAGACAAATATACAACAAGAAAACAATTAAAATTTAGTAGTGTAGGTAACTAGTAATAATTTTACGACGTAACAATTAGCTCAGTCTTTCTAGATTTCTTTTTCACAGTTAAATCAATTTATAAGTAACAATATTAATTATCAAGTAACTATAATATCTAATTAATATTAATGATAATACAGTCACGAGCCGCTGTATAATACTAACAGTACAAAAAAAATTAATAGTGTTACAAAGTGGAACAGAAAATAAAATAAAACTATATTGTACTACTTAAACAACTAAAATAACACAAAATTAAAAGAGATTAAAAATCCTGCAATTCTTTGAGAATAGACTTTTTTAACTGAAATGAGATCAAAATCATTATTAAAGTATTTGAGAATGCTAACAGACAAGTCTTATAGGTATTTATGATTATGACAGATACCGTCATGATTACTAACTGCTAGCACCGGATCCGGTCTTCAAACCATTAAATGATGGCGGATCCGCCGGATTATCGGATCCGTTTTTCCGGATTGCAATCCCTACCTACGGCACGGTCCTAGCGTGACTAGACAAATACTACTAAGACTTATATACAACTATCAGTAGGCGATATTTGCAAAATACTGTGTAAATTTTAATTAACACTTATCTGTTCAGATTGGAAAACGTATCGCTAAGGTGTTGGGTGCTGTCAATGCAAGCTCTGGCATGGATCACTAGCCTACCTCTACAGGTATGATAGCTGGATTATATAAAAACAATATTGTCCTTTATTTTTAATTGTTTTGTGTTTTATTAATTATTTAATTGTTGATTTGTTGCAGATGGAGGGTAGTACTCAAACCATGGGGCGAGTGATATTGGAATGCGAACATTTTATACCGGCTATAGTAAAATTTGTCACTATGAATGTCAGTTACGATGTTAATGTTGTGACTTCGGAATCATATTTGGTAAGATATTTCTTTGTTATTAATTGTACATATATAGTTTGATACATTTCATCATTTACTTTGCTTTCCACAATGATATTCTTAGTTGACTAGATGGCCACAGCAAAAGTAAGAGAGAGGATGACTTATTACAACAATCCAAAAGTTTTCTGTAATACTTATTTTAATATTAATTATTTATTATATATACATTATTATCTTTGTATTTATATATTGATGTTTTTTTTTGTTAAATTGGTACCTATTATATATGTTTCATTATATTATTAATTTGTTTTTTTTTCTTTATTTTAAAAGGACTTTTATCCAAATGGATATGTCAGTCCTATCGGAACATACATTATCATACACAATACGGAACATATACAATCACAGTTAATCTCAAAGTAGTCGCGGCGGGCACAGTGCATTGTATAACATATGGGCCTCTTTGGAAGTTGGCTGGGCCAAAATACTGTGGAACATACCAACATCCATAATATTAATTTTTGATCTGTTGATTAAATCTCTCCTATCATCTTGATAACGGACACATTGTACCAACAAGTGTTGGACATCTTTCATAGTATCACAAATTTCACAGTTAGGAGATTCTATTTTTTTCATTAAATATCCAAACTTGTTGTATGGATAATGACCAGAACGTAATCTATTAAATAATACTATATATTCTCTACCTAATTTAAGATTGTAAAACCATGGGTGACGTAGAGGCTGACACTGGATACTTTTATACCAAATGCCGTTCTTTTGACCGTTTATTGAAATATTCACTCCATTTATGAAAACAAATATGCTTATATTTTGATGTAATTACCGAATAAAATGATTTAACATATCTATGTTCACCTTCAGTTATTGCCAGTTTTGCTATTCGGTCAGCCTCTACGTTCCCAGAAATTCCAATATGTGAAGGAATCCATTGTAATCGCAAACAAATATTTTTAGAAATAAGCTCATAAATTATCTCATGTATTTTATAAGCTGTTGATACACCTCTGTTGCCAGAGGCGCATCGAGCTATATGTTGGAGTGCACTTTTGTTATTGTACTAATTTATGTAGAGTTCTGGACTGTTTAAGCAAGTTACATTTTGCCCTGTTTAAGACTGTTGCTTCTGCTGTACAGTTTTAAACCGGTTATTTATTTTTTGGGTTCTAAAGGTATTTTATTTTGTTGTCTGACAAGGACCTTTTTCTTTGAAACACGCGGAAGTATATTTTTTGAAGCTGTAAAGAAATTAATCTTCCTAATTCAACTATCCAATCCATGCGGGCCTCATGTTCCAACGTTTTGCTGGGGAAAATCATGAAATATAGCGAGGAGGGTTTTACGGTACAAGGAAAGGAAAAAAACTAACATCGTCGAGAAATTGAAATCATTTATTTGTTGTTCCAACACAAAATAAAAGGAGCACGGTGAACGCGTCTGATTCGTACTAGATTGGTGTTTATTTTAATAATAATAATAATATTTATTTAATAAACACTTCTATAGTCAATATTACATTTTTTAGCTTAAATTATATGTATACACGTATTATAACAACTGTGAACATACCTGAACTAGGATTAACCTGTATCTCAGGCTTGTAATTACAAAATAAAAATATGGACACATAAATCAAATGCAAAATGTATATTATATTTGATTAATAACTAAATTTAAACAAAGTAAGAAAGAGATAAAAATATAAATAAAAATACAAATTATTTGGTAACTAGTAATAGTTTCTCTGTATTTGTCATATGACATAACTTGAAGTGCTTCTTGAAGAAGATTTTAGCTTTATGATAGGTACAATTAAACATACATAGCTTGGCATTTAATATATTATATAGAAATGGTCCCAGGAATACATAAAATCTGGCCAAGAAAGTATGCTTAATTCCCATATTTTGAGCACAAACAATATCCCTTCGTCTTTTGTTAGTATATTCGGTGCTCATGATAATGGATGTATCAATGATAATGCCCAAGTATTTTTGTTTATCAGTGTTATTAATTAATGGACACTTACACTTGTCGCTTTCTTTCTTGCAGTAGTTAGCGTAAAGAGCCGGAGTAATTGACAAGGTTTTAGGTTTGCGGAAACAAAAATTTATGTATTTAGTTTTATCAACATTCAAATCAATCAATGAATTTTGTGTTAAAAGTATGTTGTTACGTGCACGCAGAGCGGGTCGAACATCGGCGCGGGCTCCGGCGCGGTGTCGGCGCTGCAGGCCGTGGTGACGCGCGCCGTGTGCCCGCGCGGGGCGGCCGGCGCGCGCGCCGCGCTGCGCGCCGTGGCCTGCGCGTGGGCGCGCGACCCCGCGCCGCCGCACGCCGCGCACGACCTGCACGCCGCGCTGCTGCGCCTGGCGCTGCCGCTGCTGCAGCTGCTGCCGCGCGCGCCGCCCGACGCGCACGCGCGCCGCCTACTGCACGCCGTCGGTGAGTTGACACTCTTCCCTTCCTTCGTGCACGACCTAAGTGTATGACAGATGCACGAAATGAGTTTTTTAAAATAGCCTTCGGTTTTCATATAAGTAACCTTACGCAATATATTATTCGTGAGGAGTTAAAGTTGAGCATTCTTTTTTATTGTTAATCTCTTGTTAAAGAGGTTCTATTCCTTGCTTAATTATTACTTAATATCTAGAGGCGCAAAATCTTTTCCTGACAATATCGTGCTCTCTTTAGAAGTTATTCTGTTGCACTCCATCACTGATAATCTAAATAAAATAATTATATTTTTATTTCTGATATCTTTAAAATTTACATAAGAATTTTTATAGTAACTATCAATTGTTGTTCCTTTTGTTAGATATTGTACGACAAAGGATATTGTTTTTTGCTGATTCCGCGCAGTTCATGATGACTTGTCCAACAAGCAGACAAGGTCGACACGTGTTTCGTCTCTCAGCGAGACATCTTCAGGATTTGTTGCCCGCTCGGTGACTCACGGGCGGCTCATGAGCGGCTCATGAGCCGCCAAAAAACAATATCCTTTGTAATACAATCAGCAAAAAACAATATCCTTTGTAATACAATGGACTTCCGCAAAATAACACCTGCTACAATAGAGATATTGTACGGTTTCAGCGTACAAAGTGCATTTCAGCATAATTTGCGTCATAAGCAGTTTACTCAGTTCGCCTAATACCTCGCGCGGCATTAGGCGTGTACTCATTATCATCAGCATATTATCATAGCATTTTAACAATTAAACAATTTAACAGTTTATATTATATCAATCAGTTATAATCAATTCTTTTATTTATATCATCTACAAGTTGTGTGGTGTAAACCATACAGATATTTAAAATTATATGACTCAAATATCTTTTTGTGTTTATATCTGGTCTTTCTATACATTACAAACAGTATTATGTTGTGGGAGAATCGTAATAAACATGTAACTGAAAAAGTGTTTGTTTTCAGCGCACATGTCGTGGTGGTGGGTGCGCGAATCGTGGAGCGGGCGCGGCGGTGCCGCGGCGCACATCGGAGCGGCGTCGAGCGGGCCGGCGGGCGCGGCGGGCGGCGCGGGCGCGGGCGGCGGGGCGGGCGCCAGCGGCGGCGAGGCGCGCCTGCCCGGGCTGCTGGCCGACGTGCTGGGCGGCGCCACCACGGGCCGCCGCGCGCCGCAGCGCCGCGCCGTGCTGGCGCTGCTGATGCTCTACTGTCGCAAGCTGCTGGCGCTGCCCGTGCTGCTACCCTCCGCCACCGACCCCGATGACGACCGCTCACAGGTGCGTGTTCCGCACGTACTGCCATAACACATTGTCGTTCTCGTTTCTCGTCGTCTCAAGTAGAATAATCTGCGTCATAAAACACTATCAAATTGCTATATAATAAACACTTAACTCAACGATTTCTAACGTAAGATTTCGCCCAGGTTTTTAATGTGCAAATACTTCAAAATGATTATAAAAGGGTATGAATGAAACTATTGTTACTTGAATAAAAAAAAACATAATTGGTCATGATAACAGGACGACAACCTTCCAAACGAACCTGGTCCTGGCAATGCATTTACCCACTCGCAGACAGACGAGAGCAAGGCTCAACAGCAGGAGGGCACGAACATTGAGGACGAGCGCAAGCAGATGGCTACTCGCACGCCCTGTTACGCTGATGCTGGTAATTATTGCATTGCAATCTCTATAAACAACAAACTCAAGTGTTTTGCATACTATTTGCCCAAATTGTTAAAAAAATTATGTTATATATAGATAGGATGAGTATCAACCATAGATTTCCTACCACTATCTTCCATTTGACCCTATAATAATAACAAATATTGTATTTATTACAGTTTTACAATACCCAGAAATCATGGAGAAACTGTATCGAACACTATCAATATGCGATGGCATGAACGTTTTATTATTGACTTCAGGTATGTGGTTAAATTTAATGATCATAATTGATACTGCATTTGCTTACTATTTATCAGTTTGTGTTGTTGCGCATTAAATTAAATATATAATATTTTTTGTTTTCATTTACTAGATAATATATCCTAAACAGCGAATTGAACAGTGTGTCATCATTACAGGAGTGAACTCCGACTTGTTGGGTGATCATGCCACATTAAGAGAAGAGGTATTCTGGTTGGTAGCAACCATTCCCAATGTGGCCGCTAACCCGGCACTCATGGTTCCCAGTCTCATTGAATACCTTAGTAAGTAGTTACTAGTTATTTTGAGATTATTTTAAACTGTTTCGAGCTCATGGCAGTGAGATATATTCACACATTTTATGTTCACACAATTTATTCGACTTCTAGATACACAGTGCTTTTAATTTATTGAAGTATTTACAAGTCTCAAATACTGGAGTGGCGGAGGATCTACTTTTAACTTTGTACTTGATCAGACCAGATTTCACTGTAATCACCTAATTACAATGATTGAAAAATTATCAATCTAGTCAGATTGATTATTATTCAATCACTAAATAGTCATATTTTTTCGATTATACTAAATACTAGTATAATACATATTGGTAAAATAATAATTTATTTAATAATGGTTCTCATTGATTGTGATCTTGAATTAGTCATTTATAAATGTTTAATCAAAGTAAGAGCCTGTATTCACAAGTTTGAATTGCAGTAAATACTTATTTTACTCACAACTTTTTCATGTCCTCTTACTACATTCATGTGTATGAACAATTGCCATACAAGTTATTAGGCAAATAATAATATACCTATATGTTTATTTTTATTCTTATTCATATACATATGCAAGGTTTTTGTTCTCTTAGCTTTATATCGGCTTTGACGTCAATAAGGTCTATGTTGAATAAAGATAAATTCTATTATGAATGAGATTTTTTTTGATGAAATAATTATTGTTTCGTGAAGCTTGCATTGACGAATCACTTGCCTACAATTATTTGTCCAATATTAATAAAAAGTAAAATATGAATACATTAATAAAGTTTTGATTACCTTATAGACTTTTTTCTTTACCGTGGGAGAGCCATGCTTCGGCACGAATCGGGCCGGCTCGACCGGAGTGATACCACGGCCTCACAGAAAACCGGCGTAAAATAGCGCTTGCGCTGTGTTCCGCCGAGTGAGTGAGGGTACCGGAGGCCCAATCCCCCTTCCCCCATTATTCCCTTTTAAAAGGCCGGCAACGTATCTGTGACTCCTGTGGTGTTGCGTGTATCCATGGGCAACGGTTATCGCTTACCATCAGGTGATCCGTTTGCTCGTTTGCTGCCCTATCCTATAAAAAAAAGACAAGCAATTTATTTGTTTCAGAAAAAGACGACGTGGTGCATTTGTCGCAAGGAATGCAGCAGCTGATCAACAAGCTGCTGGACAAGCCGGAGGCGCTGGCTGCGTTTATCGAAGCAGGCGGTCTCGAGCTGGCTGTAGAGAAGCTTACAGCTTGCCATCAGGTGGGCTTTTTATTAACATTGTAAGCTCACCATACGGAATAATTAGCATCTTCTGGTCCACATAAGTTAGTTATTGTTGTTGTAGAATAATAGTATGAAAGGTATATATCTATATAAATAAAAATGAATTGTTGTTCGTTAGTCTGCTTAAAACTCGAGAACGGCTGGGCCGATTGAGCTGATTTTAAACGGTGAGCAAATAAGGAAAAATTGCGAGTAAGATAGAGTAAGACGATAATTTCATTTTCCCATATAAAAGTTGATCACTTACTTTCTGTCAAACATTTGACGGTATTTGTACTCTCAGTTCCACTCGAATTGAAGAACGCATTAAAACAAGACTTTTGAATCGACAACATAATATCAACTTTGCTTATAACATCGTGTATTTAAATTTCAAAATATAAAAATAATTAATGTGTTGACATATTTGATGGGTGCCAACCTTACAGTGTTACTATCTCTCAAAAATATTTTTATTATATTGTTTCGTCATCTCATGTAAAAAGAACCTGTGTATCCGAACGTTCCATTGTTTTGTCCATATAGACCAGGTTATAAGCCTTTAAAAATAATAAAAAGCGAAAAAAAATACAGTATTATACGAACTTTGATGTTATGTGAAAAAAGTGTAAATGCAAAAGTTTTAGATGTTTTTATTACCTACAACTTTGCCATTTGATTTTTTTCAATAGGACATTTAGTTTTTCCGGAAATCAAGAAAAACCGTTTTTTGTGAAAAAGTATTGTGTCGTGTGTTTGTGACTTACTAAATATGCCTCCAATAATTAGGCGGTACGAAGTTCACCGGGTCAGCTATACTCTGTCCATTATGTTATTTTCTTTTTGACAGATCGCGCGTATGAAATATTGTTTCTATTTTCAAATTATAGTACTACAGTAATAATATACTTTCTAGACGGGTAACGCCCACATAGTGAAGTGCTCTGTGCATAACAAACTACCACAGACAATAAGCAGTTCTTGAAATCAGATAAATCGATAAATTGTCTTCAAATCAAATATTTGTAAATTTATTTATTTCCTTCTCGACAGCTACCTTACAATATTTATAGGTATGTGAATTTTAATATTAAAACGCATATGTAGTTAATAACATCTACGTCAAGTTTAAATCAAGAATTATGATCAAGAATACTTAGAAAATCACATACATACCATTTTTTTAACAAACTAGCTAGGTAATTGGTAATTCGCCAAAAATATAAAATTTTGCCTAATTTACTTGGCATGTGTAAAACTTTATTTTTTCATATATTTCTGATCCATTTAAGAAAGTTTATTGCCCTTTTAACACAGTTCCTTTCGGCATATTGAGAACTTAATTAAGCTCTACTGTAGACTGTACGTATTGATAAGGAGGAATATAAATACTCAACTCAACTTATTATATTGTAAAACAATACACAATGAAAGCAATGAATGTGATACAAGCGTTGTATGGCAAATGACAACCAAACGGCGTAGCCGTATTTAATGACACATACAATCTAACGTCACTCCTCACAACTCCCGTTGCCTAGCCAACCCCATAGACAATATATGACAATTTATTTCATGTATTTGAAAAAACCAGATAAACGAATTTAATATTTATAATAAAAATAATATCGCTGCATTAAATCGATTAAAAGTTCTTCTTAAATAAAATCGATATTCTGTTTTAATCGAATCGGTAACTTGCGAGTTCATCACTGATTTCAAAATATCTTAACCTGTCAAAAAGAAAATAATATAATGGACAGAGTATAGTTATTTATAAAGATGAAATTAAAGTTTATATGTGCATAAATTAAACTGAGAAATATGTACGACTACAATACTAACGTGATTCATAAAGCTAAGCCAAAAAATTTAAAGAAGAATCCTTACCATATATAATAATAATCGAAAAGTGAGTTTGTTTGTTCCGCTTTCACGCCGTAACTACTGAACCGATTGCTTTGAAATTGCAGTCGTAAAGATAAAAGTCCGGATTATTCCAGGATAAAAAGTAGGCTACTTTTTATCCTGTAATAATCGACAGATCCCACGGGATACGCAATAAAGGCTTCACTCAAAAACTACTGCACAGATTTTCATGCGGTTTTCATCAATAGATAGAGTGATTCTTGAGCAAGGTTTTGCGGTATTTTTTTTTCTCTCGGAAAAACGGATAAAAATCAAAATCAAAATCAAATCAAAATCAAAATAATATTTATTCAACATAGACCTTTACAGGCACTCAACAAACAAAACAAAAAAAAGCTTAAATAATAATAAAAAAAAAACAAAAACCTTGTCCGTACGTACGAATAAGGAAAAAAAAAAGAAAAAATATATTGACTCGACACCTGTTCGGAAATTGGGAGAGCCTTCTCGAGAAGAACAGGCAAGAAACTCTGAAGGTCTATTTTTTATCTCCTCTTTTCAATGTTAATAATTATAATAATATAATATAAAAATACAATATAGTATAAGATACAATCATACCTAATACGATTACAGTCGTATGTATGTTTACATACACATATAAAATAATACAATATTATAAATAATGTTACCAAACATGGCTCTATGAATAGTGTCCCTATTCCCAAATACTGTGATCATTTAGATAGTCACTTACTTTATAATAACCTTTACTCATGAGTGTATTTTTGATATGGATTTTAAATTTATATAAAGGTAAATCAATGACACTTTGCGGAAGCTTGTTAAACATAGATATACATTTCCCCAAGAACGAACAGCTAGTTTTATGGAGTCTGAACATTGGAACGGCAAGTTTATTTTTGTTTCTAGTATTCACATTATGTAGATCACTGTTTTTATTGAATTTATTATAGTTTCTATATACAAAAACTAAATTATCATATATAATTGACTAGCTAAAGTTAAAATATTAATTTCTTTGAACAATTCTTTTAGGGATTCTCTAGCCCGTAAACAGTAGATAGTCCCACGGGAAGCGCGATAAAACCTTCACGCCATAAACCGACTTCCGCTCATATGTAGCCGTGGGCAAAAGCTATGACCCTTAATCCTCTATTACACCCATTCCCGAAATCCACGCCGGCGAAGCCGAGGGCAGAAAGCTAGTTACTTATAAACGAAAAAAGTATATAAGTACATTAAATTTAATCAAAATTCAAAAAATAAAACTATTTTTACCTCACGTTAAGAACTTATCCGAACAAACGTCTCGCGTCCTAAAACTTTGTCAAAGCATTATTTAAAAAAAAAACGTATTGTGGTGTGTCTATGCGTGAAAGCAATGCGCAGAAAGCAATTTTTAACAATATAAGGTTAGAATAACAATCACTTTATAGTAATTTGCCGACTTATAACGTTAATTAGAAAAAACATAAAATACGTGAATATAATAAAACTAGAATCAATTCAGATCTATTATGGGTATATTCTAAAAATGTGAACTTGATAATATAGAAATGTGAAGACTTTGACATGGGCATTGTCTGATAGTTGACTGTAGGGTGACTACAAATTAATCTCTAAATTAAAAACGTATCATAACGTTGATCAAGAAGAACATTTTTCAACAATACAGTTGATGTGCTTAGCACGTTCTATTGATTGAGATGGTTGATGTGGCATATTTCTGTGATGGACAGGCGGGTCCCAGCAATCGGCCGGGGCTGGTGTCGTCTCTGATGAACTACCTCAAGTTACCACCGCAACTTATCAACTTGTCCACGCCTGCCGGGAAGAAAACTCCGCCCGTCATCGAGACCATCAACGGTCTTATCAACATTGCGCCGCTCTGTAAGTTAAATCCGCTCTGTAAATACGCGAGGAA
Organism: Scirpophaga incertulas; assembly: GCA_036419045.1. Taxonomy (NCBI): domain Eukaryota; kingdom Metazoa; phylum Arthropoda; class Insecta; order Lepidoptera; family Crambidae; genus Scirpophaga; species Scirpophaga incertulas. Next base: position 17,705,181 of record CM071643.1, on the reverse strand, counting down.
TTTTATTTGCTATCTTTGTTGTATATTGCGTTCTTGCGTCTCTGATTTATTTTTTTTCGATAAGTCTATTTAATAGTGTTAAACCTTCTTGGTTTATATAGTCAATGGAACGAACAGGGTGGTTCGTACTATGACATTCCACTGGCACATCTAATAAAATATACCGATTTATATGTGATGTAAAAATCTATTATAAGAATTATATCTCATAGGCCTGCGTAACTGTGTTTTTTTACACTACAATTGCACTTTATTTAATTATTGTTTATATCCATGTTTAATGTAGATCATGAATCTTAAACGATAATTGAACATTTGTGAACTAACACGAATATCTGCATTGTAAGTTGGTGTTGGCGTACAGCAAAAGCCGATTGCGAATTATCATTTGTTTGTTAGAGTATCTTTCCTAGTATTAAACTTATTTAAGAAGCATATTAATTTCAAGCCTTGTTGGTTCCAATAACACTTAATTTATTTAGCAAACCGAAAAATAAATTGACATACAATATTAAAACTTTTGTACGAATTTCATTACTGGTGTGGTAATAAGTGATCACAAACATTTTTTACACTGATCAACACAGTTCGATTGTTTTATCAAAATGTGAAACCGCTAGAGGTTGACTTGTGTCGTTGGTGGTGCAGGCAGCGTGTCGTGCAGCAACCCGACGGCGCCGGTGGCGGACGTGCTGGTGGAGGGCAGCGGCTCGCGCACCGCCGCGGCCGCTCGCCGCGTGCGCGCCGCCGCCTGGTCCTACCACTTCTTCAGCGCCGACGACTGCAGCCTGGCGCTGGCGCTGCGCCTGCCCTACGCCGCGCTGCTGCACGAGGTGCACCTGCAGCCGCACCTCACCAGCCTGGCCAGTCAGTACCGCACACACTCACACCGCCGCCTGGTCCTACCACTTCTTCAGCGCCGACGACTGCAGCCTGGCGCTGGCGCTGCGCCTGCCCTACGCCGCGCTGCTGCACGAGGTGCACCTGCAGCCGCACCTCACCAGCCTGGCCAGTCAGTACCGCACACACTCACACCGCCGCCTGTCCTACCACTTCTTCAGCGCCGACGACTGCAGCCTGGCGCTGGCGCTGCGCCTGCCCTACGCCGCGCTGCTGCACGAGGTGCACCTGCAGCCGCACCTCACCAGCCTGGCCAGTCAGTACCGCACACACACTCACACCGCCGCCTGGTCCTACCACTTCTTCAGCGCCGACGACTGCAGCCTGGCGCTGGCGCTGCGCCTGCCCTACGCCGCGCTGCTGCACGAGGTGCACCTGCAGCCGCACCTCACCAGCCTGGCCAGTCAGTACCGCACACACTCACACCGCCGCCTGGTCCTACCACTTCTTCAGCGCCGACGACTGCAGCCTGGCGCTGGCGCTGCGCCTGCCCTACGCCGCGCTGCTGCACGAGGTGCACCTGCAGCCGCACCTCACCAGCCTGGCCAGTCAGTACCGCACACACTCACACCGCCGCCTGGTCCTACCACTTCTTCAGCGCCGACGACTGCAGCCTGGCGCTGGCGCTGCGCCTGCCCTACGCCGCGCTGCTGCACGAGGTGCACCTGCAGCCGCACCTCACCAGCCTGGCCAGTCAGTACCGCACACACTCACACCGCCGCCTGGTCCTACCACTTCTTCAGCGCCGACGACTGCAGCCTGGCGCTGGCGCTGCGCCTGCCCTACGCCGCGCTGCTGCACGAGGTGCACCTGCAGCCGCACCTCACCAGCCTGGCCAGTCAGTACCGCACACACTCACACCGCCGCCTGGTCCTACCACTTCTTCAGCGCCGACGACTGCAGCCTGGCGCTGGCGCTGCGCCTGCCCTACGCCGCGCTGCTGCACGAGGTGCACCTGCAGCCGCACCTCACCAGCCTGGCCAGTCAGTACCGCACACACTCACTCCGCCGCCTGGTCCTACCGCTTCTTCAGCGCCGACGACTGCAGCCTGGCGCTGGCGCTGCGCCTGCCCTACGCCGCGCTGCTGCACGAGGTGCACCTGCAGCCGCACCTCACCAGCCTGGCCAGTCAGTACCGCACACACTCACACCGCCGCCTGGTCCTACCACTTCTTCAGCGCCGACGACTGCAGCCTGGCGCTGGCGCTGCGCCTGCCCTACGCCGCGCTGCTGCACGAGGTGCACCTGCAGCCGCACCTCACCAGCCTGGCCAGTCAGTACCGCACACACTCACACCGCGCCTGGTCCTACCACTTCTTCAGCGCCGACGACTGCAGCCTGGCGCTGGCGCTGCGCCTGCCCTACGCCGCGCTGCTGCACGAGGTGCACCTGCAGCCGCACCTCACCAGCCTGGCCAGTCAGTACCGCACACACTCACACCGCCGCCTGGTCCTACCACTTCTTCAGCGCCGACGACTGCAGCCTGGCGCTGGCGCTGCGCCTGCCCTACGCCGCGCTGCTGCACGAGGTGCACCTGCAGCTAGAATATTCATTTTTTACAAAGGAAGTACAAATGCTTTTAGTTGTGCATTGTCTCCCCTTCAATGAAGAGTTGGCTTTATCGTACCATAAAGTGTTAAACAGGGAGGTAAATTATATCAGGCGTTAATACCCGGTCGGTATCTGGCTTCCAGTTTCCAGATTGCCCTAATTGAAGACAAAATGGACGTAGAGGTGCATGTCTCTCAACACGCCTGTAATAATCTACGTAAGCCAGTGTAACAGCATTCCACCTCGTACAACATAGTCAGAGTAAATTCGTATTTGATATAGTGTAACTAGATTATTATTTTCAAACTAGGGTACATAGTAGAGTAAGCGTACAGAGAGTGCGTGTGTCCGCAGCGTGCCCGGGCGCGGTGGGCGTGGAGGCGGGGTGCGGCGGCGCCATCGCGCCGCTGGGCCCGCCGCAGAACACGGCCGGCATGACGTACATCCGGCTGGCGCTGGCGCGGCCCGTGGTGGTGTCGGTGGTGCAGCTGCGGCTGTTCCGGCCGCGCGACTCCGCCAACATGGGGCTGCTGCAGCTGCGGCTGCTGGTGGCGCCCGCGTTCGCCGCGCTGCCCAACGTGCCCGCGCCCGCGCCGCCGCCCGCCGCGCACCACCTCGCCGCGCCGCACCCCATCAACACCAAGTCAGTCGCGCGCCCTCTTGTTATTTTTATTATTATATTTTTAATATTTTGCTTGCACTTTTTCTTATTTATCTGTCATTATTTTGTTCATTCCTATTTTTATATTATATATAAAGTATAAAGGCATATTCGGTACTTGAGTTGTCAAAATAGTAAGGATTTACTTCAAGATTGCGGTTTTATCGCACGAAAAACGTTTTAATATATATTGCTTCATTACTAATGTCACGGAATCTGATGTGTTTTCGGCTAACTAACCTTCGGTTGGTACAATTATAAAGTGGTTGAGGTACTGAAAATCATTCCGAACGATTGACATAATGTCAATATATGCAATGCCGCGGACAGGTAGCGCAGTAGATAAATATAAATGGGTCGCGTTGGTGATGTGCAGCAACAACTGGGCGTCGGTGGTGTCGTCGTGCACGCGCGCGCGGCTGCCGCTGGTCCGGTGGAGCGGCGTGACGGGCGCGGCCGCGCTGGAGGCGCTGTGCGCGTGCGTGGTGCGCGGCGGCGCGCCCGCGCACCACGCCGCGCGCGCGCTGCTGGCCGCCGCGCACCAGGTGCCCGCCGTGCGCCCGCGCCTCATGCGCGCGCTGCTGCACATGGACGAGCAGGCGCACGCGCATGGTGAGTCGCACCCCCGCCGCTTTCTTAATCGAAAAAACATTATATTATTTATCGCAGTATTGGTTATAACTAGAGATCGGATAATCGGATGCATATTTACCTAAAGTTAGTTTAAGACAAAGTATGGAAACGGCTTTTTATTGTTTTGTTAAATAAAAATCCCGGATAGCCGGATGTTTATTTATTTACCTAATTTAGTTTTTGACAAAGTATGGAACTGTCTTTTTATTTTATTTCCATAAATAAAAATCCCGGAACTGTAGAACATTTTAGTAATGCAAAACCCGGAGTCTCAGTCTTTTGAAAATAAATACCACGTGCTAATTTAGTAGTTTTCAAACCATATCACTACGTTAAACTTGCAGTCTCGTATTTTCCCGTTATTGTTATTTAACAAAATGTATTTTAAAAAGCCGCTTCCATAATTTGTGAGCCAAAAATTAACTTTAGGTAAATATGCATCCGATTATCTGATCTCTAGTTATAACTCTGTGAAGATATTAAATTTTTGTGAAGATATTAATTTTGCTTAATTATTTTAATGTCTATTGACATGGTTTTAAAGATTTCTTAGTTATAGAATAATTAAGGAAAATTTTAATATGCAAATTTCTCAATACAAAATATCAGTTGTATTGGTATTATTATTTATGTATATACTAGCTGACCCGGCGAACTTCGTACCGCCTTAGCGTAGCTTTGATGCACTACTTTATTTTGTATAGTTGACCTAATGCTCTTTTAATATAGTCTATGGCTGTGAATGACGTTGACATTCGTATAAAAAAAAAATGACATTCATAACGCGCGTTTTTTAAAATATGCAAAATTAAATGTATACTTTTCAATATTTCTGAGAGATTTTCTTAATATTTTTTTCCGTAAGAACCATCCTCGGACTTCCACAAACATTTAAAAAAGAATTATCGAAATCGGTTCAGCCGTTCACACGTGATGCCGTGACAACGCGAAACGGGTTTCATTTTTATATATATAGATGTGGAGGAGACAATGGGTCGATTTTCAGTCACAGCCGATTAGTTTCAAACAGTGTTTCGGTTGGTTGCGCAGAGTTCCAGATGTCGAGCTCGGGCTCGGGCGGGTACAGCATGAGCGCGGTGTGCCTGCTGGTGCGGCAGGTGTGCCAGCGCAGCGCGGCGGGCAGCGTGCAGGCGCTGCTGCTGTGGCTGAGGGCGCGCGCCTGCGGCCCGCCGGCGCCGGCGCCGCCGCCGCGCGCGCCCGCCGCGCTGCTGCACACGCTCGCCGCGGTCAGTGCCATCTGTTGTGCCCTTTTTTTTTGAGGGGGGGGGGGGAATGCGCGGCCGTGTGTGGGGCTCTCCGATCATAGAAACTAAGACCGGCCTACCCACTAAAAACCTTGGGGGTCGTTTTCTAGGCTCATGCGGGGCACATGGCGGGGTGCGCTTTCGCGATTCGACCGCCATGTGTCCCGGGGCCGGCTCGACCAAGCTGGTCAAGCCACCGCCAAGGGAGGGACTGTCCGAGTACCCCTGGATAGTGCCCCAGACAGAGAGACTTCACCACGGTGTGCGCTCTTAGCCAGACACGCACGCAGCCTCATTTCTGTTGTGTCCTAGCCATGGCTGTATCAATTGGAATGAGCTCACCTATTATTTACAGTTTTGGTACATGAATATATAACCCAAAAAATCTGATATCATTCTTTAAAATACATTTGATGCTAATGAACGACAGAATACGACTTTTCGTTTTCAGTAAAGATGTTGTTACGTCAGCTCATATAACTCCCCACCAAGGTACTGCGGCCTACCCTATGTTAGCGATTAGTAATCAACTACGCCGCTAGCCCAATATGGATTTATTGACTACTAGCGGCCCGTCCTGGCTTCGCACGGGTAGACATTACTCTTCGCAGCGTATTTGATGAAATACATTTTATGGCAAATTTTTTTACACCTTCGGTTTGGTTTCAATAAGAATTTCTAAAGATTTCTATAATAATCTAGTACTAAATATAGTCTATGTTACTCAGCGACAATGTAGCTTTCTAATGAAAAAAGAATTAATAAAATCAATCCAGTACTTTTTGAGTTTATATGTTTGCATACAAAAATACAAATCTTTCCACTTTATAATATTAGTATATAAAGTGTTTTTAAAAATACGCCTTTGCCATTGTAAATTGTTTCTCTATGAGGTTGAGATCTATGTAGGTTGTTTCACGTTGCTTTCCTTCACCGTAGGTAAATGAAATAAATAAATAAAAGTACATATTAAACGAAAAGCGCAGTGTTACATGGCAGGGTCAATCTTGCCCCCCCCCCCCCCCCGATTCCCCCCTTCAGATTCCTAAACCAGAGTCGAGACTACAGTGCGACCGACGTCCAAGTTCTAGTCAGTCTATATCCTAGTGGGCTTTTGTGCAAACTTATGTTCTGGAATTACAATTTATTTTTGTACATAAATGAGTATATAGGACAACAGTTTCTAGTTGTATACATTGCAGTTTGATATGGTGTGCACTGTATAACTTAAATTGTTAAAGCTTATTTACAATGATGATTATAATATGAAATTGTTTTATAGGTGCTTTGGAATCTCAAAGAACAGCCAACTTTAGATATTTTAGAAGAATTAATTGCGGACGACTTGTTTGATCTAGTCTATGCGTGGGTCAATAATGTTCCCGAGACAAGTCTTTTGAAGAAAGCACTTGACGCTAGTAAGATAATATTTTTCTTTTCGCAGCATGTTTTGCTTTTTATTTAAAGTTTAAGTTTATGATAATAATATTTTTCAAAATTTTCAGTTCTATGCTCGATGTGTTATATACGGCCTGAACTATATAAAAAGATTTTGGACCACATGGAAATACCCATGGATCAGGATGAAAGGTATTTCTTATTTGTGTTTATTTGATTTAGCATTTATCTAAATTTTTTTTTTGCTAATGTATGATGATTTTGATTCAAATCATTAATAATACGCCTACTGTATTGTGCATATTAAAATAATATTGATTAATAGAAGGTGTAAAAAATGACATCATACAAGTTTGTATATGGTATTTATTAACTTAAAACTAAGTTCCCCAGAAAAGTTGGAAAGAGCTTAGTCAACATAATTAGATTCGAAGTTGGAGTGACGAGCTGTTTGAGTTTGGACCTGTATGGCAGCGGCCTTTAGTTTTTACCTTTTTGTAGTAATTACGACGAAGGACAACAAATTAACATTAAAATATTTAGTGGCTGCAGATGTGTTAGAGCAGAGGTTCCAAAACTTATTTTGTGTCGTAGACCCTTTGCTATGTTTTTCGGGTTTGAGTAGACCCCCTACTTACGTCATATTGAATGCATACTACAATACATACTACAATTTACAAAATTTTATAAACATTTACAATATTTTTTTTACTTCATATGTACTTTTATAAGTATTATAAAGCAACGTCGAAAGAATCTTTTTAAAGATGGCTGACATCTACATGTCACTCTTAATTTTTTTTTAAGGCAAACCAATAACAACATACATTCATTTCTAATGATTTTTTTTACAACCTAGTATTGTGCTCATAAATAACACTAGTAGTCCGAATTGTGTTAATTTCAAATACATACCTACCTGTAACATGACGGTAATGTAGGCTGCGATGTCAAAATAGTAGAATAGTTTGGACTGAAAAAGTGAAGACATGTCTCAAAAACGATTTAATATGTATTAATAATGATCGGAATGTGTTTCCAGTTTGTAATTTACCTCTTTCATCTCGATTTACATCGACTGGTCGAACTCGGCTGAGTGACGATCGGATAGAAACGCGACCTGTTTTACAGTTATATGTCAATACATTTATTTATTTATTAAGGTAATAAACAGTCTTATAATAAAGTATGAAAATATCAACAAATGTATACAAACAGACCTAAAGTACCATTATTTTCGTTATGACTATTGCAGATTGAACAGATATGTGATGGAAACAATTATATACATATTAAACATTAGACATAAAATCTATAAAATAAAAGAAAAAAAATCTTATCTATAGTTTGTGAAAACATTTACCCGCTAGTTTATTTTTGTATATTTAGATAAAGAGATGGTTTATTAAAATGTACTGATAAAATATACTTATTCATTTATTATAAATAGTATTAAACTAGATATATAATGAGTACACGTGAAATAATGGTATTGATGGTTTTGGTAGGAATCGTGCTTATGGTGTAACGATCGTTTGTGTACTAATCATAACGTGTGTATCATACAATGTTGCCTGTGTTCATGAAATGCTGAGGAGACGCATAAGATCGTGGCCGCGGCCGCGGCATTCGGCTATACAATGTACGTAAACCGTACACACTGTATGTTTAATTAGTTCATTTGCTATTTGTGATATATGGCAGCGTTACCTGGCCACTTCCAAAAAATATTATAAGTAGATTCCAAGCTAACGAAACTGTAACGCTGTGCTCAGAGTTACAAAGGCTAATGTCACTTGTACGCGAGGTACACCTTTGTAGATAAAAAGTTACTTGAATAGTATATGTATATAGTTTATTATATCACTACACTTTATCTAATTCTCTAAAAACTATGGTTACTGCTACGGTTACAAGTTATGGTGAATTAGCTGGTAAATTTAATGGTATGTGCGACTGGTTTTGTTGGTGAACGCTTAGACACTGAACTTTCTAAACTAGGTTCTTAATTATGTAAAGGACGTGTAGTTGCATATGAATTGCTGACGCGCTTACCTTATTGGGATCAATTCCAATTCCAATTCCGAATTCTTTATTCACATTAACAGACACGAGACACAATATAAATTAATCTTATAGGTACGGGGACACAAAAATAATGCATGCAGAAACTTAAAAATAAAAAATAAGAATAGAATTAAGGTTTAAGTGAAGTCACGCGACTGCTGTGTGAAAGGGTACCTAGATCAGCATGAGGTTAGTGAAACTAACGCTGATTTTCATCCAGGCCCCATGACCTCGGTTGACATGTGGATGCCAGAACGGCAATACATCTCCCACACATAACAAAAACGTTGGCGAAAACTCACAAAGTTGTTGATGAGCTTAAGTACCTACTTACAGCCGAGTTTACAAAAGACTACAGTTTTGTTAAGAAAAACAAGGCAAACATACACAATAAAATATCACGTATTAATGTAGGATCAATGTACGGTACAAGATCGTACATCACTTAGGGTAAAACAATGTTATAAGCCGTGGCATTGGCGTACCTCATCGGTGGTGGGTGTTTTGGCTAAAATGATGGTGACCGGTTCTGTCGTGGCGGTGCGGCAGCATGGAGGGCCTGACGGACGACCGCAAGGTGGGCCAGTCGCCGGCGCCGGCGCCGGGCGCGGCCAGCCCCGGCGTGGCGTGGCGCGCGGGCGGCGCCCGGCTGCAGACGGCCGCCGCGGCCGCGCTGTCGCCCGCCGCCGCGCCGCTGCTGGCGCGCAGCGCGCTGCCCGCCGCCGCCGTGCGCGCGCTCGCCGGTACGTGTCCGCTGCTTTTTTTTTTTTGGACGGACATAGGTCCGTCCGGCTCCACCGCAGGTGGCTATGTTCAGCTTCGCAATAAGCGTGTTTGTGGCAGGAGCACGGACAGAAGGTTCGACGTCTCGCCTGCTAACAACACCGGTGACCGTTCCGAAGTCGGTGCCCGTGCACTGGCTAGCGTCATTAATTATAATTGTTTTAATAATGTCAAATAATGTCACAGATTAATATATATGTCAAATTACTTTTGTATGATAATGTCACTGTCATGACCACAGACTATATAGTGTGTTGTACTGTCTTTTACGTCCGATGTCGGGATCATGGAGGCAATATGCACTATGCCCACGTGCATATTGCTTCAATGATCTGAATCAATGGTCCTACCTGAAAACCAGCGCTTTTGCTGCGTATAGCAGTAATAGCATTAGCTGAGGTAGGGGCCTTTTTGGCCAGACTTCGATGTTTTTATTCTATTTTATTTCATTTTTTTTTTATATCATAATGCATACTGTACAAGAATGGCCAAATAAATATCTTTCTTTCTTTCTTCTTTCTTTCATTAATGTATCATTCACGGCATTACTGTCTCTAACTTATTACCTCTATTGGTACTTAATCTGTGTGCAGTTCATATTATATATCTTCTATACTTATAATAAATCTGTAGAGGGGTCAATTCTGTACATGAAATATATTTTCAAAATAACTATCGGGGGTGATTAGGGATCGATACTGATGCCAAAAATGCAATCAGTAAAATTTTTGTCTGTCTGTCTGTTTGTATGTTCCTTATAGAAACAAAAACTACTGGACAAATTTTAACGAAACTTGGTATAATTATTCTTCATACTCCTGGGCAGGTTATAGAGTATTTTCCATTACGTTACAATCAATAGGAGCAGAGTAGTGAAGGGAAATTTTGGGAAAACGGGAGAAGTAACTCCATTTTTTTAGCATCCGTCGCGTGTGTAGCCTTAATGGTTAAAGTCGCATAAAAATCATGTTTGACGGAAATATTCTACATAAAATTGTCTAAAAAACATCCCGCAACAGCATATGTCTATCTTTTATGGTGACAATAACACGCGTAACTACTGATAGCTTAGCAGTTTGGAGCATTCTCATTATATTTGTTTACTTTTACATTTATAATACTCTCACTCATCTCTAATTTTAAAAAGTTAACACTATTACGTAATTTCCTTATCTATAAAATAAGTGAGAACAAAAAACTGCCACTTTATAAATCTTTTTGACAGGACGAAGATTGAATTCTCTTTGTTTGTCAAAATAAATTGAAAATAATTTAATTTTGAAGTTACAGTATAAATTTTGTCAACAATAATGAAGCTCCATTAAAATTCTTCAATAACTAAACAAAAACTTGGTACAATACTATAATAGACAGTATAAAAATGAATGATACATTATACAAAAATATGGAAGTTAAAACATGTACAATTACAATGTCCCATTACACCTCAATACTATTGAATTTTTTCAGAATTTTGTGAAGCGAGATTAGAAATGATTAAACAACAGCTACAGTTTGAAGACGACGTTACTATGATGGACATAGAGACTGATATAAGTGAAACGAAGACAGGTGAGCTTCAAAAAAAATCAAACTATAAAAGAATTATAGTTTATATATAAATACAATATAAATGTGCACACTCACCGTCACAGTACTAAACATTACGACATTGCCACTTTTCAAAACAAAAGGACCAAATTTATATACAGGCAGCAATGATTACGACACTTGTAGTGAAAAGAGTATTATTTATATATGCCCTTTTATTAGCTAATCCTTTTGTGTTTTAAATGTAATAGGGTTGTTGCCTAAATTTCAGTAGTTAGATACTAATATACCTTGATGCCTATTCTATACAAAATAATTATTATTTTTGAAAAAAAAAATGCTTATTTATAAGAATAATTTTGCATTTAATTTAATATTTGACATTAGTCATCAAAAACGCTCATGACTGTCATGGCGTCTTGAATGACGTCACGCCGTGCAAAACAGCTGTTTTAGTATCGGAATATGCGGTATTGTGAAGTTATTTTAATAAAAAATGGATTCATCGTATTACAAGTACTGCATAGTGCCCCAGTGTACAAGCACAAGTATAAAAACACCAAAAAAATATTTATATACGTGCCAAACAATCAGCAGATACGTAAAAAGTGGCTGACACTCGCGAGAAGGAATGATGGTAGAGTTTGACGTCAATAAGTGCCTGCAAAGGTCTATGTTGAATAAAGAATTTTTGAATTTTGAATTTTGATGCCCATTCTTTTTCGCACTTCCACAAGACACTTGGGAATGACATTTTGACTTTGACGTTTCGCACGGCGTGACGTAACACTTTTTAATTGGTGTTTGCTGTCACGTGACTTATGGCTTATTTTGTGCAATTTTATTTTATAAAAATATAAATAATCAAAAGTTATTATTTTATAAAACTTTGTTTTTTCATAATTAATTGATCATCTTAATAGTTATGCAACCTAACGCATCAGATTTGTTCATAGTGGATACAAGCCTATTGAAAATAACCCGTTACGTTACAGATGCGTCGATGATGTCGATCGGCAGCGCATGCGAGGTGGTGTCGTTCCTTCACGAGATCTCCGCCGAGCGGCGCGTCAAGGCCTGGCTCGGGTCTGACGGCGCGGGCTTCTGGCGGCCGCTGCTGGCGCTGCTCTGCCACCCGCGGCCCGCCGCCACGTACGTACCGCGCCCATACTGCGCCCATACTTCTGGCGGCCGCTGCTGGCGCTGCTCTGCCACCCGCGGCCCGCCGCCACGTACGTACCGCGCCCATACTGCGCCCATACTTCTGGCGGCCGCTGCTGGCGCTGCTCTGCCACCCGCGGCCCGCCGCCACGTACGTACCGCGCCCATACTGCGCCCATACTTCTGGCGGCCGCTGCTGGCGCTGCTCTGCCACCCGCGGCCCGCCGCCACGTACGTACCGCGCCCATACTGCGCCCATACTTCTGGCGGCCGCTGCTGGCGCTGCTCTGCCACCCGCGGCCCGCCGCCACGTACGTACCGCGCCCATACTGCGCCCGTACCGCACCCATACTGCGCCCGTACCGCACCCGTACCGCACCCGTACCCTAGTTGGGGCTCGATCACACGTATCACCCATTCTATATATATATATATTTACTGAGAACATAATTGTGCAGTGAGATAGTTTGTGACTTTTGGGTTGTTATTGTATTAAGCCCGTAGTAATAACTTATCAGATTAGGTTTATTTTTGTCCAGTTTATTTAATAATACGACAATTTTATAAGAATGTTTCTTAGACGTTTATTTTTTGGACAGTACATGGCAGGAGGGCGCTCAGTATGCTGAGCTGGAAGAAAGCACAATAAGATTATTTGCAGAGCTGATTGTTTGCCATCCTGAAAATCAGGTTCTCTTCGCACACACTTTGCACAAAGTACTAGAATCATTACCAGGTATGTTTGGTTTGATTTTTAATAATTATTAATAACATAAGAATAGTCATTTAACTTTAAATACGTCAAACTTGTCAGAATTGAATAATTATAGTCTGATTATTAATTCACTGGAGTAAACTGACAGATGCTAATGTCACATTGTAAAATTGTGCTGCCATATTTATCGTACTAGTGAGGTGACCTGCAAATATAATTGGATAAATTGAATAAATCGATAAGGACTTCACCCTTCGTTGTTATTCAGATCACTCACACAAAGTCAGTAACAACGTTTATTAAAAAAAAGTACTCAATTAATTATAATATAGGTACATGAATTCTATCAGATACAAAAAATGAAATTCACTCACTTGCTAGCGTTCCCGAACTATGCGTTCAGTTAATCAATAAATCAATTTTTTGAACTGTAATTATTCGAACATTCGGAAGTACTTTAATTATTGCAATCTTTTTAAAAGAAAAATACAGATTTAACCACTGTGTAATAGTAGTTATTGTATTTCATTTTAGACAAAACATAATTCTGTAAATTATTTATCGTTGTAATGGATATAACCACGACAATTTTACGTCAAGTTTTTTTTTTATTTATTGCTGGTTATTACTGGTTACTGGTACAAGATGGAGAAGCTGTGTGATCATGTAATAAACTTAGGAAATAAAATGTTTAATCTCGACCATATGATGGACAATATTACGGACCGTTTTATAATAAGTGTCACTGACAGCGACGACGATAGTGATAAAATTATGTCTGACGATGACGAATAAAAAGCTATCCATTGAATATTTTTGTTTCATTTCATATATATAATTCGAGTAATTACGACATTTCAAAGTTATCACCTATTTGCCCTAAAGGTACCATGCTAATATTATTACATCGATTAAACAAAATTGGATTAAGATTTCTTAATAAAGTAAATAAAATGAGTAATGTGATTTGAGGACGGAATGAAATTGAATGAATGAGTTTGATTTCAATATTCTAGTCACAACACTATTTTCTGTTCATCATAAAGTGGTAACACCGTAAACGTCAGTTTACTCCAGTGAATTAATGATTAGACTTTAGTGTAAACTACAGAGATAATGAAGATCCCGTCGTCTATTTGCGCAGACGGTGAAGGTATCAGCGGGTTCACGCGCGCGCTGATCCTGCGGCTGGTGGTGTCGTCGGAGCGCGTGCGCGTGGTGATGTCGTGGGGCGTGGTGGGCGAGACGCGCGCGCTGCCGCCGCACCCCGCCGCCTGCGGGCCCGCCGTGGCGCTGCCGCTGGCCGCCACCGTGCGCACGCTGCTGCTGGACCACCGCCCGCCGCGTGAGTACTGCCCACCTGCCCACCTGCCCACCTGCGGCTGGTGGTGTCGTCGGAGCGCGTGCGCGTGGTGATGTCGTGGGGCGTGGTGGGCGAGACGCGCGCGCTGCCGCCGCACCCCGCCGCCTGCGGGCCCGCCGTGGCGCTGCCGCTGGCCGCCACCGTGCGCACGCTGCTGCTGGACCACCGCCCGCCGCGTGAGTACTGCCCACCTGCCCACCTGCCCACCTGCGGCTGGTGGTGTCGTCGGAGCGCGTGCGCGTGGTGATGTCGTGGGGCGGGTGGTGGCGAGACGCGCGCGCTGCCGCCGCACCCCGCCGCCTGCGGGCCCGCCGTGGCGCTGCCGCTGGCCGCCACCGTGCGCACGCTGCTGCTGGACCACCGCCCGCCGCGTGAGTACTGCCCACCTGCCCACCTGCCCACCTGCGGCTGGTGGTGTCGTCGGAGCGCGTGCGCGTGGTGATGTCGTGGGGCGTGGTGGGCGAGACGCGCGCGCTGCCGCCGCACCCCGCCGCCTGCGGGCCCGCCGTGGCGCTGCCGCTGGCCGCCACCGTGCGCACGCTGCTGCTGGACCACCGCCCGCCGCGTGAGTACTGCCCACCTGCCCACCCGCCCACCTGCGGCTGGTGGTGTCGTCGGAGCGCGTGCGCGTGGTGATGTCGTGGGGCGTGGTGGGCGAGACGCGCGCGCTGCCGCCGCACCCCGCCGCCTGCGGGCCCGCCGTGGCGCTGCCGCTGGCCGCCACCGTGCGCACGCTGCTGCTGGACCACCGCCCGCCGCGTGAGTACTGCCCACCTGACCCCTTGCTGGCTTGTAGTGAGAGCGAACGGTCTTCATTAGAGGGCGCAGTGCACACTGCAGACGCTCAGCCACAGCCACATTTATAAATACCGAAAAACGCAGCGTTATACTAGCTCTGCCTGTTTCATAAAGTGAGATGTATGATGAAACGCAAAAATGGTTACTTACTACGAAGATCTTTGGAGAAACCTTTTTTTTTTTCGTTCCCCCTGAGGAAAATGCATTAAGTTACATACCCCGGCTGTGGCGAGCCGGTGCTTATGTGAAGCTCTCCTCTTCAGAAGGGGAGGCCTACCCACTAAAAACCTCAGGGATGGCCTTCCTCAGGCATGTAGGGAGCCCCCGGAAACGCTAAGCTACTTTCGGGAACCCCCAGCCTCCGCTTCCCCGCCGATACAGGAGAGCCCTTCTCGAGGGAGGCTACAATACCTCCCCCGGTCTGCTCCACCGACGACGCCCCCCGGCCACGGAAGGGGCGTCGTCCCTCCCGGGTCCCGGGACCCGCGGCAGTGCCGCAGCTGTGTTACCGAGCCCGGTACATCGCCTCACAATGTGTCGATCCCTCCCGTCCTATTCGACACAGATACTCACCGAAGCAGCCGTGCCCGGTGAGTATCAGAGTCAATCAGTAGGTGACCTCCTCCTTCCCGTGGAGCCAAGCTTCGAGGTGCGGGAGTACGGCACCGACGGCCCGCTGGCGCGCGCAGATCCGTAATTCGAGCTGCGCACGCCAGGCCACCACAATCCGCCGGTGCCACTCCCGCTTAGGCACTTCGTGCGCGGTCGACACGCCGCGACGCATACGTCGCCGCGTACATGTCGGCCAGGATGTCGAATGGGGGGGAGCGTCCCAGAACCGTCGCCGCCTCGTACGAGACTACCATAGGAGATTGTAGGGTAGCCTCGTACGATCCGTATGGCAGGGGGCCGTCTGCAGCGGGGGGACCCGCGCAGTCTTGCGACCACACGGGAGCCCCATACATCGCCACGGATCGCACGACGCACTCGTATAGGCATCTTTGGAGAAACCTATGTCTTACGGTGCTCACCTACCTCTGAAAAGAGTAGAGTTACTCAATGTTATAAATTGTACTGAAGAATTACAATTTGCAGCATTAACACTAAAATTATAATTAGTAAAATACAATATTTTAACATTTTTCTTGCACTTTCAGATCCACATGCATTAATATTGTGTGCTTTATTATAAATATGTCGCACTTTACCAGTGACTCCGGTGGAGGCGGTGAGTGGCCTGTGGTCGTCGTCGTTGACTAACCCCGTGTCCTCCTTGTACGGGGGCACCGGCAGCGCCAGGAGCGGCGGAAGCGCGGGCGGCAGTGGCAGCAGCAGCGGCAATAGCGCCGGCGGCGTGATGCGCAGCGCGTCGGATACGGCGCTGCTGCCCGTGACCGAGTCCTGGGAGCTCAGTCTGGCCGCCGCCAGCGCCTCCAAGGACAAGCGCATCAAGGATGTCAAGAACACCACGCTCAAACAGCAGGCCGCAAAGAAGCGGCAGCTAAAACCCGCCAACGAGTCCCCCGCGCTTACTGCTGACGGTGAGTTACTACGTCGGTGTGCGCACTTGAAGAATTTTTCTAAATGTTCGACAATACACTATTAATGCCTACAGTCTTACATGAGTGTCCATAGGCTGAACCATTTATCATCATATTTTTTTTTTTTTTTTTTTTTTTATGGCCTTTGCGGCAGACGAGCAGATGGCCCACCTGATGGTGAGTGGTAACCATCGCTCATGGACATCTGCAATGCCAGGGGCACAGCTCAGTCTCTGCCTACCTGGAGAGAAATACTCTTTTTAGGCCTCGTTTGAAGACGGCCATATCGTAGTGCTCAGGAAACACCGCAGCAGGGAGCTCATTCCAAAGTTTGCACGTACGCGGGAGAAATGAACGCTGAAACCGAGCTGTACTGGAGCAGATCGGTTCCAGGTAGTACGGATGGACTTTGCTGCGGTGGCGGGTGGTGCGATGGTAAAAAGGTGATGTGGGCACCATTGCAAAGAGTTCCTCGGAGCACTCCCCGTTGACGAGCCTATATAGGACGCAGAGAGATCCAAAGTCTCTCCGCTGCTCCAGGGTCTCTGTTGAGGCTGTAATATTGGGGTCTCCTACGATGCGGAAAGCACGCCTTTGCAAGGAGTCAAGTGGGTCGAGCTGATATTTGGGAGCTCCAGCCCAGAGGTGTGAGCAGTACTCCATGTGAGGCCGAATTTGGGCTTTATAAAGCTTCAGGCGCTGGCTGGGTGTGAAGTACCGCTTCGCTCTGTTCAGAACTCCCAGTTTTTTGCTCACCAATTTGGTTTTGTCCTCCAAGTGACTCCCAAACTGCACTGTAGCAGAGATTTCCACACCGAGGATCCCAATAGAGTCTGTCATTCGAAGAGCAACTCCTTGGAACTGAGGCACTACGATAAATGGGTCCTTCTTCGCAGTGAACGCGCACACCTGTGTCTTCGTGGGGTTGAACTTGACTAAGTTCTTTGTACCCCATTCGGAGACTCGCCCTAGAGAGTCTTCGACTTCAGACACAAGTTGCAACCGCCTTTCGTGTAATGCAATCCGAGGGACGGTCTGGTGGTTGGTATACCGCGCATCACCCGTACTGTCATCCGCATAGCAATGAATGTTCTCAACTGACAACATGTCATTGATATGCAGAATGAACAGTGTTGGGGAGAGCACCGAACCTTGTGGAACGCCAGCATTAATGAACAAGGTTTTGGAGCAGCAGCCGTCAGAGACGACTTTGATGCTCCTACCGTCCAGGAAGCTGGCTATCCATTTGCAGAGTCCCCCGGGGATTCCATAGGATGGTAATTTCGAAAGAAGACCCTTATGCCAGACCCTATCAAACGCCTTCGCGATATCCAGTCCAACGGCGAGAGCCTCACCTTTGCTCTCCAAAGCTTCTGCCCAATGGTGTGTCAGGTACACTAAAAGGTCACCAGCGAGCGGCCGTGACGGAAACCGTACTGACGATCGCTAATTAGCTGGTGCTCTTCCAGGTACCGTAGAAGGCGGGTATTGATTACCCGCTCCATAATTTTGGAGAGCAGGGACGTTATCGCAATTGGCCTGTAATTTGATGGGTCGGCTCGGTCACCCTTTTTGGGAATTGGGTGGACGTGGGCAATCTTCCACGAAGATGGAACCCTGTTCTGCTGGTAAGAAAGACGGTAAAGGCGCGTTAATACGGGGGTCAATTCAGGGGCACACGTCTTTAGTACCACTGCTGGGATGCCATCCGGCCCGCTCGACTTATGGACGTTCAGGAGCTTAAGTTCCCGCCTGACCGCACGTTGTGTAATACGGATTTCAGGCAGTGAACTTCCACACCGAGGGATGGTAGGTGGCGTGGTCCCTCCATCGTCCATGGTCGAGTTCGAGGCAAAGAGTTCAGCCAGAAGATCGGCCTTCTCTTTTGCGCTATGGGCCAGGCTGCTATCGCTTGCTCGCAGTGGTGGGAGACTGGACTGGCAGAAGTTCCGTTGCGCAGCTTTGGCCAGCGACCAGAAGGCGCGGCTCCCACTGGGATAGCTTCCTAGTCGCTCGCCAATTCTGGCCACGTGCTCCGCCTTGGCTTCGGCAATAGCCTTCCTGTTGGATCTGGATGCGGCGTTGTACTGTCGCTTCTTCTCCGCCAAATCAGGATCCCGATTTTTCCTGGCGTTGTTCCAGGCGAGGAACGCAGACTGCTTGCGATGTGCAGTCCTCCGGCAGGTATTATTATACCAGCGTTGACTGCAGCCGCCAACAGGAACGGAGGTGCTGGGAATGAATGTTTTCATTCCCATCAACACCGTCTCCGTGACGCAGTCTGCGCAGGTATCGGGATCTGCGGAAGTGAAGCAGAGCCGCTTCCAGGGGTAGGATCCGAAGAATTCCCGGAGTCCATCCCAGTCTGCTGACTTATACCGCCAAACTGTACGGCTGCTGGCCGTGGCTGCGCGATGTGGTTGCGCGAGTCTGGCGGTACTACGGACAAGGCAGTGATCTGATGATCCGAGAGGAGCATCGACCACAACCCTGTATCCGCTAGGTCGTGTAGTCAACAGAAGATCCAGCAGGGAGGCATTATGGCTCTCTATATCTGGTATACGGGTGGGCTGTAACACCAGTTGAGAGAGACCATAGGCCGAAGCCATGTTGAAGACAGTTCTACCCGGGAGGTCGGTGGTCCGGGACTTCAACCACTCTTTGTGATGAGCATTAAAGTCACCAAGGACCACCACCTCCGCAGATGGATACTGTTCCAAGGCTCGGTCAATCCCCTCTTGGACGTGCTCAAAAAGCTGAGCTGACCCCAAGTCACTGGCATGGGACCTGTAAAGGCACGCGTAGATTCGGGTAACGCCCCCATGGTCTACGCGAAGCCAGAGTAACGACAGATCCCGATGCTCGAGGCCCCGAAGGCGGCGGCAGCAAACATCGCCCCGGACGAACACGCACACACCGGCTTTACGCTGGAATGTGTGTTCCAGTTCGTAACCCGGGAACTTCAGGTACGAAATATCGTCCGGAGCGCATATTTGCGTCTCCGTCAAGAAGAGCAAGGTAGGCCGAGCCGTCTCGAGATGGTGGTGGACGGCATCGAGATTACTATGTAGACCCCTGATATTGCAGAAATCCATCTTGATTGTGGATTGGGTGTCCGCCGTACGAACCTGCTTCTTCTTTATTATTTTTCTGGCCATTATTTATTGAAGAGTTTAATTTGGGAAAGGGTAAAAAATGTGGGGAGGATCCCGGCGATAAACAAAGAAAGCGCAGATCACGGTACAAAGTGAAGGCGTGGGTTGTGTGAAGGGCTGACGCGCGGCACGGAAGGGCCCCGGTGCCCCCCCGCCTGCAGTCATCGGGATCCACTCCGGTCTCCCACTCCGGCACGAAGACCGCACGACGGGATTTTCGCCGGTTGGCAGGACAGCCTCCCAGACAGGATATTCGGGGTTCGGGTCCTCTACTGACCGGCAGGTGGCCGACGGAAACCATTTCCACCAGGTCTCCCTGTGCCGCGCGTCAACCCGTCACGCCCAACAGCCTCACTGAGACCAATCGACCCGCTAGCCTCGAATACCGCCAAGACTCCTCACCACAGAAGGGGCAGGACGGTCGTATGAAGGAGCGGCTGTTTCTGCCCTTCAAACGAAACACATAACTGCTTCACGATTGAAATAGGCAGAACGGTGGTACCAACCCGCACAGGCCCGGCACCTAAAGGACATCCTTTTTAGTACCGAACCTTACCACAACTGTGATAGGAGAGGAATGGGATGGAGGGGACATCGATTCCGCGGATGTAAGAGGTAAACGGCATCGACAGCTCGAGAAGTCGGGGTCGCGTACCCGGGCTGTCTATAAAGCAACCGGACAAGTTGCAATTAGACAACCTCTCTGACTAAAAATACTAACAGGGTATGCATGCAGCATGTAAATATATAACCAGTATCATACGCTAGTTTGCATCTTATACTCGGAAAATAAATAATGAATGTATGAATACTTCATAGTACATAGAATATATTCTGAACAAGACACAACATAGATTGTTTTTGCGTTGTGTCTTCAAGAAAAGGTTCGTTAAATGCAACCACAAAAAAGAAGGTAAACCTAAAAGTGGCCGTGGACAAGGTATATTGTTCACAGGAATGATAGCCGATGGAGTGGAAAGTTCTTTGAGTAACATCCATCTGTTACGGATTGGTAGGTCACTTACAAGATCGGATTATAAGTGGATCTACAATCTGAGTAGTGCGCGGGAAAGTACTGGGTGCTAACAGCTCAGGACTAATCGGTGTGGAGATCCTGGGGAGACCTATGTTCAGCATTGTGCATCTCTGCTGTAATGATGTTAACAAATAATTATATTGGCGTGTATAATAGGGTAATCATTGATAGCATGCTGCACGAAAATATGATATGTAAAATGATTCAGCTATTGATTATTGAAATGCTATTTTTTATTATATCTATTGTGTTCTAACACTGACAGATACAGTTTGATATACATAGTAATAAACTGCTTTATCATTATCGCTCGCTATTATCGCAAGCTATATGATATTTTTATTTTTTAAGCAAATGCGTTTACAGTTGCGTTGCCCGTCTTTTATATGGAATATGCTCTTAGTAAGGTTTAGATATGGCATCGATTCGGAAATACTGCAGACGCCAATACATTCTTCAGTTTGGTAGGGCGAGGCTGAAAGTGCCTGCACTTGTGTACTACCAACCGTCAAGCTGACAACTTACATACTATGTTGAAAAGTCCACGGTCAAACGGGCTGTCCTCAGCCCTTACACGAACCCCTAAGCTCCCCCTTTGGTAGCTACCGTTTCCCAGTTATACCTTCAGCTTTGGCCACATACACGAGGGACACTGCACCACCTAACAAGCACAATGTCACAAACCAATTATTCACTATTAGATCCGTCTGTGATAGCGTCTCATATGCGACTCAAACCGACACGTATCCACCGTGGATCACGTGTTATATGCGACTGGCGGTAAAACAAAATATTTCGGAGCCGTGTTTTCTCCGAACTTACCTACATGCATTTTTATTTGGAACGAAAGCGTT